>JAKTQC010000059.1:0-58427 GCA_030558655.1 Monosporozyma yasuniensis | reverse complement strand
TAATTTCTCATGGAAGGGAATTCGAGGCTTTCTATCAGTTTCTTAAGTATGGTCTTATTTCAATCAAAGGATTCGGTTATATCTTTGTCATTATTTTCACATATAATGCAAAAAATACACTAACTAGAGGGATATTAACGTAATGGTTGAGTTGTAGTTAATAGATCTAATTGAGTTGAACGATACTGATTCAAATCATCTAACCATGGTTGTGTTGTTGGTTGAACTCTTTCCTTTATGGCAGAAACAAATTTTGGATCTAATTGATCATTAATATGAATTAATAAAAGTCCGTTTTGTAAATTAATACCTGAATTTCTAATCAGTTCAAATGATCCCGTTGGTAATTGGACCAATGTAATGTTGTGATGGGATAAATATGCGAGAGTTGGGATTTGTTGTAATAAGATTGATGGAATAAATTTTGTGTCTTTATTACAAACAAATAAAAAATATTGTAAAGAAGGTTTATTATCATTTGTCTTCTTTTCAGATAATAACGAAACAATATTATTATAATCTATTTCTATAGACCATGGCCATTGTGACATTTCCACCCCATTGAGATGTACACATTTATTTAAAATTGTTGATTTTAATAATTCAATAACAACAGATTGTTCATTAACATGAGGCCAATTACCTAAATCGTTAACATAGGGACTAGATAATATAGGTTTATAGACCTGTTTTCTTACAGCCACTTTCTTGTCTAAAGCCTTTAACGAAGACATGTTGTGACTTTCTTATTGCTTCGTTATATTGCGACTATATCAATCTATCAATAATAAACTCATCTCAATAATAAATGAATAAATTTAAGAATGAATTTAAATTTTCAAATAGAAGAAGTCACTATGGACGAATTACTTACCTTATATAGGACGCGAAAATCGGGGGGTTAGACAGCCATTTCCTGTTTGGGACACAGGACAATAGGGTGTGTTTCGCGTCCCTATTGTCTAGCCCGGTTTGTTTACTAGTGGGGCCCGGCCGGCTATTGTCTTGAGGTTCTTGGACACCGCGAACCGTAGATCCCTGCATTTATCTTAAGGCAAATCTGAAACTCAGCTGAAATTTGAAATTTGAACTTTGGCTCTCGAACAAATAATAAACAACAACTTCTACGTTCTACAAACTGTTTTACTTCTCCTAAAGAATTCTTTCTTGGATCAATTGATTAGGCGATCGATAGAAGCCATTACAAAAGTTTAATATTTCATTTATATATATATATATATCTTATTAAGCTTTACCAGTTATATCAACCAACACACAAACACAAGAAAGTATAGAGATGTTGGAATTACTCCTGAACATAATAGCATTATTCCATCTCATACCACTCACAATGGCAGATGATGTCTTCTCCTATAGTGGATGTTATCAATCAGATTCATTACAATCCATGGGTCTTTCCTCAATGGGTCAATACACTTGGCAATCTCCATCATATTGTCAACAACAATGTCCTGGTTCTGCCTTTGTCGCTTTAACACAAGGTGGGGAGTGTTATTGTGGGTCAGATGTTAATGTACTTAGTGTATCAAAGGAATCTGATTCCAATTGTAATAAAGGTTGTAATGGGTGGCCACAAGATATGTGTGGGGATGATGATGGGAAATATATGAATATTTATATTAATAATGCAAAAGTTAATATGAATGCTGCTGCTGCTGCCTCTACCACTGCTGATATCTCTTCTTCTACAGCAGCTATATCATCCTCGAATCATGCTCATTCTACTGGGAAGAGTAAATTACAATCAACATTTATTTCCACCTCAATCATTCGTTCCAGTGGGGAACCAACACATACCTCCTCAAATGCTACACCAACTACTACATCGGAATCTTCTCCAATAACATCCATTCAAACTAAAACTGTCTCTTCAAAACATGATTCAGTTTCTTCAAAACATGATTCAGTTTCTTCAATTAAATTTACTACTAAAATTATCACTAGATCTATCGTCACAACATCAAATAAAGCACAACAAACAATTGTCATGACTGCAACCTCAGTGATTGAAACTGTGGTTCCAACTGCATCAATGGGGGCTTATTATAACGATACAATGAATTTAAATAATAAATCTACAACAACATCTTCAAGTTCTTTAAGTGGTGGTGCCATTGCCGGGATTGTAGTTGGGTCTGTGGTTGGTGCAATTGCCATTGTAGCATTAATAATCTTTTATTTCATTTATTCAAAACATCAAAGACAAAGTTCTCATGTGGATATTGAAGAATCAAAACAATATCAACCATATTCATTTGGTGATCAAGATGCTAATCCAGTGATTATCCCTGAATCTAATGGTTATTTGAATCATGGCTCTATAAAGAGTAAATTACATCCACATGGTAATTCTAATAGTATCATCCCATCAAATAATAATTCAAACAGTACTTGGAAATTACCTTCAAGATCAAGTACAAGAAATAATAGTAATGTAAATATTAATAATAATAATAATAATAATAATACCGAGGCAAAACGTAATGGTAGTATTCACAGTACAGCAACATTGACAAACAGATCACCATCATTAGGTGTTAATGATATTGAGAGTAATAATAGCATGGGTAATTCACAAACATTCGCAAATCCAGCTAATTTAAATCAACATATAATGAGACGTTCACAATTACCATCCACAGTCTTTGAAGAACCATCAAATATATCATTTTATGATGGGGTACAAAGATTTAGTACTAGTTCATTGCCTGATATGATGGAACAAAGAAATCCATTAAGAATTGTTAATCCTGATGATTCTTCAGTAAGAATATATGATAATATAAACACTGCAATTTCCATGGATAGTGACGATATTAAAGAAAATAGTCATATTACTGAAGAAGAAGGTGACATAACAACTTCATCTGATGATAATGAAAAATATTAACCTGTTACTCCGTTGCATTTACCTTTCAATTATTCATAAACTACTTCCATACATTCATTACTCATTCACAAACCATAATATATAATATACATAAAAATACATAACATATGTCATTATCTAGTTTCTAATCCAACACGCATTCATAATTGTATTATTCTAAGTTTTCTTATTGAATCACTTCTTCTTTATTGATAGCTTCTCTTTGGCTTATTTAAAATCGAATTTCAAAAAATGTTAAATCTTTAAAAGCAAGAGAGAAAGGGAGGTTTCGATACAAATTTACAAAATAGACAAGGTATAGAAACCCACAGAACACAATCAAGGATGCTACAAAGTTTGTTTGGGTCGTTGACTATACGTGAATGTGCAAGAACACAGAGACTTACCCCGGTAAGATCTATGCAAATCTTATCCACATTAAAACCATCTGCAAATTCAACAAAAAAATTTAAAAGATTGGGGAGAGGTCCGTCAAGTAATAAAGGTAAAACTTCAGGACGTGGTACAAAGGGTCAAAAAGCTAGAAGTCATATCAAATCCTGGTTTGAAGGTGGTCAAACTCCAATTTATAAGTTATTCCCTAAAATTGGTTTCACTAATGTTCATTCAAAGGAATTGGCTTCATTAAATTTAGAAAGAATTGTAGAATGGCAAAAGAAGGGGAGATTAAACTTGGAACCAGGTGAAACATTGACTATGAAGAAAATGAAAGATTCTGGATTAATTAGTGGGAGTATTAAAGATGGAGTAAAATTACTGGCTCGTGGTCAATTTATTTACAATTTACCATGGCCTATTGAAGCCACTTCTGCTTCGAAGAAAGCAGTGGCTGCTATTGAAAAAGCTGGTGGATCATTTGTAGCTAAATATTTCACACCATTAAGTTTAGCTGCTCATTTAAATCCTGAATGGTTCTTGAAAAAAAGAGGTTGGGTTCCATTACCTGCCAGACCAACTAAGAGAAAAGATATTGAATATTATAGCGATCCAGAAAAGAGGGGTTATCTAGTTGTGGAAAATGATCCATTTTATCAATTATTACAAGAAAATAAAGCCAAAAAAATTGTATCAAAGACTATCAACAAGAAATCAATGTTAGAAAAACAATTGGATAACTTGGTTGGTAAAGATCATACTCATCATATTTCCAATGAGTCCCAGATAGTAACTTTAGAGGAACTTAAAAAATAACTTCTTGAAGAAATGAAAACATGATTTTGTAATAACATTAGATATACTTACTTGTAAATAAAGTACAAATAATTCGCTATACAATATATGTATATAAGAAGAAAATAATGATACTATTCCAATATAGGTTTAATTGATTAGTTATTTACTATAAACTTTACTTGATGTGGCTCCACTGGTGAGGAAGACAGATGAGTTTAATTTCTCTTTATTCCTTTCCAACCTTTTTTTTTTTGCACATAGGAGGTTTTCTAACTACTAAACATTGACCACTATTTATTCTAAGTGACCTTGAGCCTCATTAAAGATTTTATTTAAATTTTGTATTCTATTTTAACTTAGCTGTTTGTAGAGATGTAATATCATTTCTTCATTTAAAATGACCCATCATTGATTATTGAGGCTTTAAGGCGACTTAAGATTCCAAGTCTTAATTTCAATTTTACCGAACAAATTAAACTAATACAAGTTCTTTATATCTTAAATAGTGTTTTAAAATTATTTAATTTTCGGGAACAATCTAAGCTCTATTCTCATATTAGATGTTATATACCAAAACAGGTTTAATTATTCTATGATATCTTGTGTTATATTGATTCTTTTACCTTCATACTTTGATATCATTTTTCCACTTGCATTTATTACTCTACATCAGATTTAAAAAAAATGTTTAACCTTCCTTATACCCCTTTCTAGAGACTTTAAAAATTAAATATACATGCCCTTATAGGTTTCACCATTCAAATTCGAAAGTTAAATACAACCGGGCGGTTAGTGTAGTGGTTATCATTCCACCCTTCCAAGGTGGAGACACGGGTTCGATTCTCGTACCGCTCATTTTTTTTGTGTTATTTCCTAAATTGAAAAGTCCGAAAGTTATACCAATTGTTAAGCTATTACAATTTCTCTTTTTATATATAACAACTAGATATCATCTACAAAATCATCGTTATCCCCAATTAGTTCTTCTACTTCATGATTTGATTCCGATTCATTATCGGATAAATCTTCTTCATCTAACATGTATGCCAATACTTTTCGACCGTCAAAAAATCTACCGTTCATGGTTTGACGACATTTAAGTGCATCATCTCTGTGTGTAAAGGTAATGTGCATTTCTCCCTTATCAGAGTTCAATGTGTAAAACAATATGTGTCCAAATGGTTGACAACCATCTGCGATATCTTCTTCTATTTCTTGAAGTTCCCCCGAATCTAAGTCTTGGTAGATGTCAATTATATTAGCCAAAACTAAAGTTCTATCTTTCCTTGACTCAGTGCTAGTATATTTTTCAGGCTGTATGTCTATCTTTCTACGTTTTGTGTTTTCCTTCTCATGATTTTCTCTTGGCTCTTCGCTTCTCTCTTTATCTGTTGGTTTCTTTTCATCAAAATGTGCCATCTCAACTTTTAATTGATTTCCTTTAAAAATATATTTATCCATCATTTCAATTGCCAAAATGGCATATTCTTCTCTGGTATATATGATCAAAGCATCACCTTTGAATTTACCTTCTCCATCTTTATACAATTTACATTTAATTTCATCATCTTGATTTCTTTCAAAAGTGCCAAATTTACCGAAGTCTTGGATCAATTCTTCGCGTAATTTTGTTATATCCTTATCAAGTGGTATATTAGAGACATATATGGCTTTTTGAGGGAGAGATCTAATTTTATTCTGATGGGTCCCAATATTTTTGGACTCTTCTCTTTTCCTCTTTCTTTCTTGTAAAATGGCCTTTTTCTCTTCTTTTAATCTCTCCTTGAGTTCTAGTTCTTCTTTATCCATTATAGTGTTTGTTTTGGGGGTTATATCATTAAGATTGGCTTCTTTTTTCTTGAATACTCATTTGTAAACATAATGGTTCACTTTATACAAGTTTTTTGAAATAATATTGAAATTTTCTACAATAATAATTTTCTTCTTCTAACTTAACAAAGAATAAGCGATCAAGAAGCATAAACCTCTTCAGCCAAATAGTCTTAGAATAAACGTAAATGTAGTTGGAAAGGGTTTATATGTAAATATACAAAATTTATGTAAAGAGGGAGTAATTTATATTATAGAAGCGTTATATTTGAATTTAAAAATTATGTTATGTTATCGTATAGAGTAAGATTTTACATTAAATTGTTAACTAAATCGGAGCATAAAGTAGCATCTTCACCTCTACCTTGCGCCTTTAAGGCGACACCCTTAGAACTCTTGATCATTTTAACAACTAAAGCAATCTTAGAACCATCAAAGACACTCTTACCAAATAATTTCAAAGTATGAGAATTAGAATCATTTGGAGCATATTGAGTATTACTTAATGGTAAACAACTAGTGTTTAAGATTAACTTATCAATAATTTCTTGTAATGAAAGATTTTCTTTAATGTTATAGACAGCAATATCTTCGTTAGATAATTCATCAAATGCATTTTCAAAATTACCAATAAAGGAACTCTTAATGTAATCACCAGCGGTTAAGTAAATTGGATCAATTTCATATTCATCAGCAAAACCTTCATCACCATCAAATGGTTCATTAGTTTCTGGATTTAATTCTCTAGTTGTGAAATTTAATGTGTTTAAGAAACCTTCCATGACAATAGCTTCAGATTTGTTGAATGCAACATAACAAGCAGCTTCACTGTTTGGTAATAATCTATCAATTTGTAGAGTGAATAATTCTTCTAATTGGTTAGTTTCCTCGGCGGAACAAACAACAGTAACGTTATCTAAAGCAACATCAGTTAATGTGTTAGACACGTTGAATTGGAAAACAATGTGATCTTTGAACAAATGTTTTATAGCATGTACAACAAATTCAGCTTCAGATTCAGTTAATGGTATTTGTTTAGATGAGTTTATCAAATTACCATATTCTTTAAATTGATCAATAGCCATTAATTCATCAGCATATTTAGTTTCTAATAAATCTTCTTGATGTTCAGAAATGTTAGCACCTTGATAACTGTCATTATCAACTCTACCTTCAGTTTTCTTAGTACCTGGTACCACAGAGTCATTAGTAGATTCTTCGTTATTACCCAAAGCTTGTTGTTGTTTCTTCTTCAAGTTAGCAGCTTTAATTTCATCTTCAGTGAATTTACGGATTGTGGAAACGTCAAAAGCGGTCTTGAAAGAATCTTCATTTGAAGAGATATAACTGGACAACTTGTTTTCTAAAGAATTTAAATCATAATAGTATTTAGATTGAATTAATTCCTCAGCAACAATATTTTGTTTATTTTCAGCAGAATCAATTAATTCTAATGCAATAGTAGCTCTATCCCTAACTTCGTCATCTTGATCATTAGAAATTCTCTTTAATAAACTAATAATAGAATCCTTTAGAGTTGGGTCATTCTTAGTTAAAGCAAATTTAGATAATGAAACAACAGCAGCAGATCTAATAATAGAATTTTCAAGAACGACTCTGTTATAAATATGTCTAACATATAAAGATGGTTTTGAAGTAAATGGACCTTCTTTACCTAATAAATGTAAGACTCTGACTAAGATTTCATTATATTCACAATCTTCAATAAAATCACATAAACTTTCTAAAGCTAATTCCTTGGATTGTGGGACAAAAGACACAATATCAATAATAGCTTCAACAATACTATTTTTAAATTTGAAACCACCTTCACCATTCTTCAATACATCAATTAAGAATTTCACTATAGATTTCCATTCTTGTGGGAAATTTAAGGATAAAGTACGTACAGCATCAATAATAATAATCTTAAAATCATCAGAAACTTCATGAATAAATTTTGTTATAGTAGAGATTAAAGAAGAAATGTTCTTAGAAGTACCAGTTTTTAATAAAGTGGTAATAGCATAGGTAGAAATATTTCTATTTGAATCATTAATTAAAGATTCTAATTCTGGGTTACAAACAACAATCTTTTCTGGGGTACTGATAGAAATTTTATTTAAGACTCTTAATGCAGCAAATCTGGTGGTAACACGTGGAACAGTTAATAAAGAACGCAAAGTGTTAATAGCAGCGATATATAAATCTTGAGAAACAAAACGATTATTTTGAATAGCAAAAGATGTGATTAATTTAGCAGCTTCTAATTGAACAGATTCATATTTGTTAGATAACCAGTTATCTAATAAAGGTTGAAATTGTTGAAATAATTGTGGATCTCTATGAATTAAATCATTAACTAATTTAACTAATTGAACTTTAGCTAATTGATTTTTTAAAGTATTAGCTTCAGCAAATTGTCTTACTAATTTTAATAAAGACATCTTATCATTTTTTTTCAATTGATAAATAAGACCTAAAGCATGATATTGTGTAATAAAAGTTGAATTTGGATAAAATTCATTATTTTCATTATTTGAATGTGGGAATTGTTTTAAATCCACAATAGCTTCTTGAGCTTCATTAGTAAATCTTTTCACAGTAGCTTCAGAGATTGGTAAAAGATGATATGAGGTACATAAAGCAGCACTTGAAATAGATGGATGTTTACTAACCACTGCACTTTTTAATAACCTTTCCGCAGAGAATGCAGTAGATTCATCTAACACATAAGTTAAAGATCTAATAGCATTTGGTTTAACTAAATCGGACCCATTTTGTACATCCTTCATAATGGAAGAAGTAGCCATTAAGACATCTTCAGAGATACCACTTAATTCTTTAATAGCTAAATAGACAACTTGTCTTAATGAATCATTTTGATGTTGAAATAATTTAGACACGGAGAAGAAAAGAGCAGTGGCTTCACTTTCTGGGAAAGTTTCACCATCAGCTAATAATCTTAATAAACGGGAAATTAAAACACGACATCTTTTTGGATTCACTGGTGATTCATTAAAAGTATTCATACAATCTTGATAGATTGTCATCTTATCGGGCAATTCCCCCGCAGCTTGATTTTCTGACTTCTTGTAAGTCTGAGTGGACATTGCTATAAATGATGGGTGGGTGGTGATGTTTGGGATTCAATTGATTAATATTTGAATACTCCCCTCGATCAAACGTGTTTGTATCTTTTAAAGGCTAAAACTGAAATTTCAAGTTTGGATATTCTTTCAGAATTTTATGAAAAAACACAAAAAAAAATATGGCAGACGTGTTTTCTTTCTTAATACGTCGTGTGGGGTGATGATAATACCGATCTTCTTTGTGTTATAAGTTATTAATATATATTGATATTGATATTATATGACAGTTAAAATTATTATATAAATACTCGAATGCTAAATATTAGAATGAATGTGTATATCGTGAGAGAGAGTGTGTGTGTGTATGTTTTTATTTTGAAAAGAATGAATCAATCATTGTGTCATTTGTTGTTGAGGTAAAGTTAATTGAATTTGTTGTTGTGGTTGTGGTTGAGATTGTGGTTGAACATCTTCATTAAGAGTTAATAATAATTGAGCCAAACATCTCTTTGAGCCAACATCATCTTTTAAGACATCAGTGAACGTATTATCTCTTAATTTTTGTGGAAGAACAACTTTTAATAATCTACGAGCTTCTAAATCATCACTTAATCTTAAATAACATCTAATGATATGTTTTAATAATCTACCTGGTGGAGTATGAACGGTTAAATGTTCTACCATGTCTTTAAGAACATTTGTCACAGCATAAAATCTTTCTAAAGTAGCGCAAATATATTGAAGACCAATATCAGCAAGTAAAATCTTTTGTAATATAAAGATTGCCACTGTTTTTGATAATTCAGATGAGGATTCCATAATTCTTAAACATAATGGTACGATATCTGTTCTTAATAAAAAGGAGATAACATCCTGAGAATCATTTTTCACTAAAGCACCAATGACACCTAATGAAGTTAATCTTAAATATTCAAAAGTTCTTTGTCTTGAAGTTGTATTTAAGAATGGGAATAAAAATAATGGAATATGTGCTTGTAGAAATAAATGTTTTGTCTCTGGATGTGATGCGACACATTGTAATAATACAAGAGCATTACAAACACGATTTGATAATTGATTTGATAATAAATTTGGTTGTAACATTGGATAAACAGAAATAATTTCTGATAATAATGAAGTCATAACACCAAATGATGACCATAATACAACAGCCAAATCATCAAATTGTTCTCTTTTACGTCCTAATTCTAATAAAGCTTGTTCCTTTTGTGGACCATAAGTTAATTGACAAATCCAATGATAAACATTTGGATCTTCTAAAGCATGAGCAAAATTTCCATTATTACCCGTGGTGGTTGGATTGGTGGCAGTAGTTGGCACTGGTGTACTAATTCTTTCTGGATTTGGATTAACAGTATTATTATTCATCATTGATATTGGATTCATACCAGGTGGAGACATATTACTGTTGTTATTATTATTCATTAAAGTACTCATTAAAATATTTTGATTATTATTATTAACATTTGGTGGTTGATTACCCACAGGTGTTGAACCAGAATTATTATTATTATTATTATAAACTTGATTATTAACAAACATTATTATTGGTTAGAAGAAATTTGATATGAGGGGTGAGTGAGTGAGTATGGGCTAAGATAAATGATGTAAAAATACAAAAAGAATATTGATTTAATTTAATTAATTGATATAATTATTAAATGGAGTAATAGTATTATGCTAGGTGTTCAGTAACAAAAAAAAATTACAGATATTTTAAAATTTCAAACAAAAATAAATAAATAATAAAAAAAAACACGGATTGAAATTGGAAGAGACTCTTAAATCAATTATTGAATTACTTTATGCCCACAATATATTATTGTTTATCTCTGTGTGTGTGTGTGTGTGTGTGTATGTGAATATCTTTAAACATACAATGTATCAAATTGTGTATATCTTTTCTTGTTTTAAAGATTGCAATTACTTCTAAAAAACATTGAAATTTCTAAATATTTAATGTCACAAGGTACGATGTATGTGTTACCCGGTTTTCCCACTGTTAAAAAAATAAATTTTACATTTTGTTATAAAAAGTTACTTTTGACTTTAATATTTCATTGGAATAGTGATAGTGATAAAATAAACAATTATTAAATGGTAGTATTAATATATTCTTTTTAACCAATTTGTTTAAACAAAGGTGGTTTGTATTTAAAGTATTTGTAATATACTGATTTCAACATAATCGATGCAATTTAATATTAGTGTTGTAATATAACATATAATTAAGTAACAATCTTATCAAATACAAGGTGATAAACTTTTATAAGATTATAGTGTTCGTTATTTACTTCCCAATATATTGTCTAAACAATATACAACAGATAATAAATTAATAAGTCATTTAAATAAGATATAAATAGGCAAAGATTTACAAATATTACAAGGATAAGAAAAAACAATTTAATTAATTTAATTAGAGATGGATCAGAAATTTGGGTATACTTAATGCTTCAATAACACCTGAGTACATTGTTAGGTGCCAAAATTCAGACTGGTGCACAGCGTTTGTCTCGTCATTTAGACATCTTCAATTAAACTATTAAATTATTTGTTATTCTTTCAAAAGATCAAAAAGAAAATATATGATTATATTTGATAAACTTATCAAGTATAACATATATTCTTAATTCGTTCTGGTTGATTGATTGATGTTCTGTTTATTGGGGGCAAATAAAGAACTGAAGGGAAATATTTCCAAATAACAAATATCTCTTGGCTTTTTATATTAATTTTTTCAGAAATGAAAAAAAAATTACAGATAAACTTACCCTCCTTTCTCACTTCAAAATTTCTATTAGGTTAATGAAATATTGTTATAAGAATAGATAGGTTTAATTATGTTAGTATATTAGTATAAAATAGTGTAAGCATAAAGTGTCTATTAGTTATTAAGTGAAGCGAAAGAATAAATAAGTTGTTGTATAATTGTATATATATGAGAAGAGTGACAGAGAGTTCTAGGTGGTTAAACCATATGATTTCATTATATTACCCAAAGACCACGATTTACCACTTCTTTTCAATAATTTCCCTGAATCCTTCTTTAAATTATTAACAATTTTGTATTCTCTTAATGGTTTATTAAGATCTTGTTGTGATAATGGATTGACCAATGTACTTGAACTACTAAGATTAGACCAAATGGATTCATTTCTTTCCAATTTATAAATCGTAGGTTTGGTGATAAATGGTTTCATAACATTAATAACTTCATTTTCTCGTATAGTAATATTCCAATCTAATAATGATAATAATTGTCTTTCCATTAAATTAACATCTTGTAATGTAAATAATCCATCTGTATATTTAGTCCAATGTTTATTTAATGGTGATGAATCATTATGATTCTTAGCACTTAATATTAAACATGAAAGAAAGATACGATGTTGTGTGGATGGTAACCCCGTAGCATGAGATGGTAATTTTTCTTGTAATCTACGTAGATAACATAATGTCATCATTAATGTTGCAGTATAAACATTTGTATAATCAATTAATTTAATAATAAATTTACGTAAACTTGGTAATTTTTTTCTCTTTTGGGTCGTATCTGGAATAATTGAAATAACTGACTCAGTGACATTCACCAGTTCATCAATCATTTCATTGGTAATCTTACCATCCATTAATTTCTCTAATGCAACGTTTTCCATCTTTGAGTTGTTGTGTGTTTTCTTGGGTTAGTTGGAGAGTAAGAAATCAACACTCAGAGATAAAAACCACAAACATATATATATACCGTCCACTCACTCACCCTTCCAAAGTGATTTGCAAACAACAACCTACTCTTAACATTCCACTAATCCCTCAACCCCACTACAATCTTGTAACTTTACCTCACAATATTCTCTATATTTCAAATAAATATGTCAAGTATTCGCGATTTCGCGTAAATTTCAACTTTTCGCGTAGGCCTATTGTTCTTGTTTCAGATCAGTTTGAGATCTGAGCGATTACCGCATTGGGTGTTTGGAAGACAGTAATACCGATTTACTACGAATATATAATACTTTGCTATTATTCTTATATAGTATGATATTTCGTGAAGGATGCCGGGGCAACATCTGGACTCTTCAATTGAGACATTCGAGAAGAGGAGCTTTAATAAACGCCAAATGTTTGATATATCGTTACTGTATATTTAGAAGTAATGCACTATGTATTTATTTATTTATTTATAGAAAGATGTGTATGTATATAAATAGAACTTTTTACACCACCTCACGTTCGAATGAAGACTTAATAGCTCCAATGACTGCACTACTTTGAATCTTATCATTACCACCTTTTGAAATTGAATATTCAATATCACCTAATTGTGTTAGTAAATCAATTCTTGTCTCTTCATGTTTCAAATCATAATCTTCCAAGATTTCTACAATCCCTTCGATTAAATCAATTAAAGCTAACCCTTTCATATTACGTATCTTATTCAATGTATAATATGCTGTATTCCAATCATCTTCCAATACAGATTTTAATATTAATTTAATATCACTTGGTCTTGGTGCACCACAACATTCATAAATTATCTCCTCGGTGATCTCATCATCTTCATCATTTTCTAACGTGGCCTTACTTGCTTGTAAAACGTTTAATACACGTCTCATATCACCATTTGATAATTTAATTAATGCCTTTTCTGCATCACCACTCAATTTAATCTTCTCATGAACAACAACATTAGCAATACGACGTTCAATAGCGTCAGTAGGTAATGGTTGAAATCTGAATCTTGTACATCTACTTAATAAAGCTGGGGTTAATTTATGTGAATAATTGGCTAAGATACAAAATCTTGTGTTTTTGGTATATTTCTCAATAATACGTCTCAATGCATTTTGTGCTGCATTAGTCATTGCATCTGCTTCATCAAGGATAATTAATTTAAAACCTTTGGAAAAAATTTGTCTTGTTGAGGCAAATTCTTTAATTTGATTACGAACAACATCAATACCTCTATCATCTGATGCATTCAATTCTAATACCATATTAGAATAATTCTTACCATAAATCTCACGTGCCAGCGCAACAATAGTAGAGGTCTTACCTGTACCAGGTGGACCATAAAATAATAAATGGGGTAATTTATTCTCGGATATAAATTTATGTAAAATCGTCACAATCTCTGTTTGACCGTAAACTTCATCAAGATTGGTAGGTCTATATTTTTCAACCCATGGTAAATGATCTTTATCTATCTTATTCATGTTGTGCTTAAGTCCTGTTGTATGTATATACTTGTTTGCTTCTTTTTGTAGATTGTTCTTTAACGTGTTTAAGATCAAATAATTTTTCAATTCAACTTTTCATCTTTTAAAGATTACAGATAATTTAAAGATGAGCAAAACTATATATTTTTAAATAGTGATAGTGTTTGAATAAAACATACACAAAAACAAATCTATCAATCATGCTATATATATACCTTTGGCTGTGTCAATTGATTACTGTGGTTTCAGCAGGTGGATATGCTCGATTTTTTGATAATGATAGTCAGGGTACTGATGACGATCTTTTAAGAGATTTATTAGTTAATTCAGATAATATTGCCTCTTGGGAACCTATTTTTGCTAATATTACCGCTGGTGGATTAGATTATTATGAATTTGCTATTAATAAGAATGCATCGGGGCAAGGGTTTGCACCAAGTTATGAAGTCTTGATCTTTATGAGCGGGAATATTTGTGGTTATCCATTATATTTACCTAATGATACTACTAAAATGGAAAAAAATGTGGCCACAAATGTTACCAAAGATATACAATTGGCCATGCTTTATTCATTTAATGAATCTATGGCTTCTAATACTTCAATGGCAATGCATGAATTGTTTGATAATGGATATGTAGAAAGCTTAGCAGTAAGCCCCATTGACACAGATTATTTGGGTATGGATTTAGAAAATGGTGACCCAATATACAATACAACTTTGAAATATCCAAACTTATACGTTATGATTCAATTATATAACACTACAACTGGGAAACCATTAGAAGTGACATCCCACACTAAAGATTTAGTTTGGAATTATAGACTGGGGATTTCTGAAAGTGATTTAATATATCAATGGGATGAAAGATCATGGTTAGAAGTATTAGACACTGATCATAATTCTGCATTATTAATGTCTGGTAATGTAACAAGTGATAGCGTGGATTCTAAGACAAATTATACTGTATATGACCCATCATTGTATGATGTTTACATTTACACAGAGGAAGAATATAATTACTTAGCTGAGGCACAATTAAAACATTCTATTTGTGCAATTAAGCATGGTAATTATTTAACTACATCTGCCGTAGAGGATGTGACTAGTCATGATTTAGAAGAAACACATTTAAGAGTCCAAAAGTATATTGCAGCAAGTAATAATGGTATGTCAGAATATTTTTATGTTACTGGATTAAATGCTTCAACAACTTATGTGTCTGTCTTAGTGAAAAAAGTTGGTCAAAGTGGTAACTTAACTGATGTGGGTGGTATTCTGTTTGATACAGAAGAATTTACCACAAAAAAGGATGACACTTGTACATTAATTCATGGCTTAGACTTTTGCCAGGGGATCACATATTCTGTTCCTTCTTCATCTTTAGCAGGTGGGAATAAGACTCTATTAGCACAAACGTATGAATATATTGCAACAGGGTTATTCCATAACTTTACACAAGCACTACAATTGATCCCTTGTGAGTCTGAGTTAGATGCAAGATATTCCCCATTAAGGACTTGCGATGATTGTGCACAATCTTATAAGAATTGGCTTTGTACTGTAACTATTCCACGTTGTACTTCAGATGAATCTGAATACTATATCAAGAGGAAGAAAGACGAGAGTAGAAATTCATTTATTAACAGTTATGTGAGTCCCTTACGTGATTATTTTGAAGTTTTACCATGTATTGATATGTGTTATCATATTGTCAGAGATTGTCCAAGTAATTTTGGATTTGCTTGCCCATCAGATGATACTAATGAATCGTTATTGTTAAACAGTTATAACTATTATATCGAGGATTCTGATATTCCAACTTGTAATATGCTTTATAACAATTGATCCTTAATATACAAATTCACATATATATTCCTTATCTGGGAACTTTATAAAATTCATTTCTATAGATATAAATTATAAACATTCTTTTTAAATTTCATCAGCCTTTCTCTTTAAATCAGATTCAACTGGAGTTTCTTTGGATTCTTCTGTAGTCGCTTTCGTGGAAACCATAGTATCAGTAACGTTATCTCCAATATCAGCTGGTTCTTCCTTCTTTTCAGCAGTATTCTTTTGGAATTCTTCTCTAGCCTTAAGAAGCTCTTCTTTGATATTCACTTCTGGGCCATTGTCAAAGACAGATTGTAACACTTTGGTCCAAACACTTTCATCATTTTCACTGAAATCTTCAAATTTAAACACATTATCCTTTTCTAAAGACCATTCCTTTTGTTGTAAACGAATTAATTTAACCATATAACTAGAAGATCTCATGGCTTTACCAACATCACTAATCAAAGAACGAATATAAGTACCAGAAGAAACTTCAGCTCTGAAGTGTAATAATGGTGCTCTATATGTTTCACCAGCAGCTTCAATTTCCTTCTTCTCTTCTTCAGTCAATGGAATAGGTTCACCAATATTAGCAACTTCTGATTCTAACCCTTTCTTTTCACAATACTCTTTAGAAAAGTACAGAGTATCCTTTAGTAAATTGGCATTTAGATTCTTAACTGTCTCTTTTGATTCATCAGTAGTTGGTCTTAAAAATGGGTATGAATGATCTCTAGTTAAAGAATCTGGGAAAACTCTCAAATCATAAATATTGACTTGTCTTGGCTCAATGGCTCTTGGTAATGGAATACCTTGTCTAGCATACTCATGTAACGGTTTACCATTCATTTTCAAAGCAGCGAAGATTGGAGGAGTTTGTTTAAGACTACCTTCAAATTTATCCTTCACAGTCTTCAATTCCTCCATGGTTAAATGTTTAACAGAATTTTCAGATAATATTTCACCTTCAACATCACCAGATGTCGTAGAGACACCAAATAAAGCCTCACTTTCATAAACTTTCACTGTACCTTGTAAGTAATCAGATAACTTCTTAGTACCAGACCCAACACCAATCACTAAAACACCAGAAGCTAAAGGATCTAGAGTACCACCATGGCCCATCTTGACTTTAGATACCTTTCTCAACTTTCTCTTACTTGGTATCTTACCTGTTTGTTTCTTATATTCTTGCATTCTTTCAGCAGTAGCTCTAGCAATCTCCTTCGAGAAGACTTGACTACCATTGAATAAATGTTGAATCTTTAACATAAAATGGTTGGAAGAAATACCAGTTGGCTTCTCAATAGCAAAAATACCGTTCATTGTTTATTATGGGTTGGATATGTGGTTTTATTTTACTGGTTACTCTATGACATTCACCAATGTTTTGATGTTAAACTTGCTTTAAAACTCATCTCATCTCATCTCGAAATTTTTCGCTTAATGAATTTGAAATTTAATAAAAGTCTTCTATAAAGGGAATATATGCTTAGTTATGTAAATGGGTATTGATGAGATATAATATTGGGACGGACAATCTTAAACCAATGTTGGTATCTCATTGTGATATCAACGATCCTTTCTCTTACGGATCTGTCTTACTCTGCTTTTCAAACCGATATTATTCCAACTGACATTGGTTAATGTTCTCTTGAACCCATAGGTTTCACGCATTAACACATCAGAAAGATCCTCAGCAGTCATTATCGATTCTTCACTAGATGATATCGAAACATCATATCTACTACCTTCAGAACTCTTCCCATCAACAGTACTGCTCACAGAGGAGTCCTTCTCACTTTGCTTTCTACTCATCATGTCAACAAAATCTTTATACTTGTTTCTTTGACTCATAACGTATTTTCTACATCTATCAATCTCATCTTGTCCTAAACTGTTAAAATTTACTATTCTCTTGAATATACTCCTTTCAAACAAATCGTTTGGATCTAATAGTTTCTTGGGTAAAGATTGTACCAATTGAAATAATTCAATATCAGCATCATCTCCGCGTGATCTTGAATATTTGGATGGGCTTGGCGTTGAAATTCCAGGTATTCTACCTTGATGTTTCTTATGTAACAATTCATGCTCACATATCTTAAAGATAGCTAGTGAGATTTTAAATAAGAAATGAGAACCTTCATAAAACAAACAATCCCATATTCTCAAGGTGGTTTCAATAGGGACAATACCAATGAAACAACTCATAAACCAACTGACTGTACATAATGTGATAGGTGGTAATTTGAAAAGGAATTCATTTTTGAAATGTGATTTTTTCGATTGGAATGCATTATGATATGCTGTAGTCTCACATGTGCTTTCAATTGTTTTCCAAATATCTGGCAAATATTCTCTAATACATAGCATCAACACACCTTGATCAATGTTTACACCTTCCAAATTAACATCATGAACACCAGGTAGGTACTTGGAAGTAATTATTACTAACATCCAGAATGCCTTTTCTTCTTCCAAGAACAACAATAATAGACCTGCTAAGAAATTCATCGATTGACAATAACCAATCTTTGGATTATAAATCGAAAATGCCACTAAAATTCTTCTTAAAGCGGAAATCATTCTTGGTTCTTTAGAAGAGTTTGGATCTTGCTGGAAATATAAATTATCAGGGAAAGTTCTATTTAAATCTCTTTCAATGATTTCCATATTCATATAGATCTTTATATATTTCTCATCATTTTGAGAATGTATTAGCATTTCCACTTGATCCACCAAAGACTTATATTTACCCACATTTTTCTTTAAGAGATCATCACCACCAGCAAAATACCACCATGCATTACCTCTCCAATCTCCCGGTATACCTTTTCTGATATACCTTTTCAATTTCTCTGTTCTATCAGGAAATTTGGTTGGTATAGCTTGGCTTTTCTGTGGTTGAATCTTATGTTTCTCTAAGAAGATCTTCCATTTAAGTTTTCTTCTTTGACAATATGGAGCATATTCTTTCCACCAACGATTGTATGCCATTTCTGACACTACATTACTTTGCTTCTTAAATCCATAACGATCATATACCCCATTTGGATCTATCAGTATCTTAGGCTCACTGGGAACGTAATGGTTCACAGTTTCAGCCAATGATTCTGAATTTTCACTCCCGGTACGTGTATCGTAATCAGTGGTCAATTCTATATTACTATCACTAAAAGTAGCCACTGTACTCTTAGAGCATATACGACTGTCTGTTGGATCCTCTATAAATGCATCATTTGTATGTACGTCATCATCATCGTCGTCGTCCCTATCAATCTTTCTGGACATCACCTCGTCCCCATACAAATCAATGAAACTTAAATTTCCATCATCATCCATGTATGTAGATTCCACTCGCAATCGAGATTGATGTTCTGGTGAAGGAGTCCCCTGTGGTGGTAACCAGCTTGGTAACATTGGTGATACATTTCTAGTCATTTCAATATTGATATTTCTTACTCTTGTAGACCCATGGAAATCAGGCACAGAAGGCGATTTCGGCAGCATTCCTGGTTTTCTCTGGTACCTATCCATTTTAACCTTAATTCAAGATTCTTATCGACGACGTATATACGAGTCTTAGCCCTCTTAAAAAGTCCTTTTAAAACCCACTTTGTATATTAAACAATCATTTTTCTTAATAATTTCAATAATGAAATATTTTAATTAAAGATATATTTAGTTTAATCAATGCTCCGTAACTTTGAAGAACGAGCTGAAAAAAAATAGACATCGATATATGGTGATCAAATGAAAAGATAACTGGATAAATCCATAGTACATTTACCACATTAATAAAGTATTTTTCTTTTTAAGAGATTACAAATTGTAGCTTTCTATACAAAACAAAACAGAACAAAAAAGAATTTAGAACTAGATCTCTCCTCAAAATGGATGGGAACATTTGGAGACTTTCCCACCTAGAGGGGTTTCAGACATACCAAAGTTGTATAAAGTTAAATTTAGGGAGTGGGATATTGATCAGTAGAGATATCCCAAATCCAGTATTATACGCTGATCATATTCAGTTTAGAAGTTATTGTTACATGTTTAGACCAGTTTATATGGCTGCTAAATATATTGGTGTACCTGCTACATACCTACCCATATTTAAAAAGGATTGGGATAAATTTACTAGTGTTAAGAATAAAGTTGGGAGAGATTTTACATCAGGGATCTTTCCTTTGTTAATGTCATACTCTGCCAATTTCGTCTTAACTGTGTTTCTAACATTTTTATCATTTCTTATTATACGGTCAAGACCATATCTATTTGCTTCAGTGGTGTTTAAGGCTGGTTGTTTATTCTGTACCGTCAATTTAATCGTTGCTATGAGTCAGATGTTCATCTTATTAAGAGATCAACATGTCCAACAAGGTGTGACGATTTCATCACAAGTTATTGTAATGTTATCGCATAGTGCCACATTCATTTCATTGCATTTCCTTTCCATTTTAACATTACAACTATCACAAGTGTTCATCATAATGAGAACTTTTGAAAGAAATCGGGAGAAGAGAATCATCTTACTATGTGGTACAATATTAACCATCACCACTAGTGTACTTTGGGTAGCCCCCCAATTAGGAACAGTTGTTCGTCAAAAGAAGATTGATTGGGATATTCTACCAGTCTTTGTCTATTTATTCAGAATTGCTATTGAAGCTTTATACACTTGTTTTATCATTTCATATGCTATTAGACAAAGAAAAGTTTGGTCAAAAACTATTCAGATGATTTTTTTAACGTTTTTAACAATTTTATCTGTGTTATTACTTCCTGGATTCTTTTTAGCAGATGTAGCCAATGCCTGGATTGCCGAGTTCGGTGAAATATTTACTGATGTTTGTTATATCAGTTCTACTTTCCTACCTTGGGAATGGCTCGAAAGACTAGCCGTTTTACAAAGAACTGAAAGAGCTCAAAGTGTTTTAGGTAGACCAATTTATGACAATGAACAACAAGATTTTGCATTTGCTAAATACACATTAAAGGTTCAAGATGCTTTGCAAAGAAATAATGGTAATGATAGTTCCAGTCACCACTATCAAACTCATACCACAGATTCTACCACTACAAATAACATTGGGAATGGTTCTGATGAAGAGAATTTCGAGTTACATGATCTACAGTCATCTTCTATGTCTGCTCATTCCTCAAATCATATTCTTGTGGGAAGTTCCACAGGAAGGGCTCATAATATACTTGCTGATCACGAGAGTATCAATGAAGTTAATTTCAATACCCAGGAAAGAAAAAGTGATATTCTTAGAGATAAAATTATTATCACATACAATAAATTCATTTATTTCACAGATCAAGTTATTCTTAAGAAATTAGGTTCAGATTCTGTGAATTCAAGTTCAAATAATGACACTAGTAAGAGTTCTAATAAGAAGAGACAGCAAATTATCAAGAAGAGAATTGGTTTGGAAAGACCACCAGAAACATTTGTTTATAATACAAAGGATGTTGTATTTGATTCAGATGAGTCAGAAGAGTCTGGGAATGAATTAGAAAGTAATACAAATGATTCTAGTGACATTAATGATAATATTTCCAACGATTTTGAATTTGAAAATAATCTTCAGGATGATGACATATATCATGATGAGGATTTTGAAAGAGATTTTGGAAAGTACACTTACTCAAGAAAGAACTAGGGCTTCATTTCATTTTGCATACGATTATGTATGAGTAACCATAATCACCCACCCATAATGACATAAACTTTTATAAGAATATTATTGATTTTTTTCTGAATAAATTTCTATATAAACGTATAATATATTCTAATTACATGAAATTTGAATGTTTGAAAGATATCCAATTAATATGTGTAGTAGTCCCATTCTTTAAAAACTTCATTAACAGTCTTACCATATATTTGGACAGGACGTCTAGTACTTTTTATCCCCGAGATTGTTATCTTTTGATTCCTTGTTATGGGGAAAGTGTATTCTTTATCACTGTTACATTTACTCATTGTAGTCAATCTTTTGTTTGAATCTAACCAATGAATTCTTTTAAATCCAGGAACTGGACTTTTAAGAATAATACAATCTACTGCTTTAGTTGTATCTACAAATGATAATGAAGGTATTTTTTCTATTAGGTTAAATAGAATCTTATTAAGATCCTTCTTGAATTTAATTTCAAATTCTTTAGATTGTTCTTTGGTATCAAAATTAGGTAATAAAGAAGAAAGTATTGGATCAGTCTGGAATTTAATTGAACTTTTTATAATGGTTTTTAATCTTCTTTTGTTTACAATATTCTGTTGGAAATACACGGATAAAGGTAACTTTTGTTCTTTGGATTGTAACTGTAATTTCAAACCAGTAATTTCTTCAAATTTGTCGGTCAATTCTTCATTTAAACTCTGGAGAGTGTCACGTAATCTGATCTGATCGTCTCTAATAAATTTATAATCATAGGTAAAGCTTTGTAGTTCATTATTATAATCATTCTTTGATTTTTTAAGAGCCTTTCTAAACTGAAGATCTCTCTTAGTCATTCCACCATATATTGAATCTCTGGATAAAGGATGGTAATGTTGTTCTTTCAAATTAAATATATCGACCAATTCGGATCTATCATCAATCTTAGGGTTGTGAACTTTCATCACTACCATTTCATTTCTTCTCTTCTTCTTACCGATGTTATACATTTCTGACTCTGGTTGAAATTTGAAGGGACGTAATTTAGACACTAAGTTGGTAGGTAACTTATGGAAGGCTTCATCCTTGTATTTGATACCACTTATAGAAGCATTCCATGGTACTAATAGTTTCTTAGTAGGAGTGGTAGATTTAATTTTACTTTTCAATAATGTTGACTCATTATCTGTAGAAAGAATATTTCCTTCTGTAGGAATTGAAGAGTTCCCCAAGAATAACGGTCTATACCCAGCAAATAATCCTTCAATATGAATAGAATCATCGGGTATATACTCAGTAGATGGAACACGAGGTACAATCATACACTTCACTGTGGTAATTCTTGACTTCGGAGTCTTGACAGATTCATGACTCACTTTCTTAAACGTCTCTGTGAAAAGCCTCTGTGCTTTCCCACCAGTAGCATTTCTTATATTTAAATCGCCCCTAGTCTGCATACTATCGTTTTCGGCTAGTTTAGTATCTGAAGACTGTTCCGTGTCCTTAGACTCTTCCCTAACGGATTTACTATCATTCTGGACTTTCAATTTACCTGTGGATATAGATCTTGCTTGTAAATATTTCAAATAAAACCGGTATTTAGCTGAAACCAATACTCTATTACTTGTCTTAAACATGGTTAACATGATATATTGCGGTGGATAGTGCTGTTGGGTTTACTTACTTGGATCTCTTAGTTAACTTTATCACAGCCTTATCTTCAATAATACTTTATTATTAGCATTCCAAGTTTTAAATATTCTGAAATTTGAAATTGTAGAAAAAACAAAATAACGAATTTAATTCAATGGTTTTTATGACAGTTGTTACAAACAATTTTAAAGGTGGGACTACTAATTGATTACGCTCTCGATTACCATAAGTTTACCATTCAAACCTGTTTTCACTAACTTATTATAGCGAAGTGAGGTGGAAAGCAAAAAATACGAATTTAATCTGTTTATTTTGATATCAAAATGAGTATTTCCCAAACGAGCATGATTCCCTTTGCCACGTTACATAAGCAATTGGATCTTGAATTGCACAATTTGTCTTCTGAATCCAAGAGAAGGAACTCTCAAGTGAAGCAAGCCTGTGATAAGTCTATCAAGATTTTAAAAACGGTTCATAATAACATTGAATTGATTAGACATCCTGATTTCGTACTACCGTTTATTTTGGCATGTTCTTCCAGAAATGCTAAACTGACCTCAATTGCTATCCAATGTTTACAGTTGTTGTCTACAATGGAATGTATTCCACAAGAAAGACTATCTGAAGTGTTAGATGGGTTTATAGAGGCTACTCATTTGGCTACAGATATTCAGTTAAAGATTTTACAGGTAGTCCCAATTTTTTTCAAGACATACGCAAGATATATTCATGATACTTTAGTGACCAAATTATTACAATGTTGTTCAAACTTATTTCAATTGGCTAACAAATCTGTTATGGTTACAAGTGCTGCCAGTGCTGCTATGCAACAACTGGTAGATGAAATCTTTGAAAGACTGTCTTATGACTGGTCTATGATAATAGATACCAGTGATGCACATGGTGTTCATAACTTAGAAGAATCAGAAGAATTTCAAGAGAAACATTCTGTCTTAGCTAATAATAATGACCTTATCAATGTGAATGCGTACAGATATGATGCGAATAGAGTTTTTGCTAACCTTATTTCTTTAATGGATATATCAACAAATCAAAATGATAGAGATTCAGGTGAAAGGATTCTAAATTTGAAAGAAATGCCAATGGATTATGGTCTAGAGATCTTAGAGTCGATTTTGAAAAATAATAGAGCCGCCTTTTTAGAATATCCAGATTTACAATTTTTACTTAGAATTAAGGCTATCCCATTATTATTGAGATGTATTACTAGTCCAAAGAATTTTTCAGTAGCTGTCAGAAGTTATCGTTGTATTAAACTATTATTAAGAAAAGAGTATTTAACCATTCTAGAATTAGAGTTAGAAGTCATCTTATCTTTGTTAATTCATGTCATGACCACAGATTCTAATTCCCCAGCGTGGCAAAGGGTTTTATCACTAGAATTATTTAATGATGTTTCCAGTGATTTTGAACTTATTAAAAAGATCTATCTAATGTATGATAATTCTACCGAGAAGAAATCTATTATATCAACACTATTATTAGAATGTATCAATGTTTTAACATCGGAAGATTTTTCTTCTATCTTAGGTCATTCAGAAATAATTGAAAAGATGGATATGCCAATCATCTCAAATGAATCATCTGTTGCAAAGACACCCTTCATTCAATTATTAGACAAGACTCATGCCCCTTCCATAAATATTACCTACATTGCCTGGTTAATATTATCCTTAACAGATGTATTCTCTGAAGAATTAAGTGAGTTAGCATTGAAAACATCCTCCAAAAGTTCAGAAAATGATATCAAGACAAACCAAGAGACTGTACTAGTTTACGAAGGTATGTTTGAAAGTCTTTATGAACTTAATTACATGTTTTTATATTCCACCTCCATTGATAGCCATCTCTTCCACAATTTAGTTAGATCTTTCCAAAAATTAGCTCATGGTGCTGGTGTTCTTTTATTACTTCCAAAATTGAATAAATGTTTAGATATATTTTCTAAGAGCATTGTAAACAATGTTTATATTGAACCTCCTACTGGACCAAAAGAAGAAGTGGCAACCGAACAGGAAAATGATAATGCGACTAAAGTAGATGAAAATGACGAAGAAGATGAAAAGACTGTATCTTCTACAAATAAACCTTCAGAAAAACAAGAATTACATCCAAGAATATTTAACTCAAGACATGTGAGTCTATTTAGAGCTTTAGTATCCTTATCTATTTCACTGGGTGCTAATTTTGATAAAACAAGTTGGAAACACACCTTTTTAACATGGCAGTGGGTATCATATTACATTTATGGCCCATCTATTGATTTTATGGAAAGTTATTATTCTCAAGATGTTCCGTCGGCACCAAATTTATCAAAGAATGATATCAGTTCAATTGAAGTTGGCATCTTAAAATTATTTGAAAACACATCTGCTTATCCAACTGCTTCTTTTAAATCAATATTAATAAGTTTAATCGAAAGTTCTGAAAGCACTGTGACTAACACAGTAAACTATCATCCAATTAATGCAACTGGTGAAATTGTCAGCTGTGTCTATAATAAAGGTTTTTACATTACACAACTTGGTGAAATCGCATCATACAATACCACAAGATTTTTAACCAACAACAAGGGAAAAGACTGCTGGGATTTGATTGTTTCCTATTTTATAAAATTGGTTGCTGACAGAAATGTTTCAAGTACATCATTACGTCAATATATTGCCCGTGTCTTCAACGATATAATAAAGGGTGCTACTGAAGAAGTAGGTACAATCGAAAATGCCGACCTTAGATCATCCAAATTTTCTGCTCTTGAAACTTTAATTATCTCTGCTATTATGAATTGTATAGCTAGCCTTTCAAAATTAGCTGTAACAAAAGATGATATATATCAAGGTGTTATTACAACAGATGCTGAGATCTTACTTCAACTACTTTCAACTGTTAAGAGTATATTAAATGAGTTTGGGGATATGTTAACAACCTCTTGGTTGGTCATATTCCAAATTATTAATGCACCATTTGATTTCTGGTCTAACAAAATTGAAATTATAAACAGCGAAGATAATGAGGACTCCTCTTTATTGACGGCTTTGAGTCAAAGAAGAATGGAAATGATCCAGGCCTCTTATGACGTTTTTAAATTAATCTCTGATGATTTCCTTCAAACTCTTCCTCTAGAAACTATTAAATATGTCATCGATACTTTGATCAATTATGTTAACCAAGATATGAATTTAAACATTTCATTCTCTTCTATCAGTCAGTTTTGGTTGATCAGTGACTACCTAAGAATCCAATTTAAAGAAGAATTCCGTAACAAGGTTTCAGACAACTTTGAGGATAGAGTCAATTCAGGTAATCTAATGGAAATAATTACATCAAAAGAAACTGGCCTAGTAGATTTTTATAACGGGTTATGGATATATCTGTTAGAAAGTTTGATCGAATGTTCCAAAGATAAAAGACTTGAAGTCAAAAATGGGGCAATTCAAACATTTTTCAGAATTATCGATTCACATTCAAATTACTTACCAAGCTGGAAACTAATTTATTCCGTAGTTTTAAAACCACTTTTAACCATAAAACATCTAGATGGTAATTTTGGAGAATATATTGATTTCTATGATATATCCATTAGTGGTCTTGTTACATTATACCCGGTGCATTTTGGTGACTTTAGTTCTGAAGATGCCCAAATAAATACCGAGGCATGGATAACATTTTATGATGCCTTACAAAATTTGTTCCATTCTCAATCTGCTGCGATCAAATTTGTGGCAATTAGTAACTATAAGAGGGTTCTTCAAGCGTTATTAGAATTGTCTGATGTGCCAGCCGAAATTTTAGACAAAGCTCACGAACTTTGGATTAACTATAATATTGTATACGGCGATTCTGCCGAACAAAATAATGCAAATTCGAAAAGTGAGTATGATTGTGTTTACGAATTAATTTCAACATTCCCATTTGTCTATCAACTAGCTACTCAATACAATAAACTTTCGTTTGAGTTTGTTGAAAGTTCATTATCGTTATTTAATGCCGCATCAAGATATCCGTTACTCCCACCTTACTCCAAAGATAATGTAAAACCATCAACCTTACAGGCCAGTGTCTTAGATGGTCTTAAAGAATTTGATAATGACCAATCCAATGAGGTCGAAATTTTAATCTTATTCCAATTAAGTGCTATGGCCACATTAATGTTTGATACAAGAGAGAAAATCATGACTAAATTAGCTCCAAAATTATCTAAAGCAAATATTTCCAGAATTCCAACTTTCGAAGCTATTAGTTACAGAGCCTCTGCTGTTTTATGTGAAAGATTAAACTTTGTCGAAAATGTTGAAATTCCTTCTTCTAAGGAGAAATTGCTTTTAAAGATACTTAAGAATTTAGTTGATGTAATTATCAAAAAGCCATTGATTTCATTACCAAAGGAAGAGA
This sequence comes from Monosporozyma yasuniensis, assembly GCA_030558655.1. Lineage (NCBI taxonomy): Eukaryota > Fungi > Ascomycota > Saccharomycetes > Saccharomycetales > Saccharomycetaceae > Monosporozyma > Monosporozyma yasuniensis. The sequence continues at coordinate 30,611 of JAKTQC010000059.1, read as the reverse complement.
ACACTCCGATGTGGGTATTAGCTTCTGATTCTTTAAGAAAGTTTTCAACAAGATTATTTGTACCTGAAATTCAGTCTTCATTCAGTTCATCTTTTTGTTCAGAATTCCAATCATTATTCGTCAATGCCTGTTGCATTCCAATTCAAAGAATTTCTCCAGAGATAGATACAAAGACAGAAGATTCTGATATTTTGAAATACAACAGTTTCAAGGAAATTCTTCTTAAAAAAGAAGTCATTCATTTAATTGATGGGAAGATTTTAGGTAGTTTTATTTCAACTGTATGGGATGCCTCATTTTCATATCAACTCGATGAGATTGAAAACGCGTTTATGTCTCAAAGCAATGACCTTGGAACAATCATCAAGAGCTTATCCACATTCGAATTTTCCCAAATTTTTGGGTCTACTGTCGAATCACAATTCTGTTCAAAGAATAAATGTGCTCAATTATGCCTAGGTGATTTAATCAACTTCTTACTTTTATGCGATGATGAGTATAAATCGTTGAGAGATTTAACTGCTCCGTTTTTAACCTTAAGAATTGCATTGGTCTTAAGAAGATATATAGCTGACGAAAGTTTGATTGGTAGAGCTCCAATTCCTAAAGCCAGAAGAATCGAATTGTTGACATTATTGAAGGGTCTTTGTGAAATTCTAGATGTAATGGTTGACTCTAAGGATGAAAAGAAATATACCATTGAAACAGAAAACATTTTACACTTATATCCATTGATTTTAAAGACCATTCCTGTTGCTCATAAAGTAAATGAATTACAAGATATTGTCTTAAAGTTATCTCTTCGTTTTGCCAAGTTGGATTCTCTTTCCAAGACTTCCTCCTAATTATATTTATACAGTAACCCAAGTAAGTAGAAATAAAATACTGACTATATATACTAGTAATCTACATCATTATAAACTCAATATTTGTTTAATTTTCACAGTAGTATTCATTAATTGAACTATATGCTTATTTATCTATCAATATTCTAAAATATTTAGACATTAATTCTTCCAATCAAGTAAAGATGTTAGATCACTTGGTTCACATGCCATATCAAAGAAACTATGATGCAATAATTCTTCAGTAGATGCTCTGTATCTTACGTCAACACACAAACAAACACTTAAGAATCTCTTAATTTCTAAGGATAAAGTTTCTGGATACTTCAATTTTGGCGTACCATTTGTGGCAATTAAATATAATGCCTTTAATGGATCCTCATTTAAATATGGTGGTTCACCTTCTAACATTTCAATAGTCATAATACCTAAAGACCAAACATCAACTTTCTCATCATATTCACGCTGTTTAACGACTTCTGGGGCCATCCAATATGGAGTACCAACCATAGTAGCTCTCTTACTTCTCTTATCAGTTAATTTAGCACAGAAACCAAAATCTGTAATCTTAACTCTTGCTTGATTATCTAATAAGACATTATCAGATTTAATATCTCTATGAATAATATGTTTATCATGTAAGAATTTTAAACCTTGACAAGTTTCACGAACAATATAAGCAATTTGTGGTTCAGTTAATGGAGAATGAGTTATTGGATCGGCTGGACTATTTTCAATAATATCAGTTAAAGAACCACCTTCCATGAATTCCATAACAACCCACAAATCATCTTCAGTTTTCAAATAAGCTTCTAAGAAATTAACAATATTCTTATGACGTGAATCCTTCATGACTAAGATTTCATTAATAATTAATTCTTTACGAGGTTGTTTAGATAGGATCATTTGTTTAATGGCCACTTTATCACCAATTTGTGTGTTACCATATATCTCTTCATCATAGGTTTCAGTTATTGGTGGAATTTGTGTTCTCTCGGCCAAATAAACAGAACCACTTGCACCTTGACCAGCCTTTTCAATCATATGGAAATATGGAGTTGGGTCACAATTAATGGTAACATTCTGTAATTTAGCCATAATTTCTGCATTTGACATTTGTGGTTTAGATTGTTTCTTTGGTTTAGTAACGCCAGGAGCAGTATCATTCTTAGTTTGTTGCTGTTGTTGTTGTTGCTGAACTGGTTTCTTTGGAGCTTGTCTTAATGGTTGTGGAAATTTATTAACAGGATGAGGAACAGTTTTGTTGTTAGATGGTGAATCTTGTTTCATTGCTGCAGTAGCAGCAGCAAGACTGATATTAACATTGTTATTATTGTTGTTGTTCACATTATTGTTAATATTTCTTTGTTGTAAATGAGCTGGTGGTTTTGGAGCAGTACGTTGTGGTTGTAGTCTTGTTGGTGAAACGGTTGGACCTTGTCTTATTGGAGATTGATTATTGTTGTTATGATTAAAATGAGCATTAACAGGTGATGGAACAGTTCGTTGTGGTGGTAGTTGTTGTTGTTTGGTTGATTGTTCTCTATATGGATTTGTGTTAATATGAGATGGAGAAATCTTTTGATATTGTTGATATTGTTGTTGTTGTTGAGGTGGTAAATTTTGATATGGTGATTGTCTTAAATGAGAACGCTGTGGTGGTATAGTAGAAGTATTATTTGGAGATTGATTCTTAGAATATTGTTGCTGTTGTTGGGGTATTATATTATTATTATATTGTTGTTGTTTGTATGGAGTTCTTTGTTGTGGAGTAGTTGGTCTAGAATTGTTATTATTGTTCAAATTAACATTACCAGAACTGTGTAAACTTGAAGTACTGGCATTATGATTAGTTTGAATCTTTAATTTTGGTGGAGATGGAGCATGTCTCTGTGGCATTAAATCAAATGAACCTGCATATGATGAATTTGTACTACTATCTGGCTTTGAACTAGATGAAGAAGAATGAACAGAAGATGAATTTGATGATGTACTACCATTTCTACTAGAATTAACGTTATTATTATTGATATTATTGAATTTATTGTTCATCCCATTATTATTATTATTATTATTATTATTATTATTATTGTTATTATTATTACTATTTGATCTTAATTCTTGTACTCTTGAAGGATGATTTGAAGTATTGTTACTGTTGGTCAAATCAATACCATTATATTCTTGGTAAAATTGTAGGACTTGAATGACTGCGGCAGAATCATTATTCCAATCTTCACCTGTAATTCTTGAATGTTTCAATAATTTTTCCCAATTAGTTGGCATCCCAACAAAACTACCAGTTTCTGGATCAAACCCAACATGAACTTTATGTGTAAAATTTGTTGGTGAAGATACACCACTCAATAATGGACAACGAGCAAAAATTGAATCTAACCATGAATGTAGATCTTGTTCAGTCTTTGTGGCAATATAAATTATTTTTTTAGAAGAGTCAAGACTCGAGCCACCATTATTATTATCACCTGTACGAACCACTTCAAAACAATTTTGTTTTAATTGATTTCTACTTACACTTACAATACTAGTCAAAGGGATAGTTAACATTGGATCATCTTGATTTCTTTCATTTTTGTATAATGATAAATATGAATCGTTTAATATTAAGAATCTCTTTTGCCATAGAAAGGAGAAAACACCATCATCTTTATATGAAACGTTTCCTGTCTTTCTACCTCTCATTTGTTGTGATAATGGTGTTGAAATGGATCTAGTTGTATTATTACTATGTAAACTATTTGATGGACTTGGACCTCTATTTATATCCAATTGACTCATAAATTTAGTAATTGGTTGTGTTTGATTAAAAGCTGCAGACCCAACTCTTTGTACTGGAGGTCTTGGAGCAGGACCAATATTATTAAAATCGTTATCTGACATACTATTTGCAGCAGCAGAAAGAGACATTATGGATTATATAAAAAAATTGTTGATTTAAAATGTATGTGTTTTTAGATTCGGATAATGTCTATGTATGAATGTTTGTGTATATGTATTTGGATTGGAAAATGAATAAACCTTTTTAAAAAGGCTAAAATAGTTTATTAATAGAATTTCTGTGTGATACTTCTTAATCAGTTTGATACAAAAAAAAAAGAGAGTTATTGGCAGACGACACGACTTAATTTTTTTCTCCTCGAGTATTGTAAATCTTGAATGAATCTGATATTCCTCACCGAGCTTGTGTCAATTATTCTTGTTGCTTTGAATTAAAATTATCAATAAATCTATCAAATCGTTATTATTAAAAAATTGGTGATTTGAAATTTGAAATTTGTTGCAATTTTTCAAAACGAAAAATGAGGTTCGCTCGAGGTTTCCCAATTAGGAAATTGTGACGCGACACGTTTTCGCGTCTGTCGCCTGTCGTTGCACACGGGATAATACGGTTTATATTATCATTTATTTCCAATAATTTACTAGGATATTGATCCCAAAGTATTCCCCTTCGATAGCCAGTAATCACGTCTGGTCTGAGCATCCACTGTGCTTTTCTTTAATTTGGACGTAGGGGTATTTGTGGGGATTGGTGAAGGTTCTACACTAGTGACATTTGTGTCGTTGTCGTCATCATTATTATCAGAAAGACCCATTAATGAATCCACAGACTCAACTCTTCTTGTTGGTGCATGTTTCTTGATTAATGTGATTGGGTTCACTTTCTTCTTTTTATTTTGCTTCTTCTTCTCTTCTTTAATCTTTTGCTTCTCAAGTCTTTTCAAATTCTTCTTTGATTTCTTACTATCACTTAACAATGAAGTCACTGTCTTATTATCCAATTTATACATTTCTGTATCGTCATGACCGCCTGTCAAAACATCATCATCACTTGGATTTAAAAACATATCATCATCATCTTCTTCCTCACTATCACTATCACTATCACTATCATTATCATTATCATTTTCCATAATGGTATAACTTCTCTTTTCACTATGAAATCTTTCATTTTCTACAATGGCTCTATTTGCCACGAGATCTCTTTCATCTTTAAAATCTCTTGTAGCACCTTTATATTTAATAACATTACCCAATATACTTTTCCCCAGTCGATCTTTAAAAGTACACTGATTTAATTCAAAACATTTGTTTGTTAATAAATCAAATGCACCGGCAAAACTTTTCTTAATAACACCAAGATTAAATGAACCACGAGATAAATTATTTGATGGATCTTTTGGATCTTGAATTGCAATAGAGAATTGTTTTCTAACGGGGAGTAAAGCTTTCCAATGTGATTTTGGTAAATAAATTGGATATTCATCTTCATTAAAACTTAATGCTACTTCATCATAAGCAAAATTTTTACCATATAATTCAAAAAATTCAATCAATAAGACACCAAGATTATCCTCAGCAATAATTTCATTCATTTTAATCTTTGGATGTAATGATAAAAATGAATAAACCATACAAATAATTGAAAATCCACCAAGACCACCTGTATGAACATCATTTAATCTACGTGATGCCAAAAATTGTTTAATAATTAATGTCAATTGACGTAGACCTGGTGTATATTCTAACCAATTTCTAATCAGTTTAGCAGTATCAAGACCATTAGTTCTTTCAAATGATATATCAATATGTAAACCTGAATCAGGTTCCACAAATTTAATAATTGGTACACGAGTTCTTGATATCACTTCGATTTGTGTTGCCACACCTGCATTTTTCAAATGACGTGCTAAATCATATAAATATTGTCTATGTTCTTTATCACCCGATTTACTATTAATAACAACATCAATATCTGAACCAGGTAAATATAAATCTGTTGCAAAGGATCCAAAGACATGTAATGATGAATCTGACCAAATTTGTTTCACTAAATAACGTAATAATTTAATTAATTCATTTCTTTGATTTATTTCTTCTTTACTTGGTGAAATATATGATATGAAATCTTTAATTTCTGTTGTTAACCAATCTGAAATATTTAATTCCTTTGTATGGTTGTGTGATAATAACCATGGGAAATCTGGGTTTAATCCTCTATTCTCAACATCATCCTCATCCTCATCTTCTTCACTCTCATCACTTTCTTGTATAGACTCATCACTATCACTATCAAATGCAATAAAATCATCATTATTTTCTAAAGAAGGTTCATGCAAGGGTGTATCTTCCACATCATCACTCAAATCTTCTTCTTCTACTATTTCAGGTATATTAGACTCTAGAGATAACAAATTTTCATAAGATTCATCGATTAAATTTTCATACCCATTTGTTTGAGTTGTATTATTATCATTATGATCAAATATTTTAAATTTTTTTTTCAATTTATTAAATGATGATCTTCTTAATTTCTTATTATATTTGACCATATTGCATTGTTCCCTTTGTCCCTTTACTTTCTTGTATGTTTAAACAAATTTCAGATGAGCTTGTGTGTTTTTTGAAATAAGTTTTTTAAATTTTTCACAAAGAAAAAAAAAAAGATTGTTGTTCTTTAATTAAATATTAGAAGTTATATATATATATATATTACAAAAGGGTATGCATAGAATATGTAAAATAGTTATGAAAGTGTTTTGATAAAGACAATTTATAAAAGAGCCATACCAGCCAACATAACCATACCGATGTTATTAATGTTTAAATTGTTACCCATGGCAGAGAAGGCATCGACTTGTGGTAAATTTGTAGAAGAAGAACAACTTGTGACAGTTTTAGTTTGTTGTGCGACATGTAAATCTGTGGAGGTGGAAGAAATCTTATTAGAAATGGTGGAAGTAGAAGAAATCTTAGCAGAAATCTTAGCAGAAATGGTGGTGGTAACATGTGGAGTAGAAGTGGATAAGACGGTAGAGACAACAGACTTGGTTACTTCTGGAGTGGTGGTAAAATCAACATAAGTGATGGTTTGACCATTTGAAGTGACGACTTCATTAGCGTAGGCAATAGAAGTGGAAATAATAGTAGCAGATAATAAAGTAGTGAATTGCATATTTGTTTGATTGGTTTAAGGAATGAAAAGTAAGTTGGTATTATATGTTTTTTTTAATAAAAGGAAGGACAGTAGTTGGATTGAGAAGTTTTAGTCTTGGTTTTTTTTTGTTTGTAATTACAAGAGAAGTGCAGTTCAGACAACGAAAGAACTACCCTTTATATATCTTGCAAGTCTACCAGTTTGAGGTTACACTAAGATTTCGTCGACACGAAGTTGATTGGTTATTCGTGTCTGAATTGGGTAATAATAACTAGATTATGCTATGGATATATGATCCCCACAGATCGATCTGTTTGCTATATTAGTATAGTGTATGGCTATCTAATGTATGTGTTGCCATGGTTACAATAATAGTCTATAATATTAATTTTCGTAAATTTTAAGAAAGGGCGAAGAATTCGCGTTTTTGTGGGAATTGGCGTGAAAACACGAAAAGAATTCGTGTCGCGTAGGAGTATTTATGTGTGAATTTAAGAGCATAGAGGCAGACAGAGCAGTGAGACAACTGGCGGTGGGTGTAGGGTGTCGAGTTGAGGTTCATGCAGTAATGTCAAGAGCAACACAGTGTAAAAAATACAAGAGAGAAGCAACCACCCCTGCTGTCTTATCATAACGACGAAAAGTGTAGTGCCTGTCCACCATGGCAAGTTGTCACCCATGGCAAACAGTGTTCTTTTCAAACAAACCACCACTGTAAAATGGGATGAAAACAAACAAACTCCGAAAGTGCTCCAGGGTGTATGGGTGTGTGCAGCCAACAGTCCCCACAGGGGGAGATTTGCAGCATTACCGTTTTTGGGCATAGCAGTTTTTTACGAAAAAATTGCGTCGCTTTTTTTTTGCGACTTTCTGGAAATTCCTGGTGGGGGTGTGCTCGCTCTCCGTCTGTTCAGCAGCGCACGCTGCCTGGAGTCAGTGGTGTTCTCCCTTCAGCCCTAGGCTCACACTGTCCTTCTAACCACTGTCTCACTTTACTTTCCTCCACACACACTCACACACAGAGCTGTAGAATCCTCAGGCGATGAGTGGGAAATTCATTCGATCTTGGAAATATTATATTTAACATATATGAATAAAAATATCTTGATTCTTGATGGAACTTACCTTCACCCTACAAGACAATCAACCAAATCAATACATATAATTCAAAATGGCTGGTGTTTCCGTTAGGTATGTACCTATTTGCTCGTAATTGAGGGGGGATATCTTTTTAGTTATAGTGATTCAGACAATTATTTTAATTAATTAATTTATTTATTAAAAAAAACAGTATGAATATCCTATAAATATTATTATATCAATGCCCCGTCAAGCTTATATTTCAATTAAAATAATTTTTAATACTAACAATTATTTATTATTATTATTATTATAATCAAATTTGTTTAAAATTTGTTTGTTATTAAAATAATGTATTTTTTTCTCATAGAGACGTTGCTGCTCAAGATTTCATTAATGCTTACGCTTCTTTCTTACAAAGACAAGGTAAATTAGAAGTCCCAGGTTACGTTGATATTGTTAAGACTTCTGCCGGTAATGAAATGCCACCACAAGATTCTGAAGGTTGGTTCTACAAGAGAGCTGCCTCCGTTGCCAGACATATTTACTTAAGAAAAAATGTCGGTGTTGGTAAATTAAACAAATTATACGGTAACGCTAAATCTAGAGGTTGTAGACCATCTAAGCATGTTGACGCTTCTGGTTCTATTAACAGAAAGGTTTTACAAGCTTTAGAAAAGATTGGTGTCGTCGAAATCTCTCCAAAGGGTGGTAGAAGAATCTCCGAAAATGGTCAAAGAGATTTAGATCGTATTGCCGCTCAAACTTTAGAAGAAGAAGAATAAATTATTTAATTTTCTGCATATAAATTTTATCCATTTAATTATTTAACTCTCTTTTTTAACCAATTCTATCCTTTTTTCAATTCATTTTGTATCATTACTTTTAATAAATAAATATCTATAAAAATATTATAAAAATAATAATAATAATATAAATAATTAGACTTAATTACAACAGGAATATTGAAGTTCTGGTTGAGTACAGGGTTCTGTAATATTTATAATTCTATCTTGTCCACTACCAACAGAATAAAATGATTCATTATCATTTGGTTCATCCAATTCATCAGATAAAAAATTAAGAGATTTAGCCCTTATATCTTGATAACAACCATTCGAAACTAAATCTGTTATTATTGAATTCATAATATTATCAATAATTTCCCCCCATTGACATGTAACTTCAAAATTACCATATATCTTAACATTTAATGTTTTCTCCACTTGATATATACATTTTAATATATCTTGATGTGTCACTTGTCTATCAGGATATAAATCAATCTTATTTCCAACAAGATATATTCTACATTTATTTAATTGATCTCGGGGAATATATTTCAAAGATTCTAATAACCAAATATGGAAACAATCTTGAAACGTTTTATAATTTGTTATATCATATGTCAGAAGTATACCATTACAATTTTTGTATAATGATGGAACAATAGCATTTCGATATCGTTCTTGTCCCGCTGTATCCCAAAAGGTACAATTGAAAAATTGATTATCAATATTAATTAATCTTGTCTTGATATCAACACCAATAGTTGATTGTGTATATAACATTATTTCATCATCATTATCGAATTTATGATCATCATCTTGTTCTTCATGAATTTGTTCGTTAAATAATGATGAATAATTATTTGTAAAAATTAATGATCTTCTTTTATTAAATTCATCAAAATCTGTTGAACTATATCTCTTTTTTACCTCATTATTATTGTTACTTGTCTTGTTATGTTTAACTCTTCTTCGAAGTAAATTATTATTTTGAGGTGATATTGATGCAATTGGTGATGTAGGTGAAGTTGTGGTTGTTGTTGATTTGGCACTATTAGATCTATGTAAATGACGTAATTGACCTCTTGTTGGTAATTCATTACAAAATCTTAAAATCATGGCAGTTTTCCCCACATTAGCATCACCAATCAATAATAATTTAATATTTGGTAAATCTGTTGAGATCTCATTACCATGAATAAATGAATCAAATGAATTATTTTGTGATAAATAAATATCTGATGATGTGGAGAGGGAATAAAAAGAAGCACTATGCCTTTTACTTACTGCCATCCTTGTGTCTCTGTCTCTGTCTTAATAGATTGTTTTGGCATCTCATCGATTTTGCTAGATATATATATATATATTTTTTAATATAATTTTTTAATATATAATAATTTTAATTTAATTTGATGTAACAGGGAGTATTTGACACATAGACAAGCAATCAAGATAAGAGGACTCAACAAGATGTACTCTACAAACAATAACAACTCAACAGCTCCACCACCTTCATATCAGGATACAGTCAATGAACCTGGATATGATGGTCCCTTTATTCCTGATGATTTTAATTATTCTACAAAAGTATTTTCATGTGAATTACCAGTAAGAGCTCATTTTATTAATCGTGTAATGAATATTTTATCATTACAACTTTGTGCTACTTTGGTTTGTATACTTTTAGCGTTTCAATCTAATGGATTTCATGATTTTATGATTAACCATTTATCAATTTTTTACTTTTCATTATTAGTTAGTTTAATTACATGTTTTTGGTTATCCTTAATGCCAAGATTAGAAAATTATGAACATGTTGAAAATATCCCTTGGTATGTTTATGGTAAACGTGGACAATATATTTTATTAAGTGTATTTACATTAAGTGAATCCTGGATGGTGACAATGTTTACATTGTCATATAGATATGAAATTGTATTAAGAGCTATTGTAGTGACTACAATTTTAGTGCTTGGGATCACAATATTATCAAGATTTGATAAATTAGCCTTTTTAGTGGAATCAAATTCATCAATTTATTATTGGTTAAATTGTTCATTATGGATAATGATTGGTTTGGGGTTGACAAGTTTTTTCATTCCATGGAATAATACATGGGATTTAATTTATGGTTGGGGAGGTGCTATATTATTTTCGATATATTTATTAATTGATTTACAATTAGTGTTAAGAAAAGTTTATTGTGATGAAGAAATACGTTGTGCAATGATGATATATCTTGATATAATTAATTTATTCTTATCAATCTTGAGAATAATGTCACATAGTTCTGATGACTAATTGAGTATATAGAGTAAGTAAGTAAGTAAGTAAGTAAGTAAGTAAGTAAGTAAGTAAGTAAGTAAGTAAGTAAGTAAGTAAGTTAAACTGTTATTATTGTTTTAATTAATTATAATATATAATTATTATTATGTGAATAGAAAAAAAATGATATATATATTTAATAAGTATATAATACAATTAAATGTAACCAATTCTGTTAGCAATGTCTAAAGCATCGAAATCAGCAGTTAATCTGACATAAGCCTTCTTAGTACCATTTGGTCTAATTAAAGTGTTAACAGATTGAACATCAACTTCATATAATTCCTTAACGGCTTTCTTAATTTGGTATTTGTTAGCTTTTAAAGAAACTTGGAAAACTAAAATGTTACCATCTTCAACCTTCTTCATAGCAGTTTCAGAAGTAATTGGTTGTTCAATAACTTTATAAGAGTCTAATCTATTGTAATGTGGAACAGATTTGGAAACATATTTAGAAGATCTAGATAATTTTAAAGTCTTTGGTAATCTGAAAGTAGCATTAGTTCTAATCTTTAAGGCTTTCTTACCATTAGTACCTTTAACGACAGCCTTCTTGGCAGCAGTAGCTTTAGCGGATGGAGCCATATTTAAATAATTCTGTTGATGTTTGGTTATGTTTCGGTTAAATTGTAAAATATTAATCAATCACAATAATACAAATTACAGTTTGATATATTGAATATCCAACATTCAATAATAATAATGATAATAATAATTTTCGATACAATCCTCCCACCCACTACACTAACCAAGTGAAGCCATTGCAGTGGAGCCATTTCCAGACAAACAGAGCTCATCGCAAAGTGTGTGTGTGCTGGGGCTAGGCAGAGAGAGCTAGGCAGAGGGTGTTAGAGAGAAAGTGCCAGACAGACTGTGCCAGGCAGACTGTTGTTTGTCAGTCTCTCTTCCGTGTACCCTCGGAACAGACACTAATACCTCTCTCTCTTCCGTTCCCCAGCCAGCTCCCCGCCTGGAAAGTCTTCTGTCTGGAAATTTCCACAAAAAAAAAACAGACGCAACTTTTGTACTAACTTCACAGCTGTCCCAAACCGGCAACCCCACAAATCCCCCAAGTTTCATTAAAATCGCAACACCCACACACCCGGGAACAGTCCGTCGCAGTTTCTTTTTTTTTTTTACAACAATCTCTCCGTTTTTCAAATATTGAATGGCAATCAAATATATTTATTGATTATGGCTTTATTTACAGAGAAGAATATACAACAGATACAGATTATTATAAGGGATTATAGATAAAAAAAAAATACAACATTATAATCTACGGATACCTGGGGAACGTACACCACCAAACTTCAATGCTGTAGCATCACTAACTTGTCTAACATATGGTCTCACCATAGACCCTTCTTTACCATTCATTGCTGTTATGAATGCGGTTCTACCTTTACCAAAATCTTTCATAATTATATCAATAGGTATATGTTTATTAATGTTCCCTTTACTCTTGTCTTTACGTAATTGTGTATACACTTGTTCAAGACATTTTGTTGCAGTCTGAAATCCTGCTTCATATTCTCCACGATTAGCTTTACGGAATCCCATCGGGCCCGTTGATAATTTAAATTCAACTTTACTTGGTAAATGTAACCAATATTCAAATTTATCATCATAGGTAGACTCGGATGAAGTCAATACATTATTATTTAAATCTTCCCAATGTGAACAGAATGTAAAATGTGTATTATTCTTTGTAAATTGACAATGTAACGTATATTTATGTAATTGTGGTTTTGTAATTAAATTTGGGATACGAACTTGTTTAATGAAATTTGCAAATTTGGGGGTTATTTTATTACTCATATTATCCTTATCCTTATTAGTTTTGTTGCTTTAGTATAATCTTGTACTGTTATATATATATATATATAGATAGATAGATAAACCCTTTTTAATTATTGAATTGTATAATTTTAAAGATTTTAGATTTTCTTGAATTTGGAAAATTTTAAATTTAAATATATTCAAAGATTAATTCGATGAGCTAGTTTGTAACGAGTATTAAATATTCAATAACACAACAACAACACAAGACAATATGGCAAGAAAGAAATCTGCTGCTAAGAAAGCAAGAGAAGCTGCTGCTAGAGAAGCTGCCACTGCTGCTGCTGCCACCACCACCACCACAACTGAACAACCTAAGATTCAACAAGATCACGAAAAAGTTACTTTACCATCAATAAGTGATATTTCTGATAATGAGTCAAGCGAAAGTGAAGATGAAGATGATATTGGTGAATTAATCACTGAAGATGTCGAACATGGTATTAATCAAGTGTTATCTGCAATTAAAAACAACGAAACAAGTAAATTATTAGATCCAAATGTTAAATTTTTTAATGAAAAGGATTCTGTGACACCAAAAATTAAAAAGGATAAACCAATATATTTAAAAGATTATCATAGAATGAATATCTTATCTGGGGATGCATTGAAAAGTGATGAAGAATTGGATATGGAAACTGTAGATGGACAAAAATCTTTTGTTACACAACAAAGAGATGAAAGAAATAAATTATTGGATGAGATTAAAAATGCAATTAATGAAGATGATACTAAGGAAGAAGGTAGTGACAGTGATGATGGGTTTTTAAAGAAAAAAGAAGTTAAACATGACAATAAGAAATCTACTACTAATACTGACAGAAAAATCTCAAAGGAAAATGATGATGAATTTTTAGATGATTTTATGTCAAAACAAGCTTGGATCCCACAAACTGGTGATAAGATTATTAATCTTGATAATCAAGATGATGAAGAATTTGAAAATGCCGTTGAAGATTTTGAAAATGCTTATAATTTTAGATATGAAGATCCAAATGCTGCAGAAATTATCTCTTATGCAAGAAATCAAGCTACTTTAAGAAGATCTGATAATAATACACGTAGACGTAAAAGAGATCAAGAAAAGGAAGAAAAACAATCCATTAAGAAGGAAAAAGAATTAAAAGTTCAAAAGAAAAAAACAAAGAAAGTTAATAAATTAACTGATGTTCTTGAACAATTACAAAAAGAATTTGGTGCTAAGATTGAAGATCATATGGTGGATAAAATTACTAAGACTCTTATGAACAGTGATTATACTGAAAATGATTGGGATAATGTCATTGCTGAATTATTTAATGATGAATTTTATAATGAAGATGACGGCAAACCAACTTGGAATGATGATGAAGATGTTGATATGATGGGTGGTGAAGAAGCCGAGGAAGAAGAAGATAAAGAAGGAGAAGTCGAAGCCTCATCAGAAGAACCAACTAAAAAAGCTAGAAAGGATGCTAAACATACCGCTAAGAAGGAAAAGAAAAAATTAGCTGAAATGGTAGAAAATGCTGTTGAAGCAAATAAATTAGCTATTATTGATGAAGTTGAAAATGAAAGAGGTAGATCCAAGAATAGAGATGATGAGGATGATGGTCTTAAATTTAGATATCGTGAAGTGTCCCCAGAATCATTTGGTTTAACTACAAGAGAAATCTTTGCCGCTGATGATGCTGATTTAAATGATTTTATTTCATTGAAAAAATTTGCACCATATAGAGCTAAAGAATTAAGAAATAAAGATAAGAGAAAAGTTACTAAAGCAAGAAGAGTTAAAGAATGGAAAAAGAAAACTTTTAATGATGAAAATGGTCCAAGTTTTGATGGAATTTGGTTACCAAAGGATGATGAAAACAAGAAATCATCATCATCTAAACACCATCATAATCACAACCACAACAAAAAAGATCGTAGTCATAAGAAATCAAAGAAATAAAGAAGATTTCCATTTAATCTAAAAAACATGTACATGTTTATTAGTTTTTGAATAAAATATTTGAATTTTATCAGATATTATTTAAAATAAAATATACACATATGTTTATATATTAATTTTTGTATCATATATCTCATACTCCCTCCAACTTTAGTCTAAATATTATTATTGTCATTTATATTATTAGCATTATTATTATTATCAATTTTATTGTCCTCATTATTAGTATTTTGACTATCATCTAGTATATTACTGGTGGTATTATTATTAGTAATCCCACTAGTAGACAATAATGCCACTTGAGCTAAACTATTACTAATACTATTTCGTTTTAAATTAGAAATACTTCTTTCTTTATTAATATTATTTAAATTAACATTGGGTGATGGACTGAAAAGATTATGAATATAATCTCCCATATTGAAATTTGGTGTCTTTAATAAATTTGGATTAAAACCTGATGCATTGACATTTGATGTCGTGTTTAAATGTGAGTTACCATTTGTGTTATTAGTATTATTTGATGCTAATGTGCCGTTACTATTGTATAAAGATGGTGATTCTAGTAACATATTATTAAATGGTATAGATGAGCCATTACCACCAAGAATATCACCATTGCTACCATGATGAAGATTTTTTAAAGTAGATTGTGGAGATGTTAAAGATGGTTTCAAATGTGATAATCTAATTGTATCATCTGCGGTTAATTGACCAAATGTAGAAGTTCTTGGTGTAGTCGGAATTTTGATCCGCATAGAACCACTGGATTCATTCTTGGTATAGGGACTTGTAGCAAGATATATTAGTAAATCTGCTCCAGTAGAATTTGTGGATGTATCATTATTATTAGAACTGTCTTCACCATGTGATATTCTAGTGATTTTTCTATTTGGAGTCGTTTGAATATTATTTGCAGAAGAAGTTGAAGATGATCTGCCAGGGGTAGAAGGTACTTTAATAACGGGGATAGAACCAGCATCTTTATTCTTCAATGGAGACTTTGGTTTCACAAATTTATCCTTTTTTGAAAGATCTTTAATATTTTTCAAATTGGCACTTGCATGCTTCTTTAATGGAGAAGTATCTTTACTATCTTGTGGAATGACAGTGACTCTCTTCCTTGTCTCCAATGGACGTAATGGAACATGATCCATTTGATCCAAATTAACCTCTACATTACTCGGTTCACTAATCTTATTAATATGACCATTGTGTGGATGAATATAAGAATTATTTGGTACCTGACTTAACCCCAGTTTCAATTTTCTTTTCATTTGAGCCATTTGGGCTCTTTCTAAGATTCTAGCGGCTAAATCCCTATCTGGAGGGGAAGTCATTACTGGTTCTGATAACATTGAATTCAGGTTCACTTTCCCTTGAGCAATCGATCTATAAATACCTTTATGTGCTAAAAGATCAAATATCAGTTAATTAAAAATTGATCTTTAATTATGGAACCACATTTTCAATTTACAAGTTGAAATTTCGAATTGAAAATTTCAACCTGAAAATTTAAAGACTAATTGAGAATTAAAGATAAAAAAAAAAGATTTACATAAGGTGAGGCATCATCTATCACAATACATCAAAGGGTCTGGGGTCAACGTATCAGTGGTTCCATATTCGTGAAGCAAGAAGTTGATAGTATTCTAAATTAAAAAAGAAGAAAAAAAGGCACAATGTTAAGAAGTGTTGTTAGCAGACAAGCGGGAACCATTTTGGTTAGAAATTTGCCAGTTTTAAGACAAAGTATACCCACAGTAGCTGTTGGGTTAACTCATTATTATGTCGGAAAAGGAAGAGTTGTCAATAACAGCGTGAGAGTGCTAACCCAAAATAATGGGTTCCATTCAATGATTTCTCTATACAATAAAGCTAAAACACCACCTGTATCTCAGAATTCTACAGCTTCTTCTGTTCCTCAAGGCAATAAGGCTGCTACTACCAAGACTGATCAACCTCAATTAATGATTGCGTTTACCTGTAAGAAATGTGATACAAGATCATCTCATACCATGTCTAAACAAGCTTATACAAAGGGTACAGTATTGATTCAATGTCCAGGTTGTAAAAATAGACATTTAATTGCTGATCATTTAAAAATTTTCAGTGATCATAGTATTAATATTGAAGATATCTTAAAAGCTAAAGGTGAAGATGTTTCCCAATCTACTGATGATTTAGTTCTTGAAGATATCCCAGAGAAATTGAAACCTATTTTATCCAAATATGTTGATGATGATAAAACAAAAGCAATTAAAAGTGGTAATAAAAAATGATTTGATTCTGTCTATTCATTAAAAAAATAAGATTAATATCAGAATCGATGGAATAATCTTTGCGTAAAGCTTCTTATGAATTCACAGTTAATCTCTTATTATGAAGCAATACAATATTAGTTTTGCTAATCTCACTTTCATATTTGTATTTTAGTCCATTTATTTCATAAGATCATATTAATATGCAAAATTCGTTTAATATACTTAGTTTAATTAATATAAAGTCCTGTATATATATCCCATCATTTTTAAACAAAAAGTATACTTTTCAAGATTAAAGACTAATATTTTATATAAAATCATAGGGAAAGGGTCAGTTGTTTTGATTATTTTTATTTAAAGACATTTATTTTTCAATTCTGATTGCTAGCTAGCTTATAACGCATTCAAACAACCATTTCCTACTTTATAAACCTTTGTTTATTTGAAATTTACTAAAATATTTAATTTAATGATTACTAAAGACAACTTTTTAGTAGAAAACAAAAAAAATATGTAAAAATTATTTTGGAACAAATTCCACTTTATCTATGGAGTTTATTAAAACTCAACTCAATTATCAACTAAACTTTTAATTAAAACTTTATAAATAGTTCAATAGTTTCTTTTTATTTTCTTATTTAAAATGATTTGTTGTGATTTATTGAATACTTCAAAGATTTCAATGAAGAAGTATAATCGCCATTTAGAAGAATAAAATTTAACTGAAAATATTTGGTGACATGTTTTACAAGAGTATACTTTTATCTTAATCATTCCTTATAAAAGGTTTTTTAACCTTTCGAAAGTTTCATATTCTTATTTGTCAATTTACAGACATTTAAAAATGAAGAGCAAAAAAAATATTTTATATAATATCTTATAAAGAAACAAAAATGGAAGTTGTTTTTAACCCAACTGTTCCCAGACATTGTCAATTGTAAGAAAATAGTGAAATGTGTATTATTAAGATATATAAAAATTTTAATATAGGCTGCTGTTGAAATGTCGAAGTTTCGGGTACATCATATCTCGGAGTTTTTGACTGTAATCAAAAGAACAAGTTCACTCAATTAAAAAATGGTCAGGTGAGCGAATAACCTATATGGTTCTTGATTCTGATCTATTCTGAAGTATACCATCAATTCAACCAACAAAGTTTTGACTTCCTTGAACTTAACTGCAAAAAATAACCATTTCCTTTTACTTTTGCCATTGTTCTAAAAAGTGCAATCAACCTTATTCTCAAGCTACTAAAATTGGAAATAAACTTTCTTATTGCACCTGGTTTTTAAAACCATACCAAACACTCAGCACTACCTTCTTATCCTAAGACCAATACTACTTGTTCCCTGTGATAATCCATGATTAAACCCACTTATCGACAACAAGACTGCAGCTTCCACGGAACCACCCCGGAGAAAAAACTCGACGAAGGAAACCCGCGGAGACTCTGCTTATTCCCGTGAATCACCTATTTTTGCCTGCAACTTTAATTGAAGGATCGCCAAGATCTCAATCATTTTGACAGTTATAGGCAAGATTGAAACATATATAAAGGGTCCAAGATGTTGTGAAATTTACAAGATCAATTGCTCCAAGTTCCTTTGGTAAATTAAAGAAAATATAAGCAAAAATAAATAAAAAGACTTCAATCAAAATGTCTGTTCCAACTACAATGAAAGCCCTTATCCATGAAAGTGGTAAATTAGTCTTGAGAGAAAATGTCCCTGTCCCACAATTAAAAGATACTTATATTTTAATCAAAACCAAAGTTGTTGGTGCTAACCCCTTCGAAGCTTTGTTAATGGACTACAAATATGCACCAGAGGGTTGTATTATGGGGTCTGATGTTGTTGGTGAAATTGTTCAAATTGGTTCAAAAGTGAATTCTAATGAATATAAGGTCGGTGATGTTGTCTCTGCTATTGTTAACGGTGGTACCGTACAATACGCCGATAATGGTGCTTATGCTGAATATGTGGCCACTGATCCAACTACTGTTTTCAAGTTCCCTCAAAAATTAACTTTCACTAATAAGACTGATGTCGATGCCGGTAATTTTGATACTTGGGAAGCTTGTGCTAGTTTTCCAATGGTATTTTACACTGCTTTGGCTGGTACTTTCTACGAATTAAAATTGAAATTAGATTGGCAACCAGAAAGACCACAACATGATCATCCAATTTTAATTTGGGGTGGTGCGTCTGGTGTGGGTCAATATGCCATCCAATTTATTAAAAAGGTTCATGGTTTTACTAAGATCATTACTGTGGCATCTAAGAAACATGAAAAATTATTACAATCTTTCGGTGCTGATGAAGTCTTTGATTACCATGATGAAGATGTTGTGGAACAAATCACTAAGAAATACGATAATTTAAAGACTTTGATGGATTGTAGATCTTTCCCTCAAACCATTAACCAAACTTATCAATGTGCTTCTAAGACTGGAGATGTTGTTCTTATGGAATATGTCCCAACTTTTGTTGACTGTATTGAAGAAAAGAATAAACGTGATAATGTTAAGATTATTACTACAAATCTTTATCAATTAAATGATATTCCAATCATTTTTGGTGAAAATACTATTCCAGTCGATCCAAACTATAGAGCTAAAATCATTGAATGTATTAAATTCTTTAATCCAAGACTTATTAACGGTGATATTAAACATACTCCATTAAAGATTTATAAAGGATTTGAAGGTACCATTGAAATGGTTAATGATATTAGAGAGCATAAAAATTCCGGTATGAAGTTTGTTTCTGTCTTATAGATGCACTTTATTCAACGAAAAATTTTTGTATTAAATAGTTATACTATTATATAATGAATTGATAATTTTATCTTTATTTACTAAGCTTTTATCATCTTTAAATAATCTCTTAATAAGGTTCACTGTCATGATAAGTTCACAGTTCCATTGTAAAATCTCTAATAATGAAGCTAACAATCCCTAACTCAAACTAGAATAAAATGGAGTAGCTTTTGATAATAAAACATGTAACTTTTCCAATTGAACACTTTATCATTACAGAAAAGTGACACAAGAGACATGCAACCAATTTTTGGGAATATCTTTGTCATCTCTGTATTTAACTATGACTTTATTGTGAAAATATGTTTCTTTCCAATATTTCATTTCATAATTTGAATAAAATTCATGTATCTTTTGAGAACCCTTAATCCATTTAAAACTCCAATTCTTATCCTTTTGATTATCGATGGAACTCGTCGATAACAATTCTTCTTCAATTAGTTCCTTAATCGCGGGACGCGTTAGATCATAAACATCCTCTATATCTTTTTTCTCTAATAAATCAACAAGATCTGTCAGGAGGTCGATGGCATTAGTGATAGTAGAAACAACAATTTCTTCTGATGCTTTCTTCCTCAACAAGTTAAAACGTGAAAGAGTCTCCATTATAGTCTCTCCCCCCTCAACACAATATAACAACCTTATAAGAGCTTCATCCAACATATATTTTCTTCTGTTCTTAATAATTTGTCGGTCTCTCTTCTTCATAGAGGCAACTTGTGTTTTATGAGCCTCTGCTACCTTCTCAACATCTATATCCTTGCTAATCCATTCTTCTTGGTTATCTTCATTTTTACTATCAGATTGAGTCGTGATATAATTACCTTGTTTGTCGAATTGACCAGCAGATATTTCCTGATCCATATTAAACGCTTCAATTCCATCCTCTGCATCTGATACATCGAGTTTTCCATCATCCTGCTCTTCAATTTCATTTTCCACATTGAATTCTTCTTTAGTTAACAAATTATCTCCAGAAGGTTTTGTTATTTCATCTTCATCGGAATTGATATCATTTTCATCTTCAGATTCAGAATCATATTCATTGACAATCATGCTTTTCTTGCTTTTCTTTCTGGATGGCATATCATCACCATCACTGACAGAATCATACCCACGGTCATTAGTGGTCATTCCTCTCACTTTTTTTAAACTTACGCATTAATTCATCCCCATTATAGTTAAACTTAACTTTAAGTCCTTTAAATAAATTTAGTAAAATAAATATTGAAAATATAGAATCTGTTTATATTAAAATATATAAACACTACATATACAAATATACATAATCTATCATTTAACACCATAAGAATATAATTTAATACCGTCTCTATCAGTCACTTCAATTGGGACGTTAACATTTAACACCGGTCCTAGTAATAATTCCCAATCGTAACGAGTTCTTGCTGTACAATCAATGAATTTTCTTAACATTTGAATCTTCACAGATTTGAATTTAGATAATGATTTCAGAAAGTAATAGAGATTCAAGTTTGGAATATCTTTAAAGAATTTGAAGTTCTGATAATTGTTAAACAAGTCTGGGTCAATATTATCAATAATATCTTCTATTTGTTCAACTGTCAAACTTCTCACTCTTTGTAAATTGTCCCGTATACATTTTTTTATATTATCATTCCAATAATAATCTGGAGCCTCATTATTATTTCTAAACGCAATCAAAGTTTCTTGATCAGCGGTTGGGCTATTGAAAAATTCACTTGATTCCAACCCACTACTTTCGTTGTTGTTGTTATCAAGAATATGATCACTACCCTGTAACATCACCTGAATAAAATTCCTTGGTGATAAGGGGAAAACATTTGTAAATGGGATATTAATAATATTGATGTTGATTAACTTATGTGGTAATCTATCCCATAAATTTTTATAATAATGGAAGAAACAATGGAATGCAGGTACCCTAATGGCACGGAAAAATTGTCCTTGTTCCCTTGTTAGCATGGATGGTTTTCTCTTATTATTTTGAATATCTGTAATAGTTCTGTTAATATAATTCAAGTTTAATGACATAACAACAAATGAGGTTGGGGGAGGTGATTGCAATGTGGTTTCATTAGGATCATCCAATAATGTATCTGTCATCGATACGCAATCCGCATTTTCATTGTATGAATCCACTGGAACATTTGATTGATTATAATAATATTCGTCAGGAACGTATGTTTCGTTGGTAAAACATTTACTACTACAATCAATTGTCAAATCTGTTAGATTTGGGAAACAGTTAACAATCAAAAGATCAAACTTGGATAATAAATTAAGTAAAGAAACTCTTTTAACGTCCTTGAAATAAGATTGGAACAATCTTAAAATACCATTCCCTGGAATAATGTTACATGATTGTAATGCCAAAGAATTATATGTGGAATGAACTGTGTATAAAGAAGATTCAGCCTTTTGTTGTTGGCGACTCTTCTTATCATTATGATGATGATTATTATTGTGACCACCTATATCAATGGTACTGCTGGCACTACTAGTATTGCCACCACTAGGTAGATTTTTGGATTCCTTTCTCAGGTATAGTGGTAAAAATTCCATTGGGGTATCTAAAGAAACCTTGTCAACAACTAAATTTTCTAAAGCCAATTCATTGATAATCCCAAAACAACATAAAAGATTACTTCTTAATGGAACGGTAACATCTTTCCCATTTTCCAAAGCACCTTGTAATTCTAATTTTTTTATTCTTTGTAGACCATATAATTTACGTTCATATTCTTTCACAAAGGTGTCCGAAATTTGAAATGTTCTTAAATCATCAATAGTCATGGATTGTTGACCCTTTATAATCTTTTTCATAAATTCTTTTGAACCATCATTGAATACAGAATACCACAATGGAATTTTGAAATTTTTGTCTATTTGCGTCAATTTAACATGGACTAAATTCGGCAAATAATCAATGATATCTAACATCAATTCGATATATGTATAGTGTGAATATTTAGCTTCCCATTTATTCAGTGTATTCAGTGTCTGACTAATATTCTTATTTGTTGAGTTGTTGGAATAATCAACATTAACTAGATTAGGAGATGATGTAATTGAATTTAAATTATACGACCCTCCGATCATAGATGTAGAGTCTTGCTTATTATAAAATTTGGAATATTTCAATAAAGAATCCTGACATTGAGGATTGACAAATTCAATAGTAGTGATTAAAAATCTTGCAATCTTGTTTGTTGTATTCTTATCACCACGAAGAATATTCGCTGTCTTAAATTCAGCATGAATTAATGCATTGAATTTTAACAAGGACATCTTATCATGTAATTTTATATTTGTTCTTGGATGATTAAATAAAAATTTATTGGAAATTAAAGAATATAGTCTTGAATTTAAATGACATAGTGTCAATAGTGTAGAAAGTTCCAACTCATTTAAAATTTTACATAAAATCTTATCAGGAAGTGATAGTAACGTTATTACTGTGGTATCATCTATCTTACTATTTTCATCCAACATAATGTTATCTGAAGATGGAGCTTCTTTTGTAGTTTCTGTTGCAATTGTTTCAGGAACTCCATCCAGTATACCAGGCTTTTTTGTATTATCAGTTGTAGCATGGGTGTTATTCGTCAGAGAGAAGTACCTAGACCTTCCGAACAGTTGAAATCTTTTCATTTGACAGAATTATTTGGAATGGCAATGGATATGTTTTTTAACTAAGAAGAAATAGCACTCAGTAAACACACGGTCACTATATTCCTTTAGCCAAATTTCTTACTCAATTCAACTATGGGTTAATCCACTTAAAATGCACTAACTGTTTTGTATCTCTAAAGTCTCATTTAGATCTTCAAGTCCTCTTGATAAATTGTGTTTCTTATCACAAAATTTACAGACAAAAGATGTGTCCGCTCACGTGATATAAGAAATGTTAATGTAATACAAATGTTAAATATGATGCGCTCCACATGGATATGGTGAATTTTGTGGTTAGTAATTGTCATTTAAAATTATTTAAATAGATTCTAGATATTCTAGTAAGTCAAGTACGTTTTCAGGTGTCTTCCCTGAGTGTAAGGTCTTCAACCTACCGAAAAAAGAGATTCAACTGAGTTTTCTGTTACAAGAAGAACAGAAGAGTATCGAGTTTTTGAGGATGCGATACTATGAATCTGGCGTGTAATGTTTGCAGTAATTTTCTTAAAGTTTTTTTGCACAATACCCTAATTACATACTCATTATTGTTCGATTTTATTCTAACTAATACTTTTAGGGCGTTACAAATCGACTTTAAGAAATTTAGATTTGAAAGGTAGTAATATATACAAAGAGCAACTTGCACTTAACACCCTTCTCATATTGATACCAAACGAGGGTTACATTTGCTTTTGTTCTGAACCATATTCTGTAATAAAAAGTCTTCCATTTAATATTTTTTAACAGAGGCAAGAGTTCATCTGTACTGAATCATGGAAAAGTCAGCTACATGTTTTTTAGGTACCCAGCTACATTTATTCGAATGAATTGATACATTGTAGTTATACAAATTGGTTTCTTTCTTGTTGGAAATACGATCCCTGTCTTTCTAGCCTTACCTTCCATCATGTAAATAATCTTAATGGCAACTTCAATGATAGAATACACATTTTTCTTTCTTAATTCATTAAGTTAAGAGAAGTCTGACTCCAATCCTCTAGGGACCAAAACATTCCCAGCTTGAGAAGAATGAAACAGAATAATTTTGACAATTTAAACGGCAAAGGGTGTAGAGATATCTTCTCCTTATGGCTCTCTCAAAACGTCACAATCAATCAAGTAATTGTATTGTCAATTTCACTGGAAAATTGCATCGCCTGCAGATTTTTTTCTGTAAGCACACATTCAACAAATCCCGAATACTATTGTTGAAATACAGTCTTCTTGTCCGGTATTTGGAACGCTCAAATGCTGCATCGCATTTGCAGCTTGCATTTGCAGCTCGAATTCTTGCTATCCCATCACTTTAGCAGAATTGTCCAAATACAGATTACTCTCAAAACAGCCACTTTCTCAGCAAAATCGCACGTTAATGTTCAATTCAAAAAGTCAAAAATACAAAGATACAAAGATATACAAAAATTCACAATGTAAAAAACCAGAAAAGCTTTTCCATTTAAAATTACATTCACTACATTATGAACTTTTTACAAAGACTTTGCATGAAACCAAAACACATCATCATTCTCTCATTCATCCCCATCAGACACAATGCTTCTTTTTGTTCTAGAGGATGGGTGAATGCTGAAACCGGAAATTGAGCGACCTGCAAATCCCCCAATACTATTCTCTATCATACACACTACGAAATACTTCTTTTCTTCTTTTGATCCTAAACGGGAAGACTGACTTTAAGTCGAGACTTAAACACTCATCCGAAAGAAATTAACCTCATATCATTGAGTAATTCTCGACATTCCTACAATTATGCAAAACAAACAAGCAATCCTTCCACCGATTCTCTAGCGGCTAGGCCTAGCCCCTAGCCCCTGGCATCCATGGTTCCAGTAGCCACTTCAAAGAATTTTCCCCTATTGTCACGAGCCCATATCAAGCTTCATTCGAATCGGGATAAGAGTCATTTATTACCACCTTCAATACCCATTCCAGGCTCCACAAAACATATAAAAGCCCAGTCCAATTCCAACTTATCTCAGTTGATATCCTTCCTCTCACACTTTCTTCACCTTTGGCTTTCTACAAAATAAAAACATCATCAAATAGATTATTCATCCAAAACTACCAAAACTGTATTTCAAGAATACATCTATTTTATTACTTTAAACAAAAAAAAAATAACATGAGATTTCCAAGCACATCGGATGCAATTGCTGCTTTGGCGTTCACTGCAACTGTTCATGCCCAACAAGCAAAATCTGTCCCAGAGGGGGCTTGTGCCTTCAAGACCTGCAATCCTTTAATCCAGGGTACCATTGTCAAAAACTATAAGTTAGATTTTGGCGCCCAACCTTATCTTGACCCAGATTTCAACTTAGACTATGATACCAATCATGAATTTACCAATACGTATGATGCCGATGTAGATACTGAAGGTACTGTTCCATCGTATGTATTTCAATACAGGTGTACTTATGAAAATATTACAGATGGATGGGTGTGTAATAATCCACATCCTAGTGCTGACGGTAAGTTGGAATGTACTGAAAATTATAAATGTTTAAATGATTATGGCCCTCAAACCATACCTCGTGGTGGTAGTTATTTTGAGTCATCCAATCTAATTAGAGAATGGACCGGTTATCTTTTAGCTCAAAAGACAGAGACAATTACTGTGACGTTAAACCGTTGCGACGACTATGCTGCTTTTTGGTTCGGTAATGGTAGTGCATTCCAGTGTGGGAATGAAGATGCTCACGATTCCAGCTACGGCCAACCATTATTGACTTGTTCAGATAATTCCCCTAGCGTCCAAATTCCTGTGGAGGCAGGTTTCTTTTACCCATTTAGAATTGTTTATGTTAACAGTAAAGATAATGGTGCCTTTACTTTTACACCAGACGGAAGTGATGGAACTTGGTTAGGCCCTAATATATATAGACATCTCAGTGATGATACTTGTGCTAAATCCAGTAGCTCTTCCAGCCCAAGCTCTTCTAGTTTAACTTCATCTTCTGCTGTCACATCTGCAATATCATCTTCTGTTGTCACATCTCCTGTATCATCTTCTGTTGTCTCATCTGCAGTCTCATCTGCAGTCTCATCTTCCGTTGTCACATCTCCATTCTCATCTTCTGTTGTCACATCTCCATTCTCATCTTCTGTTGTCACATCTCCATTCTCATCCTCTGTTGTCTCATCTGCAGTCTCATCCTCTGTTGTCACATCTCCATTCTCATCTTCTGTTGTCACATCTGCAGTATCACTTTCTGTTGTCACTGCTACAGTCGAAAAATCTTATTTGTCTGTAGCCACTATCACTCAAGAGGCTGTAAAGACTGTTACAATTAATGGTGTCGTTACTACTGTTGCCGCTAATGATAACGCAGATTACGGTAACGCAGAACGAGGGGCTGACCAAGCTTCTGGTTCTGATGACAACTCTGGTTCTCCAAATAATAATCAACCACAGGAACCTGCCTCTGATAATAATGAAGGCTCCAATGACAATTCAGGTGCTTCTGGCGACAAGCAACAACAAGGTTCTACTCCAAGTAATAATGGTGCTTCTGGCGACAAGCAACAACAAGGTTCTACTCCAAGTAATAATGGTGCTTCTGGCAACAAGCAACAACAAGGTTCTACTCCAAGTAATAATGGTGCTTCTGGCGACAAGCAACAACAAGGTTCTACTCCAAGTAATAATGATGCTAAACAAGGTAACAATGCCAACAATGTTGCTACCCCTGCCAAGGGTGGTAGTATGGCTGCCACTTTCAAGACTCCAAAGCCAACTGCTGTCGCTCAAGCTACTAGGGGTGGTAGTATGGCTGCCACTTTCAAGGTTCCAAAGGCAACTGCCACCATTCAACAAGTTAACAATGCCTTTAGAAACGTTATTAATGCTAATTTAGGTTTACTTGGTGTTGCTGCTTTCTTATTATAATTACTTCGAAGATTTTCTTTGAATTCTTTGAATTCTTTTATGTCTTTTATTTCCTTTATTTCTTTTATTTCTTTTATTTTGCTTATTTATCTTTTACTATTAAAACTTTATATTTTAGCTACGTATCCTGTATACAAGTTTTATACTCTTTTAACCCTTTATGTCAATTATATGTTATCTGGTTTATCTGAAAGTATTAATATATATATATGCTCTAGAGATTTGTGCAGTAGTGGGAGTTTTCTTAATTTAAAGTAGTTATTACAAATAAGGTGCTTGTTTTGGAAGATTTGTCACGCTTCCACCAGACTTCTTCTACAATCGTCTAATTCAATTGAACAACAATCAAAGCCCTAATTAATAGCAGAGTGTTTGCCTTGGCTTATCATCTTATAGTTTTGCTGGGAACTGTCATTTGTATAACTGTTCGTCTCTATAGCTGAAATTTTGCTGTAAATAGATTGTTTAATAGATAAATTAAAATATATTAAATACTAAAGATTCAAAGAACCTCGTTCGATGATTCTTTCTTCTTGTATATAAAATAAAAAGTACAGATTCACAGATATGTACTCTCCTTATATATGAGATATCACAGTCGCAATGCCACCCAGTGTCTAAAAAAAAATATCTGGGGGTCATCCTGGTAACACTGGGGGTGACTGAAAATAATGTAATAGAAAAATTACTAGATTAAGACAAAAACATACGGCGTAATTATAGTGCATGGACTTTCATAGAGATACAGTGGATATTACCACAAATGGGTCTATCCCTGTCCATATTCCATATTCCAGCAATACCAGGCGAGTCTGACCAATAGTTTAGATTGACACAACTCTGAATTTTACACTTTAATTATCTCAATCCAACACTTCCTTTAATTTTTATTTTTCATTTAAAAGTATACAAAGTATTTACATTAATACATGATAGTTCAATAATACAAAATTGAAAACTTCTAGTCTAAGAATATTTAATAGCTTGAAAGTTCTAAAGTAATTGTCGACCAATCTTTTCTAACTCAATGGTACAATCTTTACAGTATTTTTGAATAACTTTATCTTCTTGCCAAATTACTGGGTATTCAGTCTTTGTTTGTCTACACTTTTCAATTTCTTTGATTAAGAATTTTCTGTAATCACCATGAACAAGTTCTTTTTCCATATTTTGCATAATTCTTAATTCAACCAATAATTCATTTCTCTTAATGGCCAAATCTTTTCTACTCTCTCTAAATTTATTATTTGACGCACCCATATCATTAGAGAATTTCTCAAAGATGTTATTTTGTTCAGGACCAGCTAAATAATCTTGTAAAAGATCAATATCTTTGATATAAAGAGCTCTTTCCATAACGGGACCATTCTTGGAACCACCACCTAAGATTTGATCAAATATATTATTAGCTTTTTTCACAGACCAATAAGCAACAGATGATTTACCAGAAAGATAGATGTTAACAAATAATGAAATGATCAAACCGGCTAATAATGTCTTATTGATTTCTGCCCATAGATTTTTAATGTAACCAACACCAACAACAACTAGTCTAATAAGGGCAAAAATGGTACCTAAGATACGGAATAACAGAACCTTTAAGAATACTCTGAAGATAATTGTGTATGTATATTTAATATCATAAGTTGCTTTCTTATTCATATTTGTTTTGACACAATCTGCAACATTTTTCTTTGGGAACGATTCTGAAGAGCTTATACTTTCATTGTCCAACATATTAAGAACTTTTGAGATGTTATCATCACTTGTATCTTTATTTCTGTTTTTATCATTCGACACAACACCTAATAACCCACCCAATTGAATAGCACGGACAGTTTTACCATGATTACCAATTTTATCTAAATAATAATGGATTGCACGTCTAATCATACTGTATTCTAATTCTGTAATATGAAGCACAAAGTTATAAACTAATCTTTCAATATAGTTCATACATTTAGTGTCTAAAAATTCTAGCTTATAATTGACATACAATAAAGATCTCTCTGGAAGTAATTGTAATTTAACTTGTGTGGTATTTTCTGGGTCTGGACATGCGGTAATAATGAACTTACAAGCCAATTTCAACTTATGACAAAATGGAACCTTTAAGATAAGTGGATCTTGGTCAATTTCGTAATATCTGTTTTCCACCGCACCAATAATTCTTTGAGTGGTAGATAATTCGGTCAATGAATCCCTTAAGAACCCATCAGTTCTATTTAGTTTAAATTGAACATTTCTAACTAATTGTAACTTACCATTCTTATCAATTTCTTCTTTCCAATGCCAATTGGTGTTATAACTATTTTCTCTATCAGCAAAGAATAAACTATCTGGGAACACATTTGAATGATCACCAAACATTATGTGACATAAACCCTTAGATGATATATCATAAGTTTTGCTATAAGTCTTTGAATAATATTTCTTAATCTCTTTGGTTCTCATAGCCAATTTTTCAATACTTGATGAAATATCCCAAAATGTCTTACCAAGACGATATTCACTTTGTAAGAGACCTTCTTTTCTACAAATGGTTCTTTCAAATTCTTCTTGATCTTTGTAAAGATTATCGATAACTTTAAATTTATCCAAGATTTCTTCAGGATTAGATTTTTTATCATTATGAGCCAATTCCACTAAATATTGTAATTTAGTAGCAATAGCTTTATAATTACTAAAACATACGAAAAACTTCAAATAGAAATCTGAAGTAGTATATATCTTAATAAAATCTCTCATATCTTCATCGTACTCCACAGAAACATAAGATTTAAAGGAATGTCTTGATAAATGTGAGAACCCAACAAAATTCATATAAACATAAAAATAATTTTGAGTGACATGAAACACTGAAGCAAACTTTTGTGTCTTATTTGCGGTCCAAATTGCATTATATTTAAATAATAATGGTTCATCAATATATTTCAAAATATCTTCTTGACTATCATAATTAACAGATTCAAAAATTGTTTTAAATTGAATATTGGAAATTTTTAAAGCATTCGAATAATTTTTTGGGTAAACATCAGGTTTAACATCAGTATCAACCGTTTCACCTTCTTTAATATAAATACCACCATTTTGATTTAAGATATTAACACCCCAAATATTAGCTTGAATAGCATCATAAAAATTATTTTTGTTTCTGAATGCACCAGCCAATAAAGCCAAA
>JAKTQC010000058.1:0-60239 GCA_030558655.1 Monosporozyma yasuniensis | reverse complement strand
TTATAGACACTGAATATATTGTGACTGTGATATCTCATATATAAGAAGAGTACATTTCTGTGAATCTGTACTTTTTATTTTCTATTCTCTATATCTTTTATATTTTATATACAAGGAAAAAGAAGGATCGAACGAGGTTCTTTGAATCTTTAGTATTTAATATATTTATTTTTATCTATTAAACATTCTGCTTACAACATAATGTCAGCTATAGAGATGAACAGCCATACAAATGACAGTTCCCAGCAATATTTTTTGATATAGTCAATTTTATTGACGTGTAATCGTCTAATTATATATGAATTATATAAATTGATATAGAATATAATAATAAAATAAATAGACATAAAATATAGGAAGAGAAATAGACCTTTAACAAACAGAGACCTCATTCCTATTTATATTAAAATAATTTGAATAAAGAGAAAGATTAATTTCATAAAAAATTGGAGTGCAAGTGTTATGCTTATAGTATAAATTATTTGACAAATATGCCTGCATAAACTTGCATGATTTGAGTATTAATGACAACTGATCAAAATTTCCCTTGCAGGAAATTACCAATGGACAATTAATAATTAACATGAGGTGTTAGGATCCCTAAAGATCTATTAATAAATAAGATCCGTTATAATCTTAAGTTCCAGCAATTACATAACTTACTAACAAACAAAACTAGCTTTAATTACAGATTTAGGTCATTTTAAGTTTAAAGCCAAATTCTCTTGGTAAAAAAGTTATTATTATTTAATATCAAATGTCTGGACACCTACTTTTATTTTATTCTAAAAGAACAAACGAAGATATGATTATGTTGCCAAATCTATTTTCCCGGATAGTTAGATCTAAAAAAGTTTTACAAGAAGAGGTACCAAATGTATTTTTGTTTTACCCCTCTATAAACACACAGATAATGGAGGAAACTGCACTAGAAGAGTTTCCATATATAATAAAAAACAACGAGCTCACAATTTACCACTAAGTTGAAGGTATGTACAGTTTAGTTTAGTTTTGAGATGTAATTTTCTGCTGTGTAATAAAATATTGACCACATCAGTGTGCCGAATACCACCAATGATATTCTGCCCAAAGAATAATCAAAAATAGCGATTTATTCAAAGAAAATATTGTATATTCCTTTATTTCACCTAAAATTCTAGCAATCTCTGTTTATATATCTCTTCTCCCTCGCTTGAAATTTCAATTTCTTTGGAAGAATCAATATTGTTATTATTCTCGTAGTCAGAACTTGGTAAGTTCATATTAGTTGGAGCCATATCAATTCTACTTGTAACAGTTAGTTAAATAATAGTTGATAGTTTTAAATATATATTGTGTAACACTACGATGGGTGATATAGATATATAAGTCCTCGATTATCTAACAGAAGATAATAAAAGAAAGTAATATAAAATAAATAAAAACTTCGAGAATAATGTTAATATTTGTATTCTCGCTGTGAAATGGATTTGAGAACAAATCCATCTCCTTTTAGATGTTATATTTTTGTATTGGTTGCAAGAATTGGAAAGGGGTTGATTGATATATTAGGGTAGATGATAATTACTTGCTGTTTCTTAGATTATAACATAATGGTAGTTACCTTAAGGGTAATTTAGATTTAATTAACCTTTTATACCTTTTATAAGGTCATAATTCTCGTAATATATTATGTTTTGACACAATTAACCACACATTCTTTTAAAAATGTCAATCGCTCTTTTTGGTATTTCCTTTTTGTTGGACGGAGTGACAACTACCTGAAGGAAACATTAAAAAAAACAAAAAAGAGTTATACAATTGAGTCCACCTCGGTGACATAAAATTGAGATTCAAAATAATATAATTAATAGATTTTCAAAGTTAGTAAATACAGTTATATATTAGAAAGATAGTTAAGAATTTAAAAGGAAAAATAAATAGTTATAATTGATAAAATTGGGAATTGACGGTTGAATTGTTAGGTTCTGACATTCTAAATTGGATGTTATATGGGTTTTATTATTAGATTTTGGGTATGTATGACTATTAAGTCTTCTTTGTTATATAGAAAATATAGAAAATAAATAAGATAAATAAAATATATCAAAATGATATCAAAGGAATAAAATAAATGAGAAATGAAAGGTCTGCCTTTATATATGAATATCAAAATAAAGAGACATGAAATATTCAGGTTAATGATTGGTTAAAAACCATTCAGTATATAGAAGAATTAAAACAAGGGATGAAATAATCCAATGTTATAATTAATTCATCTAACCATGAATTAAAATAAAAAGAAAAGAGATACCATATAATGATATAATATGGGGTTAAGGATTTTATGGCTTATGTTCTTATGAAGATCATTGTCTACCATATTTCTAGCACTTGAAAATATGAACCAAGAGGGTTTTATAATGTCATTAGTAAAAAAACATCACTATTGGGATGAGATATTACAATGCATACATTAATGAATAACTCATGGTATGTAATGTATACGATGATTCTTTTTATTACACTAATATCGATGACTAAAGTTGTGAATGTAATACAATACTCAATTACTAACCAGTAACTAATTTCGCCAGTTTGGTAATAAATGAATTTATATGTGGTTACACCTTATTACTCGAAAGGACCATATTGGCTTCGTCTAAATAATTATTATAAGAGGGCGTGTCCATAGAGAACTCATAACATGCAAACCATAATTATTATTGGAAAATCAAATATAATAAAGTGGTACTTTAATAAATTTAAAATGAATATTCTTAATATAAACAGAGATCAATTTTATCATTAACTCTCACTTACATTATCTATCTCTATTTTAGTTATAAAAAATATTTTCCTTATTACACTTTATATAGAACCAGAAGATTTAATATAATGTATAACTTTTACATCATATAATCACAAATTGAAATGATTTATAGTTACCAAAGTAATCAAGACCTCTCTCAGGATTAAATATGTCTTTAAATTCAGGAAATAATAAAGAATAAGTAAAAAAATGCAATTTATTACATGCTTTTTGATTCATATCCTTTAATATGCTAACATCAATTCCTTTTCTTACGAGCTATTGGGATATTTAAATGTTTTTTTACAATGTTCATTGTGGTAATTGCATCAATTGCACTATCATGTTCTCCCGTTTGGATTTTTATTCCCAACATCTTAAATGCTAAGTCCTTTAGTGCTTGCTTATACATCCCTTTACGAAGAAACATCACTGCTGTATCAATACATTTATCATGAATAAGTCTCATTACATTTAAATCATTTTCAAACCCATGACCAATTAATATAGTATTTTTATTAATCATATTATTTCCCAGAACCTTTTTCATTGTGTCATCATATGATAATGAATCTGAATCTTTGATTTCATGAACACCACTATATTCCGAATTTAAATCTAATACTTCACCCAATGGTCTTGTAACTTTATCAAAGAGAACCTCACTTGTGAAAAAATCCACCATGGTGAGTCTAATCATTTCGTACCCCAACGTGGTAAATCCCATTTCACAATCGATGGCAATGACATTATTCACGCCAATTATATCTTTAGTATCTGAAAAAGGTGATATCTTGGATAATAATTTGTAACCTTCATCTTTATAAACATGATGT
Source organism: Monosporozyma yasuniensis (assembly GCA_030558655.1). NCBI lineage: Eukaryota > Fungi > Ascomycota > Saccharomycetes > Saccharomycetales > Saccharomycetaceae > Monosporozyma > Monosporozyma yasuniensis. Next base: position 56,612 of record JAKTQC010000058.1, on the reverse strand, counting down.
TTGAATAGTTTACATCCCAGTCTTTGTGGTGATACAGAGAGACTTGTTTCACCACAACATGGATATTCATAAAATTTACCTTCAAAGTTATATAGTCTCTTGGATGGGTGATATCTACATATAACTTCTTTATTTACATCACATCTTTGAAACTTCATTTTACATCTAAAACAATCTACATATTTAGATTCAAAGGAAACTTTGTTTAAAAATTCCATATTATAATCTTCAATTTGTTTCCTTGTAATATAGCCATTTTTTCCCATTTGTTCTTTTGTAAGTATCAACTCATCCAAAGCTTTCATTATTTTTTCCACATCTTCTAAAAGTGGTATATCGATCCTAGAGCCAACCTTTTGTTTACCTGGCAACAAGGGTTTCCCAGAAATAGAAATTTCATCAATATTTCCTTTTTGTTTGATCAAATCACGTATCAAAACATTCACAGTAAATCTATAAGACTGTGTGTTCTTAGTGGACTTTGCAACTCTAGCTTCCAACATCACTGCAAGTTTAACCAATTTCTTAGCATATTTGGTCCCTTTCAATTTTACTAACTCTTCATGTAATTTGTTCACAACTTTATATCTATCTTGGAATTTTGCAGGCTGATTTACCAAATCCACTGGTCTCAGAACCGGATCTGTCATAATTTCCAATCCGTATTTAATTTTTTCTTAATAAACTTCCCCCTCTTGTCTTCCAAAACACTCCATCTCTTCTGATCTTCTCACTATTCTTTTCTTATCCTTTGTATTATAAAGTTTATTGTGTAACTTTTCTTAAAGGTCGTCGATGGCGACCTCATCGCATTTGTGATGAAAATTTATTTAGCCTGAAAAATTTAAAGAAAATATTTAGAGATGCGATGAGCTTCATTAAGGATTTCACTATTTAAAACTTAATATACGTTAAGTTACAGTTCTTTTCATTAAAGAACATTGTAGCATCTACACAGAAACTGAGAGATATAATATATTTTTTAGACTAGAAGTTATACAACCCCATTGTTTGTTTGAATTTATTTTCCAAAATTTTGTGGTAATCTTAACTATTTGAACAGAATTATCAATTTTGCTATACCAAATTAGACAAGCTCTTTTTTATTTGCTTACTATTTCTCGTAATTACCATTATCTACCGAATTATTATAGCACATTAATACCTACCATTTTATTCTCATTATAACTCAGTTTCGATTTATTATAAACGATACTTTCCTTATTATTGTTTGTAACTGTTTCTATTTTTTTGTATTCCTACTAGAAAAGTGAAAAACCTTTAGATTTTGAACCAAAATTTTCAATTTCAACAATGTGTCACGATCATATTGTTTTAGATTTAGATGCTGTTAAGGAAAGATTTAATCTTTTCAACAAGACGTTCTCTCAGGAACAATTAGAAGAATTTTATGAATTCAATCCAAAAAAGTCTGCCAAAGAGAATTTATCTCGTTTGTCAGATTCGATCTTAAATGATCAACATACATCCAACTATCTTTTTGCTTACAAACCAATATTCTTAGCAATTATGGCTCATTGGACATCTCAACCCAACAATGATGGATCTCTTTTAAAGATTTTGAACACCTCTGCCAAAATTATTACTATGTATCCATTATCTATGTCCATTATTGAAGATTTCTTATCTCAACACAACGAACATTTCATTACTATTTTACAGAATCCTTCCACTCAAGATGATTCTCATATTTTCCAAATTGTTTTATCCTATTATAGATTATCATTCCATAACAAAGAGGTGTTTATTAAATTTATTCAGCCTGATATCTTATATTCCATTATTGAAAGTAAGTCCACTTCTCCATTAACTAAATTTATGTCATTAAAGTTATTAGCCATTTATTTACAATTGAATGAAAGTGGTACCATGAATATGATTAAGAAATACTTAGATATCAATAACACTGAATTATTTTGTGGTTTTGATGAATTAAATTCAGCTGTGAATTATAAATTCTTAGAGTTAAATGAAGCTAAAAGATTCTCTAATTTCACTGTTTTACCTGAAGTTGATGAATGTTTCGATAAAGATATTAAATCCAGAAAACATTGTTTTGTCATTGATCCATCAGATTTAGATAACAAAGTTGTTTCCATTGGTGGTATTATTGTTCCAAGAGTTCATATCACTTCAGAAACTAAGAATAAATATGCCTTATCTTTAGTTCCAACCGTGAAGACAATTAGTACTGTACGTCAATTAGCCAAAATTTTACAAAAGAGTGAACCAGTTATGTTATTAGGTAAAGCTGGTGCTGGTAAGACATTTTTAATTAATGAATTAAGTAAATACATTGGTTGTCATGATTCAATAGTGAAAATTCATTTAGGTGAACAAACTGATGCTAAATTATTAATTGGTACTTACACTTCTGGTGAAAAGCCTGGTACTTTTGAATGGAGGGCTGGTGTTTTAACCACTGCTGTCAAAGAAGGTAGATGGGTTCTTATTGAAGATATTGACAAGGCTCCTACTGAAGTTTTATCTATCTTATTATCATTATTAGAAAAACGTGAATTAACCATTCCATCAAGAGGTGAAGTTATTAAAGCTGGTAATGGTTTCCAATTAATTTCTACAGTCAGATTAACAGAAGATATGGTGAAAACGGAATCTACTGAATATTTCAACTTAAACATGATTGGTATGAGAATTTGGAATACCGTTCTTCTTGATGAGCCTTCTGAAGAAGATTTGAACTTAATTTTAACCTACAGATACCCCGTGTTAACTCAATTAATTCCCAAACTTATACACTCATACAAAGCTGTTAAGAGAATTTATCTTGATCCAAGATTCATTTCTTTAAATAAAGGTGCTCACTCAAGAGTGGTTTCTGTTAGAGACCTAGTTAAGTTATGTAATAGGCTTGATACCCTTTTTGAAAATAACAATATCACCAAGCCAGATCAATTAATTGAATCATCAATTTATGATTCTATTTTTTCCGAAGCTACCGATTGTTTCGCTGGTGCTATCAGTGAATTTAAAGCTTTAGAACCTTTAATCCATAGCATAGGTGAATCTCTTGAAATTGCTAATTCAAGAATTTCATTATTTTTAACCAAGCATGTCCCTCAATTTCAAAACTTCGATGATTATCTTACAATTGGGAGGGCCAAATTGCATAAATCTACGTTAGCATTACAAAAGAAAACTTTGAATTCCACATCCTTTGCATTAACAAACCATTCTTTAAGATTAATGGAACAGATATCAGTTGCTATTCAAATGACTGAACCTGTGTTATTAGTTGGTGAAACCGGTACAGGTAAGACCACTGTTGTTCAACAAGTTGCCAAAATGATGAACAAATCATTAACAGTTATTAATGTTTCCCAACAAACCGAAACTGGTGATTTACTTGGTGGTTACAAACCAGTTAATTCCAAATCTGTTGCTGTTCCAATACAGGAAGAATTTGAAGTTTTGTTCGCCACAACTTTCTCCATCAAGAAGAATGAGCGTTTTTACAAGATGTTACACAAATGTTTTAATAAAAATCAATGGAAGAATGTTGTTAAACTTTGGAAGGAAGCTTACAAGATGGCTGAAACCATACTGAAGAAGGAAGACAAGGTGAATGAGGAAGATAATGAAGGGAAGAAGAAAAAGAGAAAATTGAATTCTCATCAAAAAGAATTATTATTAAATCAATGGGCTGAATTTAATTTATCTGTTGACAAATTCAAAGCTCAATCGAGTTCTTTAGAAAATTCATTTGTCTTCAATTTTGTTGAAGGTTCTCTTGTCAAGGCAGTCAGAAATGGTGAATGGTTATTATTAGACGAAGTTAATTTAGCCTCTGCTGATACCCTTGAAAGTATCTCTGACCTTCTTTCTGATGTATCATCAAGAAGTGTCTTGCTTTCTGAAAAGGGTGATGCTGAACCAATCAAGGCCCACCCAGATTTCAGAATTTTTGCTTGTATGAACCCTGCAACAGATGTTGGTAAGCGTGACCTTCCAACCGGTATCAGATCACGATTTACTGAGATCTATGTCCAGTCGCCAGATCGTGACATCACTGATTTACTTTCCATTATTGATAAATACATCGGAAGTTACAGTGTCAGCGATGAATGGGTCGGTAATGATATTGCCGAGTTATACTTAGAAGCAAAGAGACTATCCGATAATAATCAAATTGTAGACGGTTCTAATCAAAAACCACATTTCAGTATTCGTACTTTAACTCGTACTTTATTATACGTTTGCGATATTGTTAAAATTTATGGTTTACGTAGATCTCTTTATGATGGTTTCTGCATGGCATTCTTAACATTATTAGACCAAAAATCTGCTGAATTATTGGAACCTATTATTGCTAAATATACTATTGATAGATTGAAAAATGCAAAGTCAGTTTTGTTAAAGGCTCCCGCATCTCCAGGTCCAAACTATGTTCAATTTAAACATTATTGGATGCGTAAAGGACAAGAAGAAGTCCAAGAACAACCTCATTATATTATTACTCCTTTTGTTGAAAAGAATATGCTTAACTTAGTGAGAGCTACTTCTGGTAATCGTTTCCCTATTTTAGTTCAAGGCCCAACTTCTGCTGGTAAGACAAGTATGGTTAAATATCTTGCTGATATTACTGGTCACAAGTTTGTTCGTATTAACAATCACGAACATACCGATTTACAAGAATATTTAGGTACTTATGTCACTGATGATTCTGGGAAATTAGCTTTTAAAGAAGGTGTTCTGGTTGAGGCTTTACGTAAGGGTTACTGGATTGTACTTGATGAATTAAATTTGGCTCCGACAGATGTATTAGAAGCTCTCAATAGACTGTTAGATGACAACAGAGAATTGTTTATTCCAGAAACTCAAGAAGTTGTCCACCCTCATCCTGATTTCATGCTTTTCGCAACCCAAAATCCACCTGGTATCTATGGTGGTCGTAAAATATTATCTCGTGCATTTAGAAATCGTTTCTTAGAATTACATTTTGATGATATTCCACAAGATGAATTAGAAATTATTTTACGGGAGCGTTGCCAAATTGCACCATCGTATGCTAAGAAAATTGTCGAAGTGTATCGTCAACTTTCCATCGAAAGATCTGCCAACAGATTATTTGAACAAAAGAACAGTTTTGCCACATTACGTGACTTGTTCCGTTGGGCAATGAGAGATGCAGTTGGCTATGAAGAATTAGCTGCCAATGGTTATATGTTGTTAGCTGAAAGATGTAGAACTCCCCAAGAAAAGGTCACTGTTAAGAAGGCCTTAGAAAAGGTCATGAAGGTTAAACTTGATATGGACAGTTACTACAACAAATTAGAAGATCCAAGCTTACAAGAATTACAATCTGTAGTATGGACTAAAGCTCTTCGTCGTTTAGCAGTTTTAGTCACAAGTTGTTTGAAAAACAATGAACCTGTTCTTCTTGTTGGTGAAACTGGTTGTGGTAAGACTACTATCTGCCAACTTTTATCTGAATTCACTGGTAAAGCATTGATCACATTGAATGCTCATCAAAATACTGAAACTGGTGATATCCTTGGTGCTCAACGTCCTCTTCGTAATCGTTCTGAACTTCAACACCAACTTACCTCATTACTAAAAGAAGCATTAAATGAAAGCAGCGAAACCGATCTCGATCGTCTATTGAGTGCTTATGACCAATTCGACAAAATTAAATTATCTGAAGAACAAATCACAGCTATCAAGAAAACCAGAGATAATTTAAGGATCTTATTTGAATGGAACGATGGTCCTTTAATCCAAGCGTTGAAAGATGGTAATTTCTTCTTATTTGATGAAATTTCCTTAGCCGATGATTCTGTCTTAGAAAGATTGAATAGTGTCTTAGAACCTGAAAGAAGTTTATTATTAGCCGAAAAAGGCTCATCTGACAACTTTGTAACAGCTACAGATGGATTCCAATTCTTTGCTACAATGAATCCAGGTGGTGATTACGGTAAGAAAGAACTTTCACCAGCCTTAAGAAATCGTTTCACTGAAATTTGGGTCCCATCTATGGAAAACTTCCAAGATGTTAGTTTGATTGTTGAATCAAGATTAGAACCAGCTTTACAGGACCTTACAAAGTCCATTGTTGGTTTCTCTGAATGGTTTGGTAAAAAGTACGGTGGTGGCGATGCCACTAACGGTATTATCTCTCTTCGTGATATTTTAGCATGGGTTGAGTTCATTAACAGTACTGCCGATAAACTTGGCAACCAAGCAGCACCTTTAGTACATGGGGCCCTTATGGTTTTTGTTGACGCTTTAGGTACTAACAATACTGCTTACCTAGCTGAAAACGAAGAAAACTTGAGAAAACAAAAGAGAGAATGTATCAATAAGTTGAGCAAAATATTTGGGAGTGACTTATTAGGTTATGTGAATGACGACAACAGCTTTAGTTTAACTGAAGAAGATTTAAATATTGGTATCTTCTCCTACCCGAGAGCTTCAGCTGAAGTGAATTCCAATTCATTTAATATCGACGCTCCAACAACAGCTGCCAATCTAATGAGAGTCATCAGGGCAATGCAAGTGTGCAAACCAATTTTACTAGAAGGTAGTCCTGGTGTCGGTAAGACCAGTTTAATTACTGCTTTAGCTGAATTAACAGGTAATGAATTAACCCGTATCAATCTTTCTGAACAAACTGATCTTATTGATTTATTCGGTTCTGATGCTCCTGGTGAAAGAAGTGGTGAATTTGTATGGCATGATGCTCCATTCTTGAGAGCAATGCAACAAGGTCATTGGGTTTTATTAGATGAAATGAATTTAGCTTCCCAATCTGTACTAGAAGGTCTGAACGCTTGTTTGGATCATCGTGGTGAAGCTTATATTCCCGAATTAGACAAATCTTTCACAAGACATCCAAATTTTGTTGTGTTTGCTGCCCAAAATCCTCAATACCAAGGTGGTGGTAGAAAAGGTTTACCAAAGTCTTTTGTTAACCGTTTCAGTGTTGTTTATGTCGACATGCTAACTGCCAATGATTTGCTCCTTATTGCTCAACATTTGTATCCGCAAGTTGATTCTGAAACTATAAAGAACGTTATCCATTTAATTTCTGAGCTTGAAGAAGAAGTAAGCAGAAAGAAACAATGGGGTATCTCCGGTTCCCCATGGGAATTTAATTTAAGAGATGCTTTAAGGTGGTTAAAATTATTAGGTAAAAAAGGTATCACCGATGAGATGACAGTTTACGATTTCTTTGACATCATCATCAAACAAAGATTCCGTACGAAGGATGACAGAACAAAAGCTAGTGCCTTATTACATGATATTTTTGGTTCTAATGACAAGAAATCTGACTACTTCGGTTTCGGTCACGACTTTGTTCAATTTAATAAAGCCATTGCTATAAGAAACTCAAATTACAGTTACCCACTTGGTGAAGAATTATATCCTTTGGAATGTAATTTTGAATTTTATGAATCTGCTGTTCGTTGTATTTCAAACAACTGGCCTCTTATTTTGGTGGGTCCAAGTAACTCTGGTAAAACTGATTTAGTGAGATACTTGGCTACTGTACTTGGTTCAGAAGTGGATATATTCTCGATGAACAGTGATGTTGATAGTATGGATATCTTAGGTGGTTACGAACAAGTTGATATCACCAGAAAGATTTCTACTTTGGTCGAAAACTTAAAATCGTGCTTAAAAGACATCCTTTATACTAATATGAATGCTGCTGCTCCTTCATCCGAACCAATCATTTTAGGCCTCCGTTTATTGAATGGTATCTCCGAAAAATCTATCAATAGCCAAACCTTCGAATCTTTTTACAAATCATTCAAGGAATTCCATTCTTATGTGAAATCTAACGCTACTTTAAATCAAATTGAAGAACAGATTGAAAAAATGAAATATTTACTTCAGAAACAAGAAGCCGCTAAATTTGAGTGGTTTGATGGTATGCTGGTTAAGGCTGTGGAAGAAGGTAGATGGTTGATCCTGGATAATGCAAACTTATGTTCTCCTTCTGTTTTAGACAGATTAAACTCTTTATTGGAAACTGATGGTTCTTTATTGATCAATGAATGTAGTCAAGAGAACGGTGAACCAAGGGTCTTGGTACCACATCCAAATTTTAGATTGTTTTTGACTATGGATCCAAAATATGGTGAATTATCAAGAGCTATGAGAAATAGAGGTGTTGAAATTTACTTAGAAGATTTACAAGTCAGAGCCACATCGTTTGACAAGGACTGTTTAAGATATCCAAATAACAAAACTGAAAGTGACGTTACTACTTTATCCACCACACTCGACTCTTTAACTATTGACAGGTTTAGTAAACAAAAACCATTAAAGTGTTTCATTGAACCAAACTGCTCAAATATGGAAGCTTTTGCTAAAATCCACGATGTTATTTCATACGCTTCAGACGATATTCCTGTCGAAGCACTATCATGTTTAATTCCATTTGACAAGATCAATGAAATCGAGAACTGGTATAATAACATTTCTTCCAATGTTCATTACTATGATGGTGAGGTTATTTCTAAAGTCATAAGTTTGTTCAAGTATTCTCAAACTAACGATATTTTAGAACAATTGAATAAAATATCTTTACAATCTGAAAGAAATATTCTACAAATTATCGGGAAAGAAAATAACAAGGTATCCTACCAACAAATTATGGTGCTACTTAATGAATTTTTGATTCCTGGATTACAAAAATATACTCAATTCATTGCTTCTTCCGAAAATGCATATCTTTTCAGTTTACTTTACCAATTGGGTGATTTACATTCTAAGCTATCTATCATTGATAAAAGAGCCACATTGGCCAAGGTATCTGATCTTTCTTATATCGAGAAATCAGCTGCAATTGCTAATGGCCGTCAACTAAAAGAAAATATCAGAATCCCTGTATTTACCTTGTTGAAAGACATATCTAACTACATCTCTCAAATAATTGTATCAGAACCTTTGTTTACTGTCGACAGCATGTTTAAATCACTATGGTCTTTAATGGTTATTTCTGCAAGTATCTTTGATTCTGCCTCGAAGAAGGATGAAGCGCGTTTAAGAGTCTACAAGGAAGTTTTAGAGCATTGGAAGTTATCTGCTGCCGATATCATTAACACCGCTGACTTTACCAAAATCTGCGAAAAGTTTGACAGTTCTATGGATTCCAAGAGAGGTCACTCAATGACTGCCATTTGGGAAAAGTTTAGAATAACTTACCCACAAACATTAGAAGGATGGGAGTTATGGAACAATCTTCAAAGTTTATGTGTAAAGTTTGACGAAGTCAAGGTTCAACAATTTGAAGAATCTAACTCTTCTATTGTTACAATTACAGCTATGTTTGCTGAATTAATGGAAGATATTCTATCCAATAATGTTTCCGGTTTTGATCAATTGTCTGAAAAGTTGAAAGAAGGGATTAATGGTTTAGATACTATCTCTAGTAAGTTTTTGAATAAGCGTAAACATTTTTTTACCAATGAATTTAACACCTTATTAAGAATCCTATCTTTATACCAAGACGGTTTAACTCCTCTGTTACAAAAAATTGCACCAAATGTGAACATCTCTACTAGTCAATTAATTAAAATTACTTCCAGTGATCAGGTATATCCATCAGTTTTAGACTTATTATGGACGGAGAATGATGGTAGATACCAATCTCACACTAATGAAATTATTACTTCCAAGTTTATTGAGGACATTATTACTAAGACCAACAAGTTCAGTAAGTTCAGTGGAAGTCATATCGAACAGACCCTAAGTGATGCTAAGTTACTATTGACTGCTACTATTGAATCATCCGACTACTTACTTAAGAACTCTGTTAGTGAATTATCTTCAAAGCTTCTTGACTGGATAAGATTAATTTTCAACCTTCACTTAAATTGCGATGTCACATCTCTGAAGAGTGAATATTTGGCTACACTTCTATCAAATGAGAAAAACCAACCTTTAAAGGATGTCTATGATGCATATTTGAAAGAAGCTATCGATATCTTAACAGACACCACAACTCAAGAAGAATTGGGCCAAGCCTGGATTCTATTCGGTATTGCATTATTGATATTATATGCTCCTGATATTCCATACGATCCAGCTGTGCATGATTATGTTTTATACGATATTTTCGAAAAACATACGGATTACTCCAAGAGAATGTTGGAAGCCTGGGCAACTGTCGGTAAGGTTACAAGTGGTGATAAAGAAATATTAGTGAGAAAACTTGTCCAAGTGTGTTCTCAAGATGAAATGCCAAAAAAACCAAGAGTATATCGTTCAACCGTTTCTGTTGACAACTTAATCGATGAATGGTCCGCTTTCTTTATTTCCACAATTAATCCAGAACACTCATCTAGTTTATTTAAATTAGTCAACAAGTGGGATACTTTACTTGACGGTAAATATGAAATGTTTCAACAAAACAGTTCTAATTTCTTAAGAAGACTTAATACTGGTTATAAACATTTTGCAGACTTAAATGATATTTTTGCAGGGTATGTTTTCAGTATGAAGCTTGGTTTTGATTTAATGAAGCATAATGCCCAAGAAAAGGAGAAGGATGTTAAGTTATCTGGGTTATGGCCAATTGATTCTTTGCAATTAACCACTAGAGACACTTTGTCTAAATCCTTCAATGAGCTTTCAAAGCTAACCAAGACTACTTCTGTTGATAGTTTCTCATGTGAAAAGATCATGGTTTTCTTTTTAGAATTATTCAAATATCATAAGTGTGACAAGGATTTAGTGGGCATATTTGACAATGCCCTTCAAACATTGTATTACAGATGGTCCTTAAGAAGAATGAAAAACGAACAGAAGACATTAGAAGAATCTTCTATTTTCAAATACGAAGATAAGTCAGAAGACATTGAGGCAGAATTCCAACAAATGTTCCCTGATTATGATAACGCTCTTTCTTTAGAGGAGAGCCATTCAATCTCCAACAACGAAGGAGAGGAACTGGATGATGTTTATCATCAAATTGCAGTTGCTTACATGTCTATATTTTCTGAGAATGACCATAGCTCTATTTCTGAGCTTGTTAAATCTGGTTCCAGCATTGTTGATGTATTAACTAAAGATGCTTCAAGATTAGTTTCCGGTAAAATTTCTTCCAGTTTATTAATGACCTCCATCACAAACTTATATGATGAAATTAACGCTTATCATTCCCAAACCGACTCTGAAAACTTAGATTTCTATAGAGATTCTTATGTTGTTGAATCCAAGAAGGCCGTTAGTATCATTACCAATATTTGGTTCAAGGTCCATTCGTTGTTACAACAATGGCCTGAGCATGCTACTCTACACGAATTATACAGAATCTGTGAAGAATTCTTATCCTTCTCTGCTGATACTCCATTAGCCAGACAGTTACAAAAGATCGAACAAATCTATACCTTTATGGCTGAGTGGGAAAAGTATGCTGCTTCTCACGTCTCTTTATCCACGTATATAACCGAGATTACAAACTTAATTGTATCATGGAGAAGATTGGAATTACATACATGGAAGGGATTATTCAACACTGAAGATAAGAAAACTGAAAAATCTATTGGTAAGTGGTGGTTTTATTTATATGAGACAATAATTTCTACTAATACTGAATTAGAAAAGGGTGAGAACTCCCAATTAACCACTTTATTAAGTTCCTTGAATGTGTTTTTCAGTAAAAGTACTATTGGTGAATTTGAAACCAGATTGAACTTAGTTAAAACATTTGCTAGTCACTTGAAACAATTGATGCCATACTACCATGAAACATTAGATGCCTTAAACAATATTATCTCATTCTATGGCCAATTTAGTTCTACTATTAGTGATTTTATTACTAAGGGCAGAAAATCTCTAGAAAAGGATATCAATGAAGTTATCTTATTAGCTAGTTGGAAAGACGTGAATATTGATGCTTTAAAGCAAAGTTCTCGTAAATCACACAATAGTCTTTACAAATTAGTTCGTAAGTATAGATCTATCCTTTCAACTAATATCTTATCAATCATCGAAAATGGGTTGGCTTATGATCATAAATTAAAATTACATTACAAAAAAATCAACAAGGTCTCCTTCACCGAACCAGACCTAACCGAAGTTAAACGAATTGTTACTACTATTCCAGGTTGGGACACAAGAATAAAGGCTTTGAAGAATGTTGACCTAGTTAAGAGGAACATGGAAGTTTACTACAACAAGATAAACAACCAAGAATTCCCAAATTTTGAAGAGCTGGTTAGAGATTATGCTAGAGAAGCTGATAGACTACGTGATGAAACACCAGGTGTTTACAAGAAAGAAATCAAGAAAACTTTAGCCGCTTTGAAGGTTCAAAAGACCAAGTTATTAAGTGATTCATTGAAAGAGTTTAGAAGAATTGGTTTGAAAACAAGTTTCAGAGAAGATATTCACAAGGTCCAAGGTACTGCTACTGCCATCTTAGCCAACTCACCATCATTCGTTGGTACTATTATGGAAGATACTGATGCATACTTCTTCAGAATGTTAGATATTCTTCCTAAGCTTAGAAGTACAGTTGCCTCTCCAGCTGAAGATGTTCCTGTAACCAGTGTAGAAAGAGGTATGGCTATTATGGAAAATTTAATTTTTTCTTTAATCACAACCAGAATGCCATTAGTTAAATTATCAAGAGATTATTACGAATTTACTCAAATTTATGACTATCTGGAAGCCGTGTGTTCCTCTGTTGGTAATATCACACAGTCCTCACTAGAGGTTAATGTTGGTAATTTACGTTACATAACATCCTGGTTACCAAAGGTTATCGATTATGCCATGAAAGCATTGTCTATTATCGAACTATCTACCAAGGTCTCTGTTGATACATCGTTACTTTTGAAAACTAATACTTATTTAAGAGAGTTTGCTTCTCGTATTGAAAATATTCAAGTATATGATTCCGACATTTCTGTTTTAGTTTCAGAATACCAAAATTTCATTACTCATTTTGTTTCTCAATTAGACTCCGGTAAAAACTCCAACAACTTCTTTGTCTATGACAATATTATTGAATGGATTAAACAAAACACCAATTCGCCAGTTAAAATTGAAAATACGTCTGAACCTGAAATTGAAGAAATTGATTTACGTTTCCGTAAAGTATTTACCTCAATTATCTTAGCCTTCCAAAAATTAATGGAAAATGATTACTCTTCTGTCACTGAAGAAGAAGATGGTTGGTTATCAAAGAAATCTAAATCCACTATTTCTCACATAAGATCTTTGAACGTTGCCACTAATATTAAGAATTTACAATCGGTTGTTTCTTTATTAAAGGAATCTGATATTTCTTCTACTACCTCAATTATGCTGAGAGCTGTTATAGCTTTTACTTTACCTGTCATTAACAATTATTTCAAGACTATTAGTTCCATTTTAGAAAAATCAAGATTGTATTATGTTGATTTGAGTCAAGGTACTTACATCTTAGCTAATATTTTACACAATTTGGCTAAGAATGGGTTCTGTTCTCCAGAACCTCCTTCTGAAGAGGTTGACGATAATAATTTACATGATGGTACCGGCCTTGGTGATGGTGAAGGTGCGCAAAACAATTCAAAAGATATTGAACAAGACGATGATCTAACTGAAGATGCTCAAACTGAAAACCAAGATCAAAAGAATAAGGATGATCGTGAAGATGACGAGGAAGAAGATGACGCAGTTGATATGGAAGGTGATATGGCTGGTGAAATGGAAAATATTTCTGATCAAGAAGACAAGGATGACGACGATATGGATGAAGAAGATGAAAATGAATTAGACGACCAAATCGATGATTTAGATGAAGACGATCCAAACGCTGTTGATGATAAAATGTGGGATGAAGAAGCTGCCGATGATTCTAAGGAAAAGGAAACCGATAAAAATTTAGATTCTAAGGACGAAAATGATGTCGAAGCCGGTGATGAACAAGATGACAATGCAGACAATGGTGAAAACGAAGGACAAAATGCTGAAGACGAAAAGACTAACGAAGAAACTAAAAATGAAGAAGAAGGCGATAACACTAATGAAGATAACAACATCGATAATGGCGATGAAATGGAAGAAGATGAAAATGCCGAAGATGAAGAAGATGTTGGTGAACAAGATGATGAAGTCAGAAACGATGAAGGTGAAGAAATAGATGCCAATGTCCCAGAAGTTGAAACTATGGAATTACCTGATGATATGAAATTAGATTCCGGTGATGAAGATGAGGCCGAAGAAGAAGAAGAAGACGACAAGATGAACGATGACTTAGACATGAAGAGCGAAGATGAAGAAGAAGTCAACCCAGATAATATTGATAATGCTGTCGAAGAAGAACAAGATGGTATGGATATTGATGAAGATGAAAATGCTGTCGAAGAAGAAATTATGCAAGATAGTGGCAATGAAGATGACCAAGGCGAAGAAGAAGAAACCAATCAAGAAGACGAAGATGTGGCCAATAATGGCGAAGAGGAAGAGGAAGAAGAGTTAGGCCAAGATCAAGATCAAATGAATGACGAAAATAAAGAACTTGGTGGCGACGACAATGCGGAAGGTTTAGATGGTGTTGAAGATTTATTAGAAGAAGAAGTTACTGACGCGGATGCAGCTGTTCAACAGCAATTCGGTTCTAAGGGCACCGGTTCTGATTCTAAGGATTCTGAAGAACAAGAAGATATTGGTAGTTCTGGTAAAACTCAAAATGATCACAAAGATGAACAAGAACAAGAACAAAATGATAATGTCGAGAATACAAGAGAAGAAGCTAAACAAGCTTTGAAGCAACTTGGTGACAGTTTGAAAGAGTTCCACAGACGTAGAAAGGAAATTAAAGAAGCTAATGAAAGGGCTGAAGAGGAAGATGAAGCTAAAAATAATGCTAATGAACGTCCAGATGATTTTGAACATGTTGATGGCGCTAATACCGAAACTGATACACAAGCTCTCGGTTCTGCTAATCAAGATGAAATCCAAACAATTGATGAAGATAAAGCCATTGATGATGATATTGAAGAAATGGAAAATATCGAAGGTGACAATGAAGGTGATGAAGATCATGACATGTTACAAGATGAAAATGACATTCAAGATGATGAAGAATTAAATGAAGATTTCAATGAAAAACAAGATGAAAATGGTGAGTTACAAGAAGGTAAGGTTGGTGGTGTTTTCACAAATCAAAATGATGAAGATGATCCATTTAATAAAGATAAATTTAGCAATGATCTAAATGGCGAAGAAAGAAGTTATGAAAATGAAATCGATATGATTTTGGATGAAGTCGATGATCAAGTGAATAAAGAAAATGCCATGGATAAACCTACCAGAGAATTAGATGATGCTCGTTCCATTTGGCGCAAGAGTGAAATTGCTACTGCTGAATTGGTATCTCGTCTGGGTGAACAATTAAGATTAATCCTAGAACCTACATTAGCTACCAAATTAAGAGGTGATTATAAGACTGGTAAGAGATTAAACATGAAACGTATTATTCCATATATTGCATCTCAATTCCGTAAGGATAAGATTTGGTTAAGAAGAACTAAGCCAAGTAAGCGTGATTATCAAATTATGATTGCTTTAGATAATTCTAAATCTATGAGTGAATCTAATTGTGTTAAATTGGCCTTTGATAGTTTATGTTTAGTGTCTCGTACATTAACTCAATTAGAATCTGGTGGTCTTTCTATTATGAAGTTCGGTGAACATTCTCGTGAGGTTCATTCATTTGACCAACAATTTAGTAATGATGCTGGTGCCAAAACATTCCAATGGTTTGATTTCCAAGATACAAAGACTGATGTTAAGAAATTAGTTGCTGAATCTATAAAGATTTTCGAACGCGGTCGTGGTATGGCTTCTAACTCTGATCAATGGCAATTAGAAATCATTATTTCTGATGGTATCTGTGAAGATCATGAAACTTTACAAAGATTAGTTCGTCGTGCTCGTGAGAACAAGATAATGTTAGTGTTTGTCATCATTGATGGTATCAGTTCCAAAGAATCTATCATGGATATGAACCAAGTTAACTATGTCCCAGATCAATATGGTAACCCACAATTAAAGATCAACAAGTATTTGGATACTTTCCCATTTGAATTCTACGTGGTTGTTCATGATATTACTGAATTACCTGAAATGTTATCCATTATCTTAAGACAATATTTCTCTGATCTAGCCTCATCCTAAGGGGACTAACAAAAAAAGAAACTAGTGATCGAAACAAAAAAAAAACGTTGTACAATATAACTGTAAAATATAAATAGAATATAAATGTGTATTATTCATATTAATACTATCACATCATAATTTAACCTTAATCATCTGTTTCTCATTAACTTCTTGAATTTGAATCAGAACCCTAACAAAATGTTACTACTGCCCAAATTTCAGATTTTTCATTTGAAAATTTTATATAAAAGCGGAACGAAAGTCGGTTCTAATTTTATTAAAGTTTGTTACTACTCTTTTAAATGTTTAAATTAAAAGAAAGATAAGCAAGAAACCGTCATTAACAAAGGCCAGTTGGTTGTTTGTGAAGGTTTCTTGCTTGAAATTATTATTATTTATTTACATGATGATACAAACAATTGTTGCTCGAAGATTAATTTCGGTGTGAGCACATGATTTCTCAATAGACTACAACGGTATCTGATATTTACACTTCTTAATAATATCTTTTTCTTGATTATTACTATATAGCTCTTGTATATATATTCATATACATGACTATCATCAGCATATGATTGATTGTTTGTAATGTCTTCTCCCTATGTTGTGGACTTCAACTGAAAATCTTCAACTGTTCAAGATTTTGGATATTTCAAAGTGAAAAACTTGCGATGAGCAATCGATAAACAACTTTTAAATAACGTAAAGAAGAAGGTAGATATACAAGAACACATCCCAACAATGGCCAAATATAATGCTAGATCCAACAATATTAGATATAATTTTCCACTGCCGATTCACCCACTGGATACAAGTTCATTACCAGATTTGATATTACAAAATCCGTTATCTTGGATACACTGGACTTATAAATATTATCAATTGATATGCAAAGAGACAAATCTTTGTAATAGAGTAGATGTAGAGATCATAGGTGGTGATAATTTCCCACATATAATGGTTAAAGATCCTGAAAGTATGGTATATTTATGGGAAAATGGTTTTTTTGGTACTGGTACGTTATCAAGAAGTGAACCAACTTGGTTTAATAGAACAGATACACTAATCAATGGGACAGGTGCCCAAGGAAGTGATTCACAATTGGAACAGATTACAAGAAATAGACGTCTAGAAAGATTGGATTTTAAGAAACTTAGAGAGAAATTAGAAAATGAACTGTTAACATTAAGACAACAAAGTGGTGGCGATGAATCATTGGAAAAGATTAATAAATTATTATTGAAACAAAGAGAACAATTACGTGATTTCAAAGCTTCTCAAGAACAAACTCACATGGATCAGGGAGATAATGTCATAAATGATCTAGAGTTTGATGATCAAATATTTGATGATGATGGAAATTTACTTCCGTTGGAATCATTAGAGTTGATGCCCGTGGAAGCTACTTTCCTTACGTTTGCTCTTCCTGTATTGAACATATTACCTACCAATTTATTCCAAAGAATTTTACCAGGTTTAAGATCAGAACCTGCTTATGAATCAATCCACAACTTCGTTATTCAATATGTAGCATATCATTATTATAGATCTCATGGTTGGTGTGTAAGATCAGGTATTAAATTTGGTTGTGATTATTTATTATATAAGAGAGGCCCACCATTCCAACATGCTGAATTTTGTATTACAATAATGGATAACGATTCACCAAGAGATGATTACACATGGTATTCTAGAATATCTCGTGTCATTGGCGGTGCAAAGAAGACCTGGGTCTTAAATTATGTAACACGACAGACTTCAAAGGAACAGATCATTTCATGGTGGAAACAACAACAATACCATAAAGTATTCCATGCTTATGAGGTTAATGAAATCATTTATAAACGTTGGGTCCCCGGTAAGAACAGAGATTAACATATTTGTCTTTATTACTATTATAGAATCTATATACTTATTTAATCTAATTATTTGCTATACATTTCAAGAACCCATCCACAATCTCTTAAACCTGGAGTCTTAGCCTTAGGACCTTTAAGTGGATCATCATAAAGTGCAATCATTTTAGGATCATGTGTAGCAGGCTTTGAGATACAAACATATTTATCATTCTTAGGGAGTAAACATTTCAACTGTGATTTTGGGAATGGGCAAGGACATTGTTGTGGGGTTTTAACACATGTTAATGTATCTGGACATAGATAGTTTGGACAATTGTTATTCAAAACAACATCTTCATATGAGTTGGGTTGTTGTTGTTGTTGTTGCTGTTGCTGTTGACCAAAATTCATTCTGAAACCTTGGGAAAAAGGTATAAGTAGCAGTAATAATGGAGACACGATCATTGTTGTGATGAAGACTATGTTGTTGTTATAGGTGTTATCTACCTCTTCAGTTTTGAGATGACTTTGTTAATAACACTTGACGTGTCTTTAAATTACAATTTAATGTAAATTCATTTTTATTACGCGACTGAAAAATTATTTGGTATTTAACCATATACAAGAGGGATCTTCACAGTGAAACAACAAGAACACAACGACCATAAGTCCCACAAGTAAAATGTATTATGGAATCGAGGATTATGGGAAAGTTTATAATGAAATTATTGGAGCTGCAGCAAGCCCATCTTCCTGTCATTTGTGTATCTTTGTGTCATGTTTAAATATCGATGCCCTTTGTGCAACAAAAATGCTATCCATATTGTTCAAAAAACAGTTAGTTCAATTACAAATTGTGCCAATATTTGGTTATTCTGAATTGAAATGGCATTATGACCAAATTAGAGAGAATTCCACTATGAATAGTATTATCTTAGTCGGATTTGGTGGGTTTATTGATATTGAATCTTTTTTAAACATTGATCCTCAAGAGTTTGTTATTGAAGATGATGAAGTGACTACCACTGATAAAGCTGAAGTGAGATATAGTAGAAACTTCTATATCTTAGATGCTCATCGTCCATGGAATCTAGATAATTTATTTGGGACCAATATGATTAAATGTCTAGATGATGGTAGTGTGGAAGAAGACTCTGTGAACAGTGTAAAGAATGCTTATCAACAATTGCTATTGTTAGAAGATAATGATGATAATGAGAGTGGTTTATCCAGTAGTGATGAAGAAAGTGAAACTGAACAAGATAGTGATGTAACAGACGAGGATGAAAATGAAGACGTCTATATCAATGTTAACAATAAGAGACTAAATTCAGATGACCATAACGAGGTTAAAGATTTATCTACCTTATCACGTAAACAAAGAAAGAAACAAATACATCAATACGAAACAGTATTAGAAGATTATTATTCTCAAGGTACAACTCTTGTCAATTCAATCTCTTCTCAGGTTTATTCCTTACTTTCCACCATTGGTGAAACCAACTTACAACAACTTTGGTTAACAATCTTAGGTGCCACCTCATTAGATACAGAATATACTGCAATTTATCAAAGATTATTTCCAATCTTACAAGATGAAGTGAAAAGATTATCACCTGGTGATACAAATGCATCTAATGTGGGGAAGAATAGCGCATTGAAAAATGCAGATACTTTAACATTAGAACTACAACCTGATTATTATTTATTCCTATTGAGATATTCATCATTATATGACAGTTTTTATTATTCCAATTATGTTAATGCTAAATTATCATTATGGAATGAAAATGGTAAGAAAAGGTTGCATAAAATGTTCGCTAGAATGGGGATACCATTAAATGTTGCTAAAGAATCATGGATATATATGGATAATTCAATTAAGAGACAATTACCAACGATATTGGATCGTAATTTGGATAAATATGGGTTACAAGATATTCTTAGAGATGGGTTTGTTAAGACTTTTGGTTATCGCGGTATGATTAGTGCCAGTGAATTTGTTGAAGCCTTAAATGCTTTATTAGAAGTGGGCCAGACAGTAAGCACCGAAGGTACCTCCTCTCCTAATAGTACTGAAGATAATCCAGAGGAAGAATATGAAGAAAATGCTGATGAGAATGCTAACAAATTAGTAAGAAAAAAATGGATTTCAAACTTCTGGTTAAGTTGGGATGCTCTTGATAATAATAAGATTGATATTTTAAAACGTGGTATTGAACATGCAAAATATCTACAGCGTTGTATCTTTGACACTGGTGTCACTGTTTTAGAGAAGAAATTAATTAAACATCTTAGAATTTATAGACTTTGTGTTTTACAAGATGGTCCAGACTTAGCATTATATGAAAATCCATTAACTTTATTACGTTTAGGGAATTGGCTAATTGAATGCTGTTCAGAAACTGAAGAGAAACAATTATTACCTTTAGTGCTAGCATCATTAAATGAACGTACAGAGACATATCTTGTTGCAGGTCTTTCCCCACGTTATCCCCGTGGTTTGGATATTGCCACAGTGAAAAAACCAATCTTAAATAATTTCAGTATGGCATTTCAACAAATTGCAGAACAAACTGGTGCTCAAGTGAGAATTGATAATTTTGAAAGTTCTATTATCGAGGTTCAAAGAGAAGATTTATCACCATTTTTAGAGAAGTTGACCTTAAGTGGGCTGTTATAGATAATATGATTTATGAAATAAATACATAAGTATATATTAGCTGCGATTTGTGCAACGCTGCATTAAGATAATTTGTAATATTACCCTTTCATGTGATATCAGTGGTTTTTGTGTTATATTATTGTATTTTGCGTTTATATTTTATTCAACTTGAAGTTTTAAACAAAGAAGCTCATCACAAACAGAAAAAGGCCATTCATTATAAAAGATACAACAGGATATTCTCAAGAAACCAATAATACAATGCCAAATACACGAGATATCACAGATGAAGGGACGGTTCCAACATTTAAATTATTCAAACCTAAGCATGGATATGGACATGAAACCAACGGTACAAACGCAATTGCAAATCAAGTTACTGACGAAGGGAGTCTCGAAGATTTTGATATGGCTGTTGATAATGATGAGTCTCTAGATATACTAACCACATCACCTACCGCTAGAACTAACTTTAATCAACAGGGACAAGTTAGAGGCCAGAAAAACTCTAATAGCTCTGTGATCGAATGGTTATTTCCAGATGGCTCTACTAAACATGAAGAAATACAAGATGAAAGCAATATTGTTGATGATTATGGGAGGTTAGAACAAGATCTAAAAGAAGTACCATACCATTATAAACCTTTCTTTGGTAACAAATTGATCAATAAAAGTAAAATAAATCTTTTGAAAGCAACAGAAGTGGCACAACATACTTTAATATTTCATCCTAGAGTGGAACACGATGTGAATTTCAGACCAGATTTAGATATCAATTGTGGGGAAGGGTTTGATGTTGCAGCTACAAAGGCTGCTACTCAAAAGAATACAGTTTATTCTGAAGAAAAGAACAGTCCTGGTAAGAAACCGATGTCTAAAAGAGGTGGTACTGGTAGAACATTACGTGGAACCACTCACCAAGGGACTTCAAATAGCACACCAAGAAATACCAATACAAGATCATTTGCTACCACCAAATCCAAAGAACCTCGTACTGAATTAGAAGTGTTCTGGAATGGCACTGATTTATTGACAGTATTGGATGCAGAATCAATACAGAGGTTTTCCACTATTCTTGCAGCAGAAATGCTCGAAATTGATAAAATAAAGGCTCAAATGAATGAACAACCACACCAACGTCCATCCCACGATCCCAATGTATTATTAAAACACGTCAATACCACTTTGGATAAGCTTTCTTGGTCACAAAGGTCCTTTAATCATGGGGTCTAAAAGTCACGTGGCTAATATGGGAGGCTTTTGACCAAAAAAAGTTCGAATTTTTTCACTTTAAACCACTAAATAAAAACAGGTAATCAATGTGGGATTTAACAAGCAACGTGTATCCTTTCTGTAATTGAGTGAATTTGATTCTATAAATCAATCAATCAATCACAACTGATAATATCAAATTACCATGAATATTGTCAAATTACAAAGAAAGTTCCCTGTTTTAACACAGGAAGATTTATTTAATACCATTGAAAAATTTAGAGCCATTGACTTGGATGATAAGGGTTGGGTTCAAAAGGCCGAAGCTTTAGAAGCCGTTTCTAAGAATGGTGATGCCACTTACGATGAAGCTAGAGAAACTTTGAAACATGTCGATGTAGATGCCTCTGGTAGAGTTGAATTGGACGATTATGTCGAATTAATTGCCAAATTAAAAGAAAACAAGGCTGAACCAGTTCCACAAACTAGCTTTAACGTGTCTCCAGGTGCCGTGTCTTCTTCTCCACAACAAAATAGACCTATCTCCCCATTACCAAATCAAGGTGGGTCAGCCGGTTTATTGGGTCATAAGGGATCTGGGGCTAGAGCTAAGATTATTGTTGGTGGTGCCACTACTGGTACTACTCATACCATTAATGAAGAAGAAAGAACTGAATTCACTAAACATATTAACAGTGTGCTTGCTGGTGATGCTTTAGTTGGGTCTTTATTACCTTTCCCAACTGATACTTTTCAATTATTCGATGAATGTAGAGATGGTTTAGTGTTATCTCAATTAATTAATGATTCTGTTCCGGATACAATTGATACCAGAGTTTTAAACTTACCAAAAGCTGGTAGAGAATTAAACAATTTCCAAGCCAATGAGAATGCTAATATTGTTATCAATTCTGCTAAGGCCATCGGTTGTGTTGTTGTTAATGTTCATTCCGAAGATATCATTGAAGGTAAAGAACATTTAATCTTGGGTTTAATTTGGCAAATTATTAGAAGAGGTCTTTTAAGTAAGATTGATATTAAATTACATCCAGAATTATACCGTTTATTAGAAGAAGATGAAACTTTAGAACAATTCTTAAGATTACCACCGGAACAAATCCTATTACGTTGGTTTAATTATCATTTGAAACAAGCTAAATGGGGTAGAACCGTTTCTAACTTTTCTGGTGATGTTGCCGATGGTGAAAACTATACTATCTTATTAAATCAACTAGCCCCAGATTTATGTTCAAGACAACCATTACAAACTCCAGACCTTTTACAAAGAGCTGAACAAATCTTAGATAACGCTGATAAACTAGGGTGTAGAAAATATTTAACCCCAAGTTCACTTGTGGCTGGTAATCCAAAATTAAACTTAGCCTTTGTTGCTCATCTTTTCAACACACATCCAGGTTTAGATCCTATCGAAGAAACTGAAGCTCCAGAAATTGAAGAATTCGACGCTGAAGGTGAAAGAGAAGCTAGAGTTTTCACTTTATGGTTAAACTCCTTAGATGTTGATCCACCAATTGTTTCCTTATTTGAAGACTTAAAGGATGGTATTGTCTTAATGCAAGCTTATGAAAAGGTTATGCCAGGCTCTGTTGATTCAAAACATATTAATCAAAGACCAGCTAATGGTAATGAATTATCTAGATTTAAAGCTTTAGAAAATACAAACTATGCTGTTGATTTAGGTAAAGCTAATGGGTTCTCATTAGTTGGTATTGAGGGTTCAGATATCCTTGATGGTAATAAATTATTAACTTTAGGTTTAGTATGGCAATTAATGCGTAGAAATATTTCAATTACTATGAAAACATTATCTTCAAGTGGTAGAGATATGAGTGATTCACAAATCTTAAAATGGGCTCAAGAACAA
This sequence comes from Monosporozyma yasuniensis, assembly GCA_030558655.1. Taxonomy (NCBI): domain Eukaryota; kingdom Fungi; phylum Ascomycota; class Saccharomycetes; order Saccharomycetales; family Saccharomycetaceae; genus Monosporozyma; species Monosporozyma yasuniensis. The sequence goes on along the minus strand of JAKTQC010000058.1, from coordinate 32,866 downwards.
GCCGCTAAAGGTGGCAAGAATTCTACTGTTCGTTCTTTCAAAGATCCTGCTTTATCAAATGCTCATTTCTTATTAGATGTCTTAAATGGTATTGCTCCAGGTTATGTTAATTATGATTTAGTTACACCAGGCAACACTGAAGAAGATCGTTATGCTAATGCTAGATTAGCCATTTCTATAGCAAGAAAATTAGGTGCTTTAATTTGGTTAGTCCCTGAAGATATTAATGAAGTTCGTTCGAGATTAATCTTAACTTTCATCGCTTCTTTAATGTCTTTGAAGAGAAATTAATCAGTTAATCGATTTTTAATGAATGTATAATTAGAATCCCTTTTCAGTTTGAAATATAATAGCTATATACTTAGCTATATTATATATCATGGTATTTATATCCCTATTTCTATTTTAATAATAAAGTAGTTTATTTTTATGTTAAAGTTATATAGCAACTCTAGTTGGAGTAATACGATCATTTAATTTATCATCCCATTCTTGACATTTCTTTTCCATATAATTATAAACATCACTAGCCCCCGTAGGGTCAATTTCTGTTCTTTCAATATACTCCATCCCATCAATAGAAGTTGCAGAGCCATATTTAATATGATGAGGTTCAAATCTGGGATTAGCTAAATGCGTAACATAAAGAGGAGCATTAGCAGCTTTATAGCCTTTAATATTGTGCCATTTTGAACCCAACAGTCTAGCGAAATAGAATAATAATAGCATCCCATAATATGTGAATATATTTAAGAATTTGTAAAAAGAAAGACTTGTAAAAATACCTGGGTGAACCACATATTGGTTTATACCATGTTTGGTTAACAAATCTTTGTAGGTGGCTAAGTGTAATAAATCTACCAATCTCTTGGACCCTTCATATGAACAATCGGATTTAATCAATTCAATATCATTCAATGACAAATATTTGGCATCGGACATAATGCTCGATATCCAAACAATCTTGGCTTGACCTCGACTCAATTGTGGCAATAATTTGTGTATAAGATAAAATGGTCCAAACACATTAGCTTGAAACACAAGCCCCATTCCATCATTTGATTTGATCCCGACCCTTTGTATCTTATATGTGGGATATGTTACAGCTTTTATTGGATTAATCATGACTTCTCGAACTGCTCCAAACCAATCAATACCATCGTAAATTCCTTGTGCTGCATTAACATAGAAATAACTAATCTCTTGGTAATTATTATTTAATTCATACCATGCATTTAGGATGGAAATCATATTAGTAAAATCCACAAGGATGTAATCATAAATAACACAACCCCACGGTTTCTTTAATTGTTCCACTTTCTTCTTTAACAATGCAATAACTTCTTTTACTCGAGGTAATGTTCTCGAAGTGACCACTATGGTTAATATATCATTATCCGGTGTCTTCTCGATGAGTCTATATGCGATGTTTAGTCCGAGATTACTATTTGTACCAGTGACAACAGCTACTTTCCCCATTTCTTTGTATGTTTTCTTGTTAGTTTTTCTTGTTGTTCCTTTGCTAATCAAATATTTCAAGAGTTGTAACCTTGAATCTGTTCTTCTTGCAAATCTTTCTCAGATCCAGTACCTTTATATATCTTTGACGTTTAAAAGTTCGCTCTGATCCCGGCTTTCTCATTATTGCGCTAACCGATATAAACGAAATCTGACACTTTCATCTATTTAAAGCCACTTTTAAAGGCTAAAGAACAGACAGACTAAAGATCAATCGAACTTATAAATATTCATATACATCTATATATGAATACTTAAAACTTGTACATATCTTAATTTAAGATACCAAAGAGGATATAAAGTCCAGCAATTACAACTTATTATTGGACAAAGTAAGAGCGAATAAGATCTTGATAAAGATAGGAATCTTAAGAAGAACAACATCATGGTTTCATGTTATATTATAATTTCTTATACGTTAAAAGTCGTAAAATCACTAAAGTACACAAAGTTATACAGATATGTAAATTTTTTCAAAATAATGATGACAAGTTAAATCAACTCAATTAATCCTTGGTAACTTCGTCAAAGATAGCTTTGAATGGTGGCTTGATAGAAGTCCATCTTTCAAATTGAGCAACACCTTGATGAACTAACATTTGAGCACCTGGAACAGTGTTCCATTGATACTTATCAGAAGCTAATTTCATCAATGGAGTGACACTTGGTTTATAAGCAGCATCTAATAAAGTTGGAACAAATGATTTTCTAGCACCCTTGGACAAGAAACGTTCCACTTTACCGACTAAATCATCAGCTAATGGTTTATCAGCTGGGACACAACTGACCACAACAGCAATAGTTTCCTTAATGGCTTCAGCTTCTTCAATGGTATCAATTAAATGTAAGTTATATTCTGCTGGGAAGGATTCCTTTAAGGTAACCATTTCATGCATGAATCTGTTAACAACGTAAATATTTTCACAGCCTAATTTATGTAAAGCGTAGACGGCAGCTCTTGAAGCACCACCAGCACCAACAATAAGACCGGAAGAACCAGCAACAGAAGTTGGAACACCGTTTCCAGTTAAAGAGTTAGTAATACCTAACCAATCAGTGTTGTCACCTCTGAATTTACCATTACCTAATGGAATAACAGTGTTAACAGCACCAACCATCTTAGCAGCATCAGTTAATTCATCCATATATTTAATGATATCTAATTTCAATGGGATAGTGACAGCTAACCCACCTAAGTTCTTGTTACCATCTAATAATTTTTCTTTGACTAATTCAGCAGAATCAGTTTCAAATTTACCAAAAGTATGTGGTAAACCTAAGATCTTGTAACCAGTATTATGTAAGACTGGAGATCTAGAGTGACCAATTGGAGAACCGACAACAAATAATTCCTTTGGAATAATACCACCAATAGAGGTGTAAATTTTGTTAATTTCAGAAATGGTTAATTGACCTGGAGCAGAGGCGTTATCTAATAAACTAGAAGTAACTGGGGTTAAAATAGTGTTCATAACACGAGAAATCTTACCAACTTCAGTCATATTAATAGCAATTAATGGCTTAGTGGTGTGAGCAAATCTGAATCTTTCTAAAGCTAAGTTATCTTCAAATTTGGTGGCAGTACCAACAAACTTAACAACATCTACATCTAAGGATAAAGCTTGGTTGTATCTGTTTTCCCATTCAGCATCTTCCCATGGGAAAGCGGCATTAAAATCGTGATGAGAACCAATGATCTTAGTGTTACCCTTGTTGTTTAATAACTTGTATTGAATATCAGTAGGTAAAGTTAATTCTAAGTCAATGTATTCAACACCTGCTTCAACAGCAAGAGCGTATAGTTGGTTCATAGCTTCATAAGCATCATCAGCAAACTTACCACCTTGCTTCTTAGTTCTGATAGTGAAGATAATTGGTAAACCTTCAGTAGCTAAACGTAAAGTAGATAATTGTCTGGTGATGAAGTCAGCATCGTATTGAGCTAAATGATCAACCCTGACTTCAACAGCATCACAACCGTAACAGATTTCAGCTAATTTGTTATTGTGTTGAGTTAAATCATCAAAAGTTAAACAAACGAAAGCAGAACGCTTAGTTGGGACAGCAACACTCTTAGTACCGACAACGAAACCAATGAAGTTACTGAAAGCAACTCTTAATTTTTGGAATTCAAGTTGAGTAGCACAGTGTGGAGCAAAGAAACTGTAGTTAGCACATTCGTTATACCAACCTTCTCTTCTTTCCCAAACAGCTCTGATTTCTTCAACATAAGCTGGTCTAGTTGGATCAGATTGTAAGAAAATAATAGTTTCTTCAATGTCTCTGTGTAGGTGTAAAACAATACCACCAGATTGAGCAAACTTTTTTAAAGCAACTCTGGAAGCTGGAGTTTCGACAATACCACCACCGGAGGAGAAGACGTAACCGTCATCACCATGCTTGGCAATAACTTCTTCAAAAATCCTAGTCTCTTCTTGACGGAATTTTTCCCAACCATGTTCAGCAACGAAATCTTTGATAGAACACTTGGCATATTCTTCTTCGAATAAGTCATCTAAATCAACCAATTTGTAACCTAAAGCGGCAGCACACCATTTACTAATGGTGGTTTTACCAGCTGCTCTCATACCAATAATAACAACACTCTTAGATGACTTGGCTGCAACGTTGGTAACTGGTTCAGCACCATCCAACTTAGCACCTAATTGAGTATGTAAGACATCCCACCAACCTGGCCAAGTCTTACCTGTACAGTGTCTTTCTAGGATTCTAACCGGAGAGTTGTTAACATCAACAATACCGGCTAATAAGGAGAAACTCATAGCAACACGATGATCATCATAAGTACAAATACCATCGGCTGGAAGTTTTAAGTCGGAGACATTGTTTAAACCGTGAACTTGAATACCATCTGGCAATTCAGTAGTCTTAACACCAAATTTAGCTAATTGGGTAGCCATGGCTTCAATTCTGTTACATTCTTTAACTCTTTGGTTAGCAATACCTTCAATAGTAGTAGTATTAGCAGAGTTAGCATCATCATCATGGGCAACAGCAGCAACAACACAGGCAGTTAAGAAAGCATCAGTCATTGGTTCCATATCAACATGCTTTAATGGCTTTAAACCACCCTTCTTTGGACCCGTAACGGTAGTAGAAGTAGCAGTTTGTTCCACAGTACAACCCATTGGTCTTAACACATCAACAGCAAATCTAGCATCACCTTGTAAGGATTCAAAACCAATATTTGGAACAGTAACAGTAGCACCAGTTAAGGCAGCAAAGGCTAATGGATAAGTAGCAGAGGAAGCGTCACTTTCAATAACGTATTCTGGTGGGTTAACATATTGTCCCTTTGGAATGTGATAAGTGTATTGTTCAGTCTTAGATGGTTCAACCTTAATACCGAATTTTTCCATCATCTTAATGGTCATATCGACATATAATTGAGAAATTGGCTTACCACCAACCAAAGCTAAAGTAACAGGTTCTTCTGCATATGGAGCACACATTAAGATAGAAGAAACATATTGAGAAGAGACTGTAGCAGCTAATTCAATTCTACCACCCTTGAAGTGAGAATCGGTGTAAACCTTTAATGGTAAAGAACCTTCGTCCTTAACATAATCGATGGTGACACCATTAGCACGTAAAGAGTCAACTAAAGGACCAATTGGTCTTTGTTGCATTCTAGCGTTACCAGTTAAGATAATATGATCTTTGTTCTTAGAAGAGTTAACTAAAGCAGCAACAGTGGTTAAGAATCTAGAAGCAGTACCTGCATTACCTAAGTATAATTGTTCTTCACAAGCAGTTAAAGTTTCACCACCTTGACCTTGTAAGACAACAGTTTCACCATTATCTTCCCAAGAAATTTGAGCACCGTTTAACTTATCAACAGCGTTTAACATATGTTTGGTATCATCAGAATGTAATAAATTTTTAATCTTACATTGACCTTTACCTAAAGCAGCTAAGATTAAAGCACGGTTAGAGATAGATTTAGAACCTGGTGGAGTGATGATATGAGATTTCTTATCAGCTTCGTGAGCCTTGTATGGGTAAACTAAGGTTTCATCGGTTAAGACAAATCGTAAATCTTCATCTTGAACAAAATGAGCAGACGTACCGTAACATTTACCGATAGTTTCTAAAAGAACACATTTTTTCTTAGAACCTTCGTTTTTCTTATCAATAGCCATCTTAGCTAATAATGTATCAATTGGAGTCTTCTTTTGTAAGGTTAATTCTTTGAACCATTTTTCATCTGGTGAGATTGGTAAACCGTAAGCGGCTAGAATCTTGGATAGACGTGCAACTTGAGTTGGGGATAAAATACCTAGGTAACGAGATAATTCAGCTTCAAAGATCATACCAAAGGAGACACATTCACCATGTAAAGCTTGTGGAGTTAAAATGGCTTCATATGCGTGACCAATAGTGTGACCGAAGTTTAATAAGTTTCTTAAACTAGATTCACGTTCATCAGAAGAGACAACTTCAGCTTTCACTTTAATACTATTAAGAACTAATTTATAGGTATGTTCTAACATTTCGACGATCTTAGTATGGAAAATGTTATAAATATCACCAGTGACTTCGTTGGTAACAGCACGTTCTTCTTGAGAGTTAACAATGGATAAGAATAAGCTAGCATTTTCTTCTAATCTATTGAATTCGGCACCATCCCAAATACAAGCGGTTTTAATGACTTCAGCCATACCATTAATGAATTCTCTCTTTGGTAAAGTTTCCAACCATTTAATATCAACAAGAACAAATTGTGGTTGCCAAAAAGCACCAATGAAATTCTTACCTAATGGTGTATCAACAGCAGTCTTACCCCCAATAGAGGAATCGACCATAGCTAATAAAGAAGTTGGAACCTGAACCACACGAACACCTCTCATGAAAGTAGAAGCAACGTAACCAATCATATCACCAATGATACCACCACCAACAGCAATGATCACAGTATCTCTAGTACAACCTTCAGATAATAAATAATCTTCAACGGCCTCTTTAGTGGCTCTAGTCTTATGTGCTTCACCTGGTTTAGTAACATATCTTAAAAGACGAGATCCTTCAGGTAAACTTTCAGTGAATTCTTTCACTAAACTCTTTAAATGTGGTAATTTATCGACATTAGAATCATTAACGATCACATAAGTGGAAGATTTACAGTTGGTAATAATAGTTTCAACCATATGGGTATGAATGTCATAACCAACATGAATGGTATCTTTGCCCAAAATGGACACTTTAGCTAACGGAACAGTAGCCATCGTTATCCTTTATTTGATTTTTGGAGTGTTTAAAAGTAAATTGTATTAGAGACAATTACAATTATAAATAGTAACAGCCCTTTTAAATATCCAATTGATCAAGATTGGTTTAAAAGGTTATTTCAAAAAGTCGATCGACTGATGAGAATTGGTAATATTATTGGGTTATTTGAAAAATTTAACAAAATTGATAATACGTATAAAATGAGTCATCGGCGATGAGTTATTGATCAAAATTTATATATTTGCAAAGGATATTAGTTAAAGTAGAAGAAGGTCTATATAAGTTTAATATTGATAATTATTATACAATTCATTGGTGAAGTTTATTTGCCACCCATTTCCATGTCCAAAGGGCTGCTTTTCTACCAAAAAATTTACCCAAAAGGGGTAGCACCACCCAATTTACCACTTGATTCAATTGAATTAACGATTCTTCCCACTGTCTACGTGCCTCAATCAATTCTAAATCTTCATATTCATCATCATATTCACTTTCTTCTGAGACTGTGCTATTGTCTTCTTCACTTGAACAACTTGTACTTTCTGCTAATGGATGTTCAATGGATGGTGGAATAAAAGCTTGAGTCTCTACTTCTAGTATATCATGCACCAAATCCATCGTGTTGTTGTGTATGTGTGTGTATAATGTGAGGGTATGACTTGCAATGCTTCCTTTTACCGGGTGTATGCTCTTATTATTCTTGTTTTATTTACTCTTTAGTTAGAGACCCAATTTTAGCTTATATTATATTAAATAAAAAAAAAAAAATCGATTTTTTAACCCAAAAATAAAAGAGGTTAAACAAGAGATGATGAATACGTCATGACAATGTTGATGTAAAATGTTTTGTATTATTTCAACTTAAAATTAATGATAAGTAATAAATGATAAATAACAAAATCTTTTTTCATTGGGCTGAAGTAATTATATATATATATAGATAGATATATTTAAAATACAAACTGAAATGTTTAAAAGTCATCAATATTTTTACCCTAAAGGATGTAGAGTAAAGTCTTTACGGTCCCGTTAGATTGGTCCACGTAATATCCAAAACACCATTAAAATAGAATTATATTAACCCATTTTCTTTTATTTCAAGGTAAAGAATCATAGATGAAGTCTAAACGTAAGTACTGCCAAAATAAGTTGGATAGCAGCCGGCCATTTTCATTTTGGACCCTATTTTAAAAATTTTAAGATTTTCTCCAAAACGGGATTTTACCCTAAAATATTTTGAGAGCCCTACTGGAGTAAGCGTCTCTATAAGTTTCTGAAATATTCAATAAAAAATAAATCAAATAAAATTTAAATAACCTTATACAGTTTTGGTATACTAGTTGTTTATAAATACCTCTATAAACTTAAAAAAAATGCCACCAAGACATAAATAATAGGGAATTCCAGTTTCCAAAAATCTATCTAACAAATTTATTTTTCAAACCTAAAGAATTATTTTGATAGGTTTAATTTTTAATAATTGGACCCTAAATAAAAAAACAAAAGTTTTTAAAAATTCGAAAATTCTTAAAAATTTAGGATTTCTAAAATTTGCGGCCACAAAAAATAATTTGGCTTTTCTCAGATCTAGATGAAATCTGCCTAAATATGACGTAAAAGAAGTACTTTTAAAGAAATGTATTCTTATTAACTTTAGTAGAGTGTATATATGTTTAATTATGGGAACAAGAAAAGGAGTCATAAAAACAATATTAAGATAATCAGACCTAAATAGTTTAACATATCAAGAAAATTTTAGCAAGTCCAAATAGGCTGAGTTTTTCATTGATCATGTCAACAATACAACATTCACAGAAGAAATAAGAAAACAATATAAATGTTTTTGAATATTTAATAATACTGTTCTTATCTGGGTTTTTAATCAATACTATAATTTATTTATCTTCTTCTCGTTGTTATTATGATTAATAGTAATCCTATTCAAAATTCACAACTTTTATTTTAAATACCATAACCAAATACAGACTATTCCATTTCAAATGTTTATTTCCACTCAAGAAAGCATATTTCACTATTATCATGTAGCATTAACTCCACATTATAAACATTTTAAACGTAATAAATAGGCGCTTTACTCATTATTTTTACTATACGTAATCACTATAGTAGTGAATTTCTCTTCCGTGGAACGCCTACTAGGAGACTGAGTAAAAGTGGCTTGTCGAGCAAAAATTGAAATTTATAGGTGCCTTTCCCCGTTCCGCGGATGCATCTTTTTGTTCTTGCATCTGTTTCTATACATAAACAATGAATGGAAGCGTAACGTATTGTTCAAAAAAGCCAAACTAGAAATGCAGGGATCGACGTTTGCTCCGTTGTTTTGAGATCCGTGGAGGAAAACACAAGTCCACGGATCTGGGGTTACCGAATTGAGAAAGTTCGGCCGAAGGCTTGTTTCTTGGAGCGACTTTTTTTTCTTTTCAATTTTCTGGCCTAAACACAAGAAAGACTCATTAAAGATCGAGTTAATATATAAAGAGAGATGTTTGCCACAACAGAAAGTGAACCAAGGGAATCATGTCTTATCCACTTGAATTCTTGAAATTATATCAAACAACAAAAACAACAACTTCAAAATTAAATTTTATTCTTTACTAATAACAATAATAACAATCATTACCATGTGGTCCCCAAGTCTACCATTTAGCTTCACTTCTTCATGTAAATCCACCAAAGTGGATACCATTTTAAAAGGTTTTCAAGATGATATAATGCATTCTGTTCAAGAAGAATGTGGATCTAAAGTCAAGATTACAAATGTTATGATAGATGATCAAATTAATCAATGGCATTTCCATAATAATATTGAAGCCATTAATTCAAAACAAGATATGATTACTACTCCAACTCTTTTAGTTCATGGATATGCAGCTTCATCAATGGCATATCATAGAAATTTTCAAACCTTATCTAAAGGGATTAAAGATTTATATGCTATTGATTTACCAAGTAATGGGTTATCCTCTCATATTCCATTACAAAAGATTCCATCTACATCAAATTTAAAATATAAAATCATGAAGGATGATTCCTCAAAAGATGTTAAAGATGTTGGTGGTGCCAAAATTTCAATTACACATGATTGGGAATCAACAGATAATCAATGGGAAATGATAAATTACTATGAGGATTATTTTATTGATTCTATTGAAAAATGGAGACAATGGAATCATATTGAAAAATTTAATCTTGTGGGTCATTCCTTTGGTGGCTACATTTCATGTAAATATGCTTTAAAATATCCAAATCATATTAATAAACTAGCTTTATTATCTCCATTAGGTGTGGAAAGAAATATTTGTTCTTTACATAATGTTGAAAATGGTATGAAACCATTACAAAAAGGGGATGTGGTCAACATTAATGATTCAGATCCAACATCTCCATATTATGCAAGAAGTTTTACCATTCCAGCTTTCCTTTTCAATAATCAATTAAATGTTTTGAGATGGATGGGTCCGGTTGGTGGTAAATTAGCACGTAGTTTTATTGATAGAAGATATTCAAATATTCCAAATCCAACATATCGTGAATATCTTTATCGTGTTTTCTATAAATCAAATATCCCATTTGGATCAGCAAATATTTTAGCATTGACACATCTTTTCACTCGTGAAATGAACGCAAAGGATCCATTATTAGATAATTGTAAGAATTTGAAACCAAAAAACATCATGATGGCATATGGTACCGAAGATTGGATGGATCGCCAAGCAGGTTATTCAATGACTCAGATTTTAAACAAATTAGGACATAAAGCACAATATGTGGAAGTACCAAGTGCTGGTCACAATTTATTCTTGGATAATCCAAAAAGTTTCGATAAGACTTTAATCAAGTTCTTATCCTAATGATATAATTGACACTGCATACATACATACATATATATTCTACTCAACTTCACTACAAATATAGATCTCTGTTCCATATTATAATAATTATTATTACATAACGTATTATTTTCCTTCTTCATTTAGACACTGTTTGCCTCCACATTATATTGTTTTTCTCTGTGAAAAAACAAACAAACATTAAACGCTTCTCGTAGTCAGATTTTCAAAATAAATAAATAAAAAAAAATTATAAAACTTTCAATTTAAGTCATCTCCACAATAAACATCTAAATGTTAAAGAAATCTGTGAACTCAACATAAAAACACAATCACAAGTACATATGGATATGACTAGTGCTGAGACAGTTACTCAACCAAATAAGAGGGTTGGTAAAAAACTGGCGTGTATTAATTGCAGACAAAAGAGAAGAAAATGTGATATGAAACATCCATGTTCAAGTTGTGAAATGAAACATATTAAATGTGTCTTTACTGGTGAAGATTTAAGAACTAAAAGACATACTGTGTCATATGTTAACACATTAGAATCACAAGTGGAACAATTACAATCTTTATTATTACAGATTAAAGATACGAAAAATAATATACAAAGAAATAAATTAATTGATAATATTTCATTAACAAAGAAAAAGGAATCAAATCATAAACTTATGTTATTAAATATTGGCCAAATAAACCACAATAATCTACCGACAATTTCCAAACCATCAATCATAGATCTCCCTAATCCGTTGAAAATAAATGAATCTGATGTGAAACATTCACCTTCATCCATTAATAATAGCATAGCACCAATAAGAACTGCATCTCCTGCATTAAGTGATACACCATCAAATACATCATCAACATCTCAAAAGGTTTCTACAATGGAAACAAACAGTATTTATCCATCAAATTCGTTACTTATAAAAAAAAGAGACTCTAAAAATACAGAACAAGCAAATCATATGATCTTGAAAAATCTTTCTAGGTCACCATTAATACTTAGATCTTTATCTCTTTTCTTTAAATGGTTATACCCAGGTCATTATATGTTTATTCATAGAGAAACATTTTTAAGTGCCTTCTTCGGGGATCCATCAACAAAATCATATTATTGTTCTGAAGAATTGGTTTATGCCATCGCGGCATTAGGTGCAAGAGCAGCACCAAAAAATGATGAATTATATACACAAAGTGAAGTTTATTATCAGCGTGCAAAACAGATTGTCTTAACCAAGATTTTCCAATTAATTGATAGATCTCTTGCAGAAGCTACATCATCATCTAAATTAGCTATTATTCAAACTTTATTATGTCTTGCATTTTATGATGTGACAAAGGCAGAAAATCCAATGGCATGGTATTTATCTGGGTTAGCGTTCCGTATATCGCATGAAATTGGTTTACATTTAAATCCACAAGCTTGGAATCATGTTTACGAAGATGAATTGACTAGAATGGATTATGCAGTAAGAAGTAGAATTTATTGGGGGTGTTATATTGCAGACCATTTAATGTCTGTTCTATTTGGTAGATCCACCACATTAAGAATGTCTAATTCATCTGTTCCCGAAACTGATGAATTACCAGATATTGAAACAGGTATCGAAGATTATATCTTTAAACCTGGTGTGCCAACACAATGGGTAAATCCATTAAAGAAATTAATTTATCTATCAAGAATCTCTGAAGTGTTTGCCACTAAAATTTTCACTCAAACAGATTCATTAGAACAAAGATGCGATTATTTACTTAAATTTAATCAAGAAATGCATAATTGGAGAATTATCTTACCAAGTGATATTAAATGGGATAAAAATTCTTTAGAGAGTTTAGAATACTTTGATCCAACAGTAATGTATATGTGGTTCCACTATTATATTGTCTTAATTTCATACAACAAACCTTTCATATCAGAATTAGATGAAAGTAAAAATTTAGTGGAAACATATATCGAAGAGTTGTATTTGTTGTTTAATGTTTGGAAGAAAAATTATCCAACATATGAACGTTGTGATCTGTATATGATTTATTCTGCCATCTTATGTGTTCAATGTATGAATACAAACTTAATTAATAAAAAGTATTATAAATTTTTTAAGGGATTCCTAGATGATAAAAGTATTAATTATGAGGTGGCTAAGAATTTTATTGAAAATAATAATAACAACACCACTGGCAATAATGGTGTTCATGGTCCACGCAATCATGATGATATTAATAATGCTGAATTCACAGATTTATTTGGATCCTTAAGTAATGGTAATGATTTCGCTTTGGAATATAACTTTGATTTTACTTTACTAAATGAAATCGATAAACTGATTAGTAACAACAATGAGCTAGATGCTGCTACTAAATAATATATTTTATAGATATTTTATAGATTTATATAGTTATGTGATTGATGGAAATAAACATGTAGCTATCTAAGCATTAAAGCATTATAAGATATTTTGTGTCTTAGAGAACTGAAATTAAAATATTGAAAAATGTGAATCTTAAATATTTCAAGTGAAGAGATGAGTTAAACAGTCTAAAGATATAATATAAAGGCGTCACACACATGTAACAATATTGTTAATTCACAAATATATTAAACACAACCATGAATGATGCAGAAGTTTTAAGAAAAGAGGTGAATGAATCTCGTATTGAAGAAGCTATATCCATTTGGGAAAAAGGTGTTCTTAAGGAGAAAGATGGGTCCATGTCAGATGCTATCGGTTACTATAGAAGAGCTATTAAGATACATGACGGAGTGGAAAAAGTTTATAGAAAGAAATTACATGATGAATGGGTACTTCACAAGAAATTACAAGAATTGAACTTGACAGAAGAATCAGAGACAAATTCCATAAAGCGTGAAGATAATGATGAAGAAGTTAAAGAGAAAGAACTTTTGCCATGTTGGATACTTGAAATGTTACCAAACGATATCTTATTACGAATAGTTCAGCATGTTATATTGAACTCGGGTGAATCTTGGGTAAACCTTTCATTATCATGTAAAAAATTTAATGAATTATGTTTTCATAACACATTCCCATATAAAGTGTTTAAGGATTATATTTACCCCAAACAAAGATATGATGAACAATCAATGACTCTGAATGGTGTAGATAATTTGAAGGTGTTAGAAAAGGAATTATGGGGGGAAGATTATATCTCTATGATTAAGACTCGTCCTTTTATCAAATTTCAAGGTGTTTATATCAGTGTGGTGAACTATTTAAGATATGGTACAAATGTGGAAGGATCATCATCTTTGTTAAATCCAGTTCATATGATCACATATTATAGATATTTCAGATTTTATGAAGATGGTACTGTGTTAAGGTTATTGACTACAGACGAACCTGGACATGTGGTGAAACATTTTGATAAGGATAGTAAACCCAAGAACAGTGAAATTTGTAGATGGGGATTGGCATTTGATGATAATTTTGGTAGACTTACAGTAACAAGAAGCAACTCTAAATATATATTTAGAGAAACTTTAACGATTAAGAAACAAGGAAATAAAATTCATCAACGATTGAAATGGGTCAGTTCAAATGTTGAAGACAATGAAGGTGAGATCTCAGAATGTTCTTTACGTAATGAGAAACCTTTTTACTTTTCTAGAGTGAAATCATACAAACCCACCATGTAGCCATGAGATAGTTACTTATTTATTTATATATAGATTCATCCATACAAACATTAAATGCATATTACAATTATGGTAAAAAGAAAAATACTCTAACTTCAATTAAAGAAAGGGAATAAATAAAATTAAATAAAATTATACGTTGTATAGATAAAGTCCTTCGATTATAAATTTAAGTCCTTTAAGATATTTGAGGCCAATTCTTTATATAACCAAGTATTACCAGATACTTTCTTGAAATGAACACCAGCAAGACCCACAATTCTGACTTTAACAATATGAATTTCAAATTTAATTGGTGGCCTTTCCTTTGAATCTAATTCGCCATTCTCATTACCGGTTAAATTCATATCTTGAACCTTTGATGTAGTTAACATATCATCTGGACTATTAAACTCTTCAATGGATGCAGATGATAATTCTTGTGAGATATTGTTATAGCCAACTTGTTCGGAGATTGGAGATGCAACTAAAGAAACATTTCTTTCATGATGATTAATATTACTTGGAGTATTTGGAATACCTGGGAATGCTTGTTTCAAAGAATGTTGTCTTCTTATGGAACTATGACGTGAAATATTTCTTCTACCTTCATTACTTGATGGAACTCTTAATGTAGCATTTGTACTTGAAATTTGTGTTTGAGTAGATCCATCACTTTTCTCAACATTTTCAAGATGATCACCTGGATGTCTTTGAACACAAATAAAACCACCTTTAACTTCTTTAAATTCAATGTTCATCTTCTTTAACACATAAATGATCTTATATCTAACAATTGGTAATGGTTTTGAAGAAGTTGTTTGTACAGAGAAGAATCCCTTTAAAAATAAAGAACGTGGATAATCAATAGAAGGCATTGAACCAGCTGGGGCTTTTGCAGCATCTGCTAAGATTTGTTCATCAGATAATTCCGGTAAATAATGTGTAGAAGACATTATATTGTCTTCACCATGACCCATGTGTCGTATGGACCCACTACCATTTTTAGTGTTCCCACTTATTGGGGTATTAACTAAAGTGTTACGTGTAGAATCAGATTTACTATCATCACTAAATTGTAAGAATCCAGTATCCTCAACATCTTGTGGATATGCACCAATGGCAGGGGTTGGGGGAGCTGGTGGACGACTAAATTTCAATGATTCACGACGAGCATGACCCACAGATTTAGCTCTTGCACTTGGATGATATTTTCTTCCTTTAATCACGGTTAATGGTTGAATTGGTTGATTATCATCATTTGACGTATTAAATTCATCTTCTTCTTCAGCGATTTCAGATTTAATTTGTTGTTGTGTAGTGATTTGAAATGGTCTTGCAGATTGTGGACCATTATCAGTAGAAACTCTTAAATTACCAATATCCTTTTCAACTTGTTTTTCTCTTTGTTGTTGTAATAATACTTCCGCATTTGATGGTAAGGCAGGTAAATCTGTCTTCTTAGGTTGTTTTTGTGATGCAGATCTCATAGGTGGTGTAATAATATTATTTACATGTTCGATTGGAACTCCATAAGATTGAGTTCTTGTCACAGATGGAGTATATTCTGATACAGTACGAGCATGAGTCTTTTTCGCACCTCTTATATTTAGACGATTTATATTATTGTTGTTATTAGTATTATTTGGTAATGGTGTTGGATTTATGGTTGTTGTATTTGTTGGAGTAATTAATTGCATACCATAATTACTTGTACCATTAGTAACGCTATCAATGTTATTAGTTTGTTGTTGTTGTTGTTGTTGTTGTTGTGAAGATTGTGGAGGTTGTAATCTTGGTGGTTGTAACATTGTTGGAGATTGTGACTGTTGTTGACGATGTTGTGATAATTTTCTGAAAATTCCACCGAATGATTTATTTGAATCCACAGGTGATAACATTTGTTGTTGTTGATGTTGCATTGAATAATAATCTGTTTCTGTTGGTATTGGTGATAAAACGTTATCAAAAGTTTCATGATTTTCTGAAGATTTTCTACTTGTTGGTGATGTATGTGCTTGTTCTGGCATAGCTAATTTTGGTGGTACCATAATTTGTAATGGTTTTGTTTCCCTTGTATTTGTATTTGTACTTGTATCTGTATTATATTTTGGTACAGGTCTTTTCAAAGGAGATTTTAATAATGGTAATGGAACATTTGGTGATGCAGTATTTGTATTTCCAGATCTAATATTCATTGGAGAATTAACAGAAGTTTTTCTTTCAAAAGATGGAATTCTTTTATTTGTATTTTCATTTAAGTTATTATTATTATTAACA
Organism: Monosporozyma yasuniensis; assembly: GCA_030558655.1. Taxonomy (NCBI): domain Eukaryota; kingdom Fungi; phylum Ascomycota; class Saccharomycetes; order Saccharomycetales; family Saccharomycetaceae; genus Monosporozyma; species Monosporozyma yasuniensis. Next base: position 16,327 of record JAKTQC010000058.1, on the reverse strand, counting down.
ATTGATTGTGGGATATTGTTATTACTTGAAGGTGGAGTTCTCATCATTGTTGCTACAGGATTTCTTTGCACTTGAACAGGTTGTTGTAAAGAATTTTGTTCATTTGATTGTGGAGTAATTATTGTAGATTGTTGCTGTTGTTGTAATTTAACCATTTGAGCTTGTTTTCTACGTAATTTAGCTAATTTTCTTTCTAACATTTCAGATACAAGATAATACATTGATAATAATGGATTATAAGATCTTGTTGGATCATCGATCGATAAGTTTTGATTATTCCCCTTTTTCAAATAGGAAACATTTTCCCAATATTGTCTTGAAAGATCAGTATATTCATTTTCTGTTACGATCTTAGTTAAAATTTCCTTTGTATCATCAATATTATCAATAAATTCTAAACGAAACATTTCTTTTATAACTTTTAAATCTAACATTTCTGGTGTTAAGGGGATTCTTTGTGGTAAATATGATTTTGTATGAGTATCATAACCTCTATTCATCCATGGATGATCCACAACTTGTTTTAATGAAGCTCTTCTTGATGGATCTACTACTAACATTTTAGATAAAAGAGATATGACTTCAATTGAAAGATGATTTGGATATTCTACTTTACCTTGTTTAATCTTTTCATGTAATACACTTGAAACTTCATCATCGAATGGAACTTTACCACAAACAAGAACATATAATACGACACCAAATGACCAAACATCAACTTCAGGCCCAGTGTATGGATTAGCTTTTAATAATTCAGGAGCAGCAAAATATAATGAACCACAAAAGGTATGTAATTGTTTATGTTTATCAAATACATTTGAAAGACCAAAATCAATAATTTTAATTTCCCCCGATGTTGAAATCATAATATTTTCAATTTTTAAATCTCTATGAACAATATTATTACCATGAAGATATTCTAAGGCAGATGCAATACCACGAGCAAATTTTCTTGCATGATGTTCTCTTAATGAACCATGTTGAATGATATAATCTAATAATTGACCCCCGGAGACATATTCAAATAACATATAAAAATGATTTGACATTGTACACATTTCAAATAATCTACAAATGTGAGGATGATAAAGTACTTGCCCCAAAGAAGCTTCTCTGATAGTTCTTTTATCTCTTGAAATTTCCTTTTCTAATTTTTTTTGTCTAGTTAACAATTCTTGTTCAGTCTTTGGTGGTGGTAGTGATTGTTCTTTATGTAAGAATGCTTTTGTTGCACGATTAACGATTTTAATTGCACAAATTTCATTTGTTTGATGATGTCTTGCTAATTTAACTTTACCCATTGAACCTGCACCAATTGTATCAAGAAAATCCCAATCACCTAAACTTTTCCTATGAAATTGTTTTTGTTGTAAGGGTAGTTCATTATTATTATTATTATTATTATTATTATTATTATTACTTACCGGTGAGTTTAATTGTTGTTGTGGTGGTTTTCTCATCATTCTGGTGGTAGCAGGTGCTACTGCAGGTGGTATGATTGTATTTTGTATAAATTTTCCTTGTGAGTTTGAATTGGGTGGTGGTGGCGTAGCCATCCCACCACCCATTTTAAATTGAGTATTTACGTGATAATCTTCTGTATTTGGCATATTTAATAATCACAGAATGAAAATAAAGGATATCCAGTAGTATGTATTGTGTAGTAACTGTATTTGGATAGAGAGAGTGTGTGTGTGTATGTGTGTGTATAATGTGCTAATACACTACAGTCTCAGCATATACACTTGGATGGGTATCTATCTATACCTCTATATTACCTAATATATCAATATATCTTCTGTGTATACAATAATAATCTTTAAGAGATCCCCAGGGCTTATTTTATGATTTCATTTTTTTTCAAAATGTTTGATTTTAGAGGTCGGATTGTCATATCACACGGACTGTGTTTATTTGTTGTTCTGAAATAATTATATATTATAATAATTGATAGATATACAGAGATATAGATATATAGATATGCAGAGATACAGAGAGATAGAGATACAGACAAGTGTAGAGTGGAACAAGACAAATATGAGACACACTAGAAGATCTAATAGAATCTCGTATACTGAGCCTCCGGCTAATCTAGACGATTTGCAATTGGACGATCCGAGTGAGAATAGTACAAACAATAACAATAATGTCAGACGCACTAGACACAATACAAGAAGAAATCGTGATATTATTGAATTAGAATTAAAACAATCACAATTACAAAAAGAAGAAGAAGAAATTGCATTGGATTTTATTAGACCAACAAAAAGATTAAAACAATATAATAATGTTGATATTGATATTGATTCATCATCAAAAGATTCTTTTAATTGGCGTAATTATATTAATGATGATATATTGAAAAATGTTGATAAGACTGTTTTACCAAATTTACCAAGTGATAATATTGAGATCGATATATTAATTAAAACTTGGTATTATCAATTCGTTATGTCTTGGTTTAATAATGTTTGTGATTCATATACAACAACAATATTAGATTCAATTAAACCACTTTGGAAAGATATTAAATTTGATGAAATTTTATTCTTAAATGAACTAATTGATAATGAAAATGAAGATAAACAGTTAATTAATTCAATTAAATTAAAATTACTTAGATTATTAATGAATACTAAAAAAATTGAATTAATTGATTGGGATAATTTAATCAAACAACAATTAAATAATTATCATCCATCACACTCATACAACCCAGATGAGAATTTTATAAATTTACCAATCTTAAAACAATTTGAAATTTATTATTATATTATTAAAATTATTGAAATTAAAAGTATGACATTTAAAAATTATCTTAATAATAATTTAAATATTTTCCAATTTCCAACTATAACAAATCCTCAATTCCCAAATTTACAAATTATGATTATGCCAACACTTGGTTCAATTGTTGAAATTAATACAATAACAGATTTAAATAAATCAAAATTTATTGTACCAATTAAATTAAAAAATTGTACAATTATGAAAGAAACATTGAACGAGAAAGAATTAATTCATTTAGATTATTCACAAGAAATTGATTCATATTTAAATTCAATTAAAATTGAATATAATGTTAAAGCATGGGATTGGCAAAGTTTTATTAAATATATTGAAGATTGTATCGATGATATTGAACTTAAAAATTGGTTAATACAATTTATTGAAATTAAAATAACACATCTTTTATATTCATCAAAATTAATAAGTCAACATGAAAAGACAAAACAAATTGCAGAATTAATGACAAGAAGGAAAAGATCATCAAGATTAGTAGCTCGTGAAGAAGAAACTAAACAAAAAGAAATTAATGATCTTATTAATGATAAAATTGATGAAAGAGATCATTTCTTGAAAAATAGACATAGATCTTTAGCTAAATATAATAAAAGATTAAAAGATATTATTTGGAACCTTTTATGGTTTAAATTTGATCAAGATTTTAAATTAATTAAATTACAAGATAAAAATTTAAATAAATTAATTGAAAATAATGAAAAATTAACCCCCACTGATAATAAAATTTTAAATCATGGTGCATATTATACAAGATCAATTATTGATATTAGTGATGAATCAATGTATATTCATAATAATGTTATTGAAAAAAATTCAACAATTCAAGAAATTCCAAAAGAATTATGTTTGACAACAAAAGATCTTGAATTAGCTAAAAACAACAACATTGAATTAAATAATATTAATGAACCAGATAATCAAGATTGGATTTTCCATTGTATTTGTGATGATAATACATTAAGACATTTTAATAGTAATAAAAATGATAATTCCATAACTGAAAATAATAAAGAAATTTTTAATCATAAATTAATTTGTTGTGATTTATGTCATATTTGGGAACATTGGGATTGTCAACCACAAGAAAATATTGATTATCTTTCACAAATGCATATTCCAGCACCTAAAAAAGGTTCTACTTTAGAACCAATTAAACAATTATATGAAAGAGATTTTGCCATTGTAGTATTGGGTAAATTAAATAAAAATCAACAACATCAACATAATTTAAGAAATGAACCACAGGAGGAAGAAACTGGAGGTACATATAGAAGATCGGCAAGATTAGCTACAGTAGAACAGGAACAATTAACTGAAGAAGAACAAGAACAAGAACAAGAACAAGCTGATGAAAATAGACCAACAGATTTACGTTCAAGATATGGACAATCATCACCATATATTTGTGGATTTTGTATGAAATTATTAGAAAATGAATTAAGATCAATCTTTGTCCCAGAATTAGAAATTATTAGATTTAAACAAAGAAAGGGTCATGATGATAGAGAAAGAAGAAAACAAAAAAAGATTGAAAAGGAAAAATTAAAAGCATTGACACAATCAAAGGAAGCGGTATCACCACCTGTTAATATATTGTCCATCAACAACACAGATAATAATAAAACAGCTGTTCAACCGGCAATTTCATCTCCACTTTTCCCGATTGCAAACACTGTCAACAACACATCCACCACCACTACACCACCACCATCAGCTAATACTGGTTTTAGCACTAACATTAACCCATAAATATATTAATATATTAATATCCTCTTCTTCCTCTTCCTCTTTAACACTGTAATATTATCAGGTGATGAGATGGCCTTTATGATTGTAATTTTTCACAAATTTTAAATATGTTTTTTTGTAATTTGACAATTTAATACTAATTTAATTGCAATATTATAGATGAGGTACTGTAGATCATTAACACACCAATACAAGACAACACAACTATACTCATATCCAATACTGTGTTGAATGGTGAAGAGTATATTGTGTTAATATACATATTTCGATATAATAATTACAAATATAACAATAATAATAAAATAACATATATTGTCCCATCGTTTAACTCAGAGAAAGTGAAAAGTGAAGAGAATAACATAAGTGTTCAATAAGAAAATGTTATATAGTCCGTTTGTATTGTTAAATGATTATAATAATAACCTAGCATGGACATGGAAACGAAATTTGAATGATTTATCCAAGTATAATAAACCAAAAGGTGTTGAATCAGTAACCAACAAGAAAATTGATCCGGGGTTAAGCACCACTAAGGCAATTCCAACTTTTAATAAAATTAAAAGGAAAAGAGGATTAAGTATAAACATGGGGAATGTTTCTAGTACTAATAATTGTGATAATAATGATGATGATTGTACAAGTGATACCACAACACTTTGTCCAGAATTAAGATTTAATGGTTTGACAAAGAAACGATCATTGCGGGATTTAAAAAATGTAACCACTCATCCATTATCTAATGAACAACAAACTTATGAAATATATGATCCAACTTTACCACAAGTTGATTTATTAAATTTAAATGATCTTGATTTAAAAGATGATTATTTTTCAATGAAATGTAATGATATTAAATTGGAAAAATCGTATAAACCATTGTATTCTAGAATAAATGTCAATTATAATAAAGATGATTCAATAAGAAAGAAACAAATATCAAAACAACTAAATGATAAAGAATATGAATTAGAATCATGGCCAAATAATGAAAAGACAAATATCAAGGATGATGATAATATTTTAAATGATAATTTAACTTTAATACCAAATAAGAGAACAAGACAAAGAATATCAAATCCAAATTTTTTAAAGCTTTATGCTATTGAAAATAACTCAATACAAAGAAATAATTTACCACAAATTGCTATTGATGATCAATCATTACAAAATGTAACTTCATTTAATTTATCACAATTTAATTTTGATCCAAAGATTAAATTAGCTATCATGACAAAAAAGAAAATTTGGATTGATCTTTGTAATGGTATTGAAAGAAATGATCTGTATGGTGATAATTGTCCTTGGAATTTAAAATTTGTTCCAGCTGAAACTCATCCTACAATAAACATATTAAATGATAAAGATGATTCCACTTTATCGACATCTTCTTTAGTTAGATTAAATTCTAATTTAAGACCATGGAAATTTAATTCATCATCACTGAACCATACAAATGAAATACAATCAAGTTTTGATCAAACATTGTTAACTCCCTGTGGTAAATTATCCAGAGGTCGGGACTATTCCGATTTACAATACGTTATTAAAGGTTGGTGTGATGAAAGGTTTCAATGAAAAAAAAAAAACAGTTAAACTAAATCCAAACATAAAAATCTAATATATTCATACCTACTTTGCCTCCTCCTGTTCTATTCATATATACCAATGTATATTGCATTCTTTACATACAACTATTTATTTATTTATAATTATAATGATACCATATTTTATATCTCGTTTAATTGTTTTGTTAGGTTGTGTTATGAGTTCAATTTTGAACGTAAAACCTTGGTAGAAGCTTTAATAAACTCTGAATAATTTCTTGTATTTATTAGGAACAGTTTAAACTAAATACCATTTCTATAACCCCACGCAATATGCTTGTAAAAGTTTGTATAAGTATACTCTCATTCCCTCACGTGATGCACTCACTATATAAAAAAAAGAATCAAAAAACTCCAAATTTTTGAAAAAGGGATTTTAAGACAAATTGACAATTAACATCAAACCTTTAAAACTTTTGATGTTAGACAGCAACATTAAGAACAACTACATACCATACCCCCAAAACATATATATCAAAAGATCAAAGTATGGCCACGAGATTTTCTTTATCATATTTAGAAGTTTTAAAATCCAATGAAACTGTATCGTCGTATTTGGATAGAGAACAAACTAAAATAAATACGTCAAATAATAATGAAAATGCAAATAGAGTTTCGTATGGTTCAATAAATAAAAGTAATAGTAACAATAGTAATAGTAATAATAATCATGAATCTGGTAATAACACCATAGAAGGTGAAGATTCTGCTGGAGAAGATGAAATTGAATTATTTCATAAAATCATCGAAGATATGGTTGTACCAAAAGTAATTAATAATGTGGGTAACAAAGTAACTAAAGTGTCTATGACACTCTTAGATGGGTATGATTGTTATTATACAACAATGTCAAGTGGTAATGTAGAAGGATCATCTTCTAATGAAAATTACTCCGCTGTCAAAGATGACGTTTTAATTGTTTGTTTCACTAAATTAGATATCCCAAAAATTTTACCAATTCGTGTATTAAGTGAATTAAAACAATTACAATTTAATGAAATTGAATCAAATATTGAATTAAGAGTTCAAATTGGTGATATCCTAGATAAATTTCATGAAGAATTAATTAATTATAGAAATGAAAATTTACAAGATGGTAATAGAACAACAAATATGGAAGATGATATTCAAGATGTAATACAAATTATGAATGATAATATTGATAAATTTTTAGAAAGACAAGAACGTGTTTCATTATTAGTAGATAAGACATCAAAATTAAATAGTACATCACATAATTTTAGGAAAAAGGCAAATAAGATTAAAGATAGATTATGGTGGCAAAGAATGAAAAATACAACATTACTTATCTTCGCAATAATATTATGTGTTAGTGCATTATTCATATTTATATATGTTGTATAACCATTTTTATATTCTATATATATAAAATTTAAAGGGGAATGTTTAAATGAAATATATTAGCATGTTAAAATTATTAAATTGAATGTAAAAAGAAAGTACAAAAGGATATATAAAAGAAAAAAGATAAAATAAATGTTTATAAATTAGTTAATGAATGAATGAATGTTGTTATCGCGTCGAATTGAATTATAACCCCCATTTGTTAAAATCAGGGACATCGATATGGAAGAATGGTAAATTAGTACCAGTAGCGGCTCTAACTTCATAACCAGCTTCTAAATCATTTGGAACTCTAGCTAAATGATATGATGTATGACCAGAGATAATAGATTCATCTGAATAAGTTTCATTAGTGTTACCAAATCCAAATTTCTTTAATGATCTTTTAATCCATGGAGAAATAATACCAGCAAAATGGAATTCAACTTGTCTATCGGCATAGGCATTAATAGCCTTCCTTAAATCAACTAAAGATTGAACAGCAGTAGCATCGATTTGAGAAACTTGAGAGAAATCTAAACAGACAACTCTTAATAATGGTCTTTCATCTCTAACAATACCAGATTCTTGATGAATATTACCTTCTTCTAAAGTTGAAGTAGTACCATCATCTTCAGTATCAGATTTACCACGTTTAAACCATTTAGCCCAATCCTTATAGAAGGTTGGTGGTTCCCATTCACCTGGATCGTTCCAAGGACGATCAGCTTTTCTTCTAAGATGCATTAATTGACCACGTCTGGTAGTTTCTTTAATCTTATCAAAAATTGTATCATAATGTCTAGAAGCGTTAATATATGTGTAAGAATCACTTAATCTGTAAACAATAACACCTGGTGGAGGAGGTAAGATTTCTAATTCACCATTTAATTCTTTTGTATATTTATGATCATATGGAACCCATTTGGTATGATAAACTATTTTGCCAGAAGAACCACCATTAAGAGAATCAGAAGATAATAAAGTAGAAGTCTTATCAAAAATCTTAGTCTTAGTCACTTTAGTAACATCTTTACCAGAAGAGAAATTATTACTTTCATTAGAGTCAAATTCATCATCTTCAATGTTAACAGATTCATTAGCAACCACATCACCGTTGATAACTTCAGCAATTTCGACACGACCTAAGAAATGACCAGCTGGGAATGCAACTTTAAATAATAAAACAGCACAAGACCAACACATAGCGAAATAGATACCATTTTCAATAGATGAGAACACGGTAATGATAACGGTGACTAAGAAACATAGGAAATCAGTTGGATTCATCTTATAGAAATTCCAGGTAGTGGTATAATTGGCAATTAAATCAGAGACAGCATGGATAATGACCCCACTTAAAGTAGCCTTTGGAATGTAGAAGAAAGCGCCAGTTAAACAATAAATAGCAACGATGACACAAGTACCACTAAAGACACCAGATAATGGAGTCTTAACATTACATTTAGCCTTTAAAGCAGATCTTGAGAATGAACCAGTAGCAGGGTAGGCATGGAAAATAGTACCAACCAAATTAGTAACACCAATAGCGACTAATTCTTGATCTGGAACAATCTTATAATCATTAACTCTACCGAAAGATTTGGAAATAGCAATATGTTCTAATAATAAAACGATAATAGAGGCAGGTAATTCAGGAGCAATATTTTTCATTAACCCTTCTGGAACTTGAACGGTACGAATATCATGTAAACCCTTTGGCACAGTACCTAGAATACTGATTGGTCTATCAGCTTTCTTCTTACCACGAGTAATTCTCCATGAGATAGCAGTGAAGACGATAATAACAATAGCATTTCTACAAGCTTGAGCATAGAAGTAGAATTTTTTCCAATAAAAATTTTGTTTTGAATCCTTAGCATAATATCTATCAACTAATTTTGGACCCATAGTATTACACCACCATTTCCAGAAATAAAGTAAAAACATTGGAATTAAACCAAAGACAGCATCTAATTTAGTATCTGGTAAATGTTTTAAAGTGTTAATAATAACTTTATAAGTGGAAGTTCTTGTGTTAACTTTACTGTTATAACCCATTAAACCTGGAACTTGACCAGAGATAATGTTTAAGGCAGACCCAGTCATGAACCCAGCAACAGCATTTAAAGAAATTAATTCAACAAGGAAACCTAATCTCAATAAACCGACACCAGTGGCAATAATACCACATAAAAGAGCTAAAGTAGTAGCAATAATAGGGGCTTCAATTTCCCCTTCTGGATATTTAGCCATGACTCTACCGACAACTTTAGCAGTTTCCAAAGACATAACAGCGACAGGACCAATACAAACATCCTTAGATGTAGCAAAAAGAGAATAGATATAAGCACCGATGAAGGAAGAATAAAGACCATATTGTGGAGGTAAAGTAGCTAATTGAGCATATGACATAGATTGTGGAACTAAGACACAACCGACAGTGATACCAGCAATTAAATCTTGTACAAACCAAGTGACATTATAATGTGGTAACCAGTGGACAATTGGGAATAAAGATTTAACATAATCTTTAGCGGCATGAACAGTGAAATATTCTTGTAAAGAATGATTGAAATATTCCTTTTCTGTTACAATATGTTCATGATAAGCTGGGACAATAGTTTCATTCCCACCAATGACATTGGTATCCAAAAATTGTTTATCTGGATTATTATATGATTTATCTGTGTTAGTTTCATGTGTACCAGTGATATATGGCTCAATATCATCTGAATTAATTTGAATATTATTAGTGTTGTTATTATGATTGCTGGCAGACCCATATTCATCATGTTTATATTGATCATATTCAGCTTCTAGATCATCTAGATCGTTGTGGACATTATCAGTATGATCAGCATTAATACTGCTTGTTGAGTCTTCATAAGCATACGACATCCTTCTATCAGTCATGTTGAAATGACACTAATATATGTTTTGATAGTAGTTGATACTTGATCTATTATATGTATATATTAAAAAAAAGGTATGTAAGAAGGGAAAGCAGATCTACTTACAACTCGAGATGAGATTAGTTTCTTTTATAATAAATTCAAGATCCGGAGAAGGGGAGGGAGAGTGCTTACTCATGAATTATTCCGTATATCGAAACGAAACGAAAGACAATTCATTCACAATTCACTATACATTATCACGAATGATAATAATAACTTTGACCAAAAACTTAATTGCCCCTCTCTTCACCTAAAAGGTCCACCACTATTTCATTAAGTGCCTAACTTTAACAGTAGATCTCTGCTAAAATTCTGTGTAAAATTACTTATTTTTCACCACAGTAAATTTTTCAAAAAAAAAAAATGGTACAAAAACTGAGTCATGTTGTCCCAAAAGGGTAAAAATAGTGGGAAAACAATAGAAGAAAACTCCACATTTCAATTTATTGTGGGATAGAGGCAATGTCACGTGCCCGGGCCATTAACCACATGATATTGTTCAGTAACTTTATTAAAATGATACATTTTACCATAGAAACTACGTTGATAACATCTAATAATATCTCTATTAGTGTTAATATTGCTGGAGCAATTGGGTGTGGCTGTGGATGACAGCTCTGTTAATTTCAACATCTCCGCAATATTCTCTTCGTTATACAAAGCAGGCCATTGTTTTAAAAGTAAGTTAGTCACTGTGTTTAATTTGTCTTTGATTAAGTTCTTAATTCTTACCCTGGGTATTGTATTTCCATGTACAGTTAATGGTATTTCCACAATGGGTAATATACATTTTTGACCTTTAATCTTACTATTATTCTTCCACATTATATTATTGATAAAGAATATTTGTTTTAATATAGGTTCAATAAGTTTGTGAGAGTTAGTCCTTTTGATATTGTTCTCATGTAAATGATTATGATTTAAAGTTTTTGACACGGCATTTACATCATTTTGAATCCACAGATTTCTTAATGTGGTAATTTTACTCTTATCTTTATTCTGGGGTTTTGTTAATTTGTCTTTATTTGATTGCTTTAGATCACGATTATGTAAGATATCATAATGATATTCTACTGGCCAATGATTAAATAAATCATGATAAGAATTATGTTGACTACCAGTTCGTAATAATGGTTGTAAATGTGATGGTAATGTCATGATCTGTGTCGTTTCTTTTGTTATAGGTAACATTGAATTATCCCATTGGAAATATGTATACCATAATAATGATTCTATAGCTTTATACTGAGAACGTTTGTCTTTCAAAAGGCGATTTGTTTCAAATTCTTGAAATAATTCTGTAATTTTATACAATATATTCATATCATTCCCTTTATTATTCTCAGTACAATTCCGATTAATTATATTTACAAGACGATCTTTAGTTAATTGATGCAGGGGAATATCATTCAGAAAATATATTAATTGACTACCAATCATTTTAGTAGTTGTAGAGGAGGTACCCTTAATCAAAGAAGTCATATTATCTTCTTGACCTGTCTGTAATTATAAAGGTACTTTTATCTTAATACACTTATCAACACGTAAGGCAACGTGAATGGAGTGCAATGCAAATATGTATGGTCCAGGGGGGTATGCTTTTTTTTAAAAAATCTTCTGATATGTAAATAGGTGATTTTTCCAATATAATTGATTTAATGGGATCAATTTAAAAGTGGTGTCACTCTTTTGGAATTAATATATAATAATCAGTACTATAGCGTGACTTACCAATTCAATCAAAACAGAGGCGGTACCTTTGGGTCTGGCTTCTTATTGCAATCTGTGTTTCTTGACTTTGCTATATATGGATCTTGCTTTGAATTTCGATAAAATCAATTTTTGTAACTTTTCAAAATTTGAGATTTTCATCTTAGAAGTAGTTTGCTTTAATACATAATATCAAATGTTTAGCAATTATTAACGAGAGATTAACCTAGAAACTTCTTATTAATATATAGAGAGATGGAGAGAGATAAAAATATTTTTTTAGTTAAAATCAAAATATTTGAATACCTCTTGGTTCTGGAAATGTGAAGCAAAAAGATCTCATAAGATAATCTGTTATTACAAATAGGGATAAAATATTGTATCACATAGCATCACCATTCACTCAGGATAATTATTACTTTCCAGGATTCTTATTATACTAAGTAACATTTACAAATGAATTGTACACCTGTAGAACAACATTCAATTTCTAATTACTAACTAATTTTACATATTTAATAATTAATGAATTTATATGCGATTACCTTACTACAAGAAATAGGGGATATTGATTCCGATTAATCAATTATTATAAGAGAGTATGTTCCTAGAGAATTCATAGTGTTCAAACCATAATTAATAATGAAAATCATGTATAACAATGTGGTAGATTGATAAATTGATAATTAACAATCTTAATATAAGTAGAGAGTAAGTTTATTATCAACTTCCGTTTAGTTTCAATACTCCATTTTGGTTATTCTTGATCATTTCAATTTGTGTTTAAACTATGTTAAAGTTATATGAGAATATGGTTTGTATTAAATCTTCTGGTTCTATATAAAGTATATTATAACAAATATTCTATATATAATGAATTAAAATAGAGATGAGAAATAAAGTGAAGGTAAGAGAAGTTGATAGGAAACATCTTCCCTATTTATATTAAAATTATTTATTATCAATTTATTTGGTTATTATATTATCAGGTACAACTTTTTCAGTAATGATTAAGCTTTTACAATGTGGGCTCTTCAGGAATAAAACCTATAATAATGAATAATTAGAATAAGTTAAGAGATCTCTTTCTGGTAGTAATTCGTAACCTAGAATGGATTCGTTTAATAATGAATTAATTAATTAGTTAAAAGTTAGTAATTGAGTAGTGTGGTTTTTGCCCAATTTAGTCACAGATCTTAGTAATGATTGAAATATAAATTAATATGGCATTTTGATAAAACTGGGAATCGACGGTTGAATTGTTAGATTCTGGCATTTTAATTTAGATGTTATATGATGTAAATATTTGTTTTTGGTGTATATATGACTATAAAGTCTTCTCGGTTATATAGAAAATATAAAAATATATCAAAATGATATCAAAGGAATAATATAAATGAGAAATGAAATGTCTCGCCTTTATATATAAATTCTCAAAATAAAGAGACATGAAATATTCATGTTAATGAATGGTTAAAAACTATTCAGTATATAGAAGAATTAAAACAAGGGATGAAATAATCCAATATTATAATTTATTCATCTAACCATGAATTATAATAAAAAGAAAGGAGATATCATATAATGATATAGTATGAGGGTTAAGGATTTTATGGCTTATGTTCTTATAAAGACCATTGTCTACCATATTTCTAGCACATTTAGTATTATTAACAAGATGGATGATATTGTTTCATCATACTATTGATAAAATGGGGAATTAACGGTTGAATTGTTAGATTCAGACATTTTAATTTAATTGTTATATGATGTAAATATTTGATTTTTATGTATACATGACTATAAAGTCTTCTTGGTTATATAGTAAAAATATAAAAAATATGTAAAATTGCTAGGAACTGTCATTTGTATAACTGTTCGTCTCTATAGCTGACATTTTGTTGTAAAGAGAATGTTTAAATAAAAATAAAATATATTAAATACTAAAGATTCAAAGAACCTCGTTCGATGATTCTTTCTTCTTGTATATAAAATATAAAAGATATAGAAAATAGACAATAAAAAGTACAGATTCACAGAAATGTACTTTTCTTATATATGAAATATCACAGTCACAATACATTCAGTGTCTATAAAGAAAAAATATTTGGGGGTCAACCTGGTGACACTGGGGGTGACTGAAAATAATGTAATAGAAAAATTACTAGATTAAGACAAAAACATACGGCGTAATTATAGTGCATGGACTTTCATAGAGATACAGTGGATATTACCATAAATGGGTCTATCCCTGTCTATATTCCACATTCCAGCATTATTGATGAAAATAAAAAAGAGGATGCTATCAAGGCCTTTAATGCTTATAATAATGGATCTTTTTTTACCAAAGATGTTTTTATTGAAAGAAATAATCAAAAATATTTTAATGTAGGTGCTTATAGTTTTGAATTTCAAGGTAGTACTATTCTCGATGTTCATGTATTATATCCAGATATACTTCAAAATACTAAGATAGATGATATCATTAAATATGGCATCATTAATAGAAAAGCTAATAATAATTTATATAATGATAATCCAATTAATATTTGTGATGTGTTAGAAACTGCTAGGATTTTTAGTGAAATGGGAATGTTGTTAATATGACATATTTACAAGGTAAAAAACAAAAACAAGCATATGATAAAGCTAAAAAATTAGAAATTTTGGAAATTGCTTTGGGTATTCTTGCTCCTTTTACTATATTCTTAGGTCCAGAAGCAGCAGCTAGTTCATATATAGCAATTACTGCCACACAATGTTGTTGCAAGTACGTAGTAATGTCTACATTCAACATAGTAGACACAGATGACACAGTATTGTTTAAATTATCAGACATTTAATATTTATTTGTGTGTTTTCTTGTTCTTATATAATATTATACAAATTAAATATATTGATAAAATGATTAAATGGTTTTTTAGAATAACATTTACTTCATTTATATATTAATTAATTTCATCATCAAATTTTGTAATTATCCACAAGACTGATAAATTAGAAGAATATACTTTTATTAAAGATATTAGAAAATTAATTAGAAATGGAGGAAATATTTGTGAAAATTAATCCTTCATGATCAAAAATAGGTAAAATACTATTCTTAGATAAATTATCTATATCTTCTATACAATAATGTGTTTGTTGTATATCTTCTAAATTTTTTTCATTTTTAAAATCTAAATATCTATATATTTTTTTTATTTCTGTATGATGTTCTTTTATGATAAACGAATATAAAATATTATATATTATTAAAAAATTAATATCATTAGATATATATGTGCCACGAGTTAATGGATGATTAGCAAAAGAATACAATATATTTGGTTTTAACCAAGGAAATTTATTTATTAAAACATTAATATAATCAGAATTACCTAAACAATTAAAATTATATAAATAAAAAGGTTTATATGTATTAACTAATTCTTCATCAATATATCCATTAATTAACATATTCGAAACAGCATTTTTTATTACATAATTAGGAAATTTATCTTTATTTTGAATAACATAATTTGCAAATAGAGAATTATTTAATGCTCCATGTTTAGCATATTCAAAATCACCTCCTTTATAATATTGAATATCACCAATATATGCTATATATTTATTAGACAAATTTAATGATAATTTTTTATTAGTTCCAACATTAATATTATATTTAAAAATATTATAATTTAAATTTAAATTATTAATATTTTGACATGCATTTGGCGTACCGTGTAAATATTCGAGATTAACTGAATCTAAAAATGTTTCATCATTTAAATTATTTATTGGTATATCATCATAATAATACAATTCAAAAACAGATTTATACATTCCTACTAAATCATGTGTAAAATTAAATTTTGAATAATAATTTTTTTTATCGTTTATATTATTAAAATTATAGATAAAATATTTTTTATTTTTAATATCATTTATTGCGTATTCTCTATTTAACTTTTTAGCTAAAATATATAATAAATTAATACCGACATCTAATTTACATTTAAAATATATATTTTCCCAATTTAATAATACAGATAAATATCTTTGGTAGAATCAAATTTAGTATTATTCTCATAGTTAGAACTTGGTAAGTTCATATTAGTTGGAGTCATCTCAATTGTAACTGTAATTGATAGTTTAAAATATATATTGTATAAC
>JAKTQC010000057.1:0-64953 GCA_030558655.1 Monosporozyma yasuniensis | reverse complement strand
GTTAGATAATCGAGGACTTATATATCTATATCACCCATCGTAGTGTTATACAATATATATTTAAAACTATCAATTACATTTATAATTGAGATGACTCCAACTAATATGAACTTTCCAAGTTCTGACTACGAGAAAAATACTAATATTGATTATTCCAAAGAGTTATGTTACTCTTGCTGTAGCATTTCAATATTAATAAGAAATTAATACTTTATTTTATTACTATATTTCACATATTGTTTTTCCAACAAAAATAATATCTGGGGGTCAACCTGATGATATTGAGAGCGACTGAAAATAATATAATAGAAAAATTCCTAGATTAAAACAAAAACATATGGCGTAATTATAGTGCATGTACTTTCATAGCGATACAGTGGATATTACTATAAATTGATCTATCCCTGTCTATATTCCACATTCCAGCAAATAGTGTCTTCTTTGAGTATATGTTTGGTCATGCAACCTATTCAAATTCAAATTTAAATATTTTCTATTCTTGTTATAATTCAATTTTTCGATTTTACTAAATATTTGAAGCCATCCTCATCTATTTATTTTCATTGGAATTTGTGACAATTAGTAGGTGTTTTGTTGTATTCATTTTTCAATTAATAAAGAATGCTATTATTGAGCCAGCTATTTCTAAATTTGTCAGAGAAATTTAAGAAAATGAAAAAACCTAAGAACCTAATCAAAAAAATAAAGCTATATATATAACTTATACTGGTTTGCATACTTAATACACCATATCTGTTTTTTAATTGTTCATTCTAAATTGTAATGGTCAAGGAAACTGCAATTATCTTCAAAAATAATTCTATAAAGCTACAAAAGTAATTTACCACCTCAAATAAAATACTCTTTTATTATTGGTTATTATCATACATATATAAGAAAGTAAAATAAACCCAAAACATTTAAATAATTCCCAATTTCGACCCAAAATGTAAATAATAAGTAAGGAATTGATAATCAAATTTAATATTTTTTAAATAACCTGTTTTTTTCAAAAAAACAAGAAACAAATGGAGGGTTGGCCGAGTGGTCTAAGGCGGCAGACTTAAGATCTGTTGGACGGTGTCCGCGCGAGTTCGAACCTCGCATCCTTCATTATTTTTTTGCTTCTGCTGTTCATTTTTTTTGTTGTTGAAGCTTCAGGGTTATTTTGTAATAGTGAATTCGGTGAGAATAAAATGGTTATTTCTGTTGTTGCAAGTACCTAGTAATGTCTACATTCAACATAGTAGACCCAAATGACACAGTATTGTTCATATTATCAGACATTTAATATTTTATTGCTAGAAATATGGTAGACAATGGTCTTTATAAAAACATAAGCTATAAGATCCTTAACCCTCATACTATATCATTATATGATATCTCCTTTCTTTTTATTATAATTCATGGTTAAATGAATTAATTACAATGCTGGTTTATTTCAACCCTTGTTTTAATTCTTCTATATACTGAATAGTTTTTAACCATTCATTAACCTGAATATTTCATGTCTCTTTATTTTGAGAATTTATATATAAAGGCGAGACATTTCATTTCTCATTTATATTATTCCTTTGATATCATTTTGATATATTTTATTTATTTTCTAAGATTTCTGAACAAATACGCAGAAGACTTTATAGTCATACATACACAAAATCTAATAATAAAATCCATATAACATCTAAATTAAAATGCCTGAATCTAACAATTTAACCGTTAATTCCCCATTTTATCATTTATTATGTGTTTTCTTGTTCTTATATAATATCATATAAATTAAATATATTGATTGTTGTACAAGACTTTAATAAGAGATCAGATATTAATAGGAGTGGATATTATAAAAAGTAACTATAATATAAAAAAGTAACTATACTATAAAAAGTAAATATATATTGTATAACACTACAATGGGTGATATAGATATATAAGTTGTCAATTATCTAACAGAAGATAATAAGAGTAAGTAATATAAAATAAATGAGAATTACGAGAATAACGTTAATATTTGTATTCTCACTGTGAAATGGATTTGAGAATAAATCCATCTCCTTTTATACCTTTTATAAGGTCATAAGTCTGGTAATATATTATGTTTTGTCAATAATTTATATGGAATCAAAACAATTAATATAGGTTAATGGTAAACTTCTTCTCTATTTATATTAAAATTATTCTTTGTCAAATTATTAAATTAATACCATACAACATTCATGTATTTATTCGTGTATTTGGACAAATTCTCTTAGAATATCTTCTTGTCCCACCTTTCCAATAATATATATTGGGCTATTATTACTAACGATATGTAGTCACTCCTTATTTCCCTTCTTTCTAAATTTTTGAAATAGTGTTTATTTATTAATTTTAAAATCTAAAAATATAAATTTCTTTTCAAAACCATTAAATAAAAACGAAAGAAACTTTTGAAAACTATAATTAATCGAAAATTGTTGAACTTCCTTGGCATCATCGGTCGTGAAACTCAATTAGTTAATTATTATATTTAGATTTATCTCTTTAAGTAGAGAGTAATGTTATATATAAGTAAATATTCTTAGTTAATTAACTTAATATCACTTTAGAGTGTTAAAAAATAATATTTTTGAAATTCAATTTGTTGAAATATGTTATTTTAACTAATTCAGTGTTTCGGTTGGAATATGTGCTGGGAATTGCCATTTGTATAACTGTTCGTCTCTATAGCTGACATTCTGTTGTAAGAATGTTTAGATAAAAATAAAATATATTAAATACTAAAGATTTAAAGAACCTCGTTCGATGATTCTTTTTCTTGTATATAAAATATAAAAGATATAGAAAATAGAAAATGGAAATTACAGATTCACAGAAATTTACTTTTCTTATATATATGATATCACAGTCGCAATATATTCAGTGTCTATAAAGAAAAAATAATATCTGGGGGTTAACCTGGTGACACTGGGGGTGACTGAAAATAATATAATAGAAAAATCACTAGATTAAAACAAAAACTTACGGCGTAATTATAGTGCATGTACTTTCATAGAGATACAGTGGATATTACCACAAATGGGTCTATCCCTGTCCATATTCCATATTCCAGCAATATGATATGAATTAATATCATATTCATTGTAATTGAATTAATTCAGTGATTCCATAATCCTTTACATGGTGTGTGGGTGATATCACTACACTGTGGAAATGGATTTTTCATTATTTTCAATATTTCAAAATTATGAAATTTGATAAAAGATCAATATATAAAAGATATAGTATATTACATACATATTTAGAGATACAGAGATATAAGAAAGACAAGAGATTGTTTAAAGAAGCATGAACAATACCACAATGGACACCTCAGACTCCATAAACCATCAACTGACATTAATTTCTTGATCAACAAGACACATGTGTGTCAAGTAATCTGATATCATCTTTCGATCGAATAAGTCAAAAATCCAAATTTAATGTAAATTTACTCCCATATACAAAATAAATTAATATGCACGTATTATATTGTCCCAGTTCTTTCTTGTATTACTTGAAAGGTCCACTTTTTAAGAACTTTAGCATTTTCTCATGATTAAATAACATCTATAAGTAGTTTATCTAAATTTCCTAAATCATACAAGAAAAAGCGGATTTAGCTCAGTTGGGAGAGCGCCAGACTGAAGAATTTAAGACTTCGGTCAAGTTATCTGGAGGTCCTGTGTTCGATCCACAGAATTCGCATTTCTTTTTAATCTTTTTTTTTCAAATTTTTATTACTAGGTCATCTCCTCTTGAAATACATAAACACCAGAACATTTTAACTCTTTACTCAAACAATCTTAACTGGACCTTCCAGCAAACTCACCATCCGTTATCAATAACAATATGGGGTTTATTTCTAAATTATTCAAAGGTGGTCTGGCTTCCTCCCCATCCCCCGGCCCATTAGTTAACGCATCAGATGGATTAAAGTACAATAATTTAAGCAGAAGCGAATTAGTTGAAAGATTAATTGCTTTAGAAAAGTCTAATTACAAGCTACAAAGCGATATTAGTACATATGAAAAAAATAGCGGCAGCTTATTAACTCTTGAGCCTACAGATGCAAAGAAGAGAGTAGGTACAGATGATGACACTGTTTCCAAGAAAGCTACCAAAAAGGCCAAGAAATCGTTTGATTTCTCTAAACACAACACCAGATTTGTTGCTCTTAAATTTGCATACCTTGGATGGAATTACAATGGTTTGGCTATTCAAAAAGAACCTACTGCCTTACCTACTGTGGAGGGTACCATTTTAGAAGCAATGAATAAGTGTAAACTTGTTCCATCTATGGTGCCTCAAGATTATAAATTCAGTCGTTGCGGGAGAACCGACAAAGGTGTCAGTGCTATGAATCAGGTTATTTCTCTCAGAGTAAGATCTAACCTTACTGATGAGGAACAAAAGAATCCATTTAATGACGAAAGAGAAATTCAATATGTTCATATTTTAAACCAGTTATTACCAGACGATATTAGAATATCAGCCGTTTCCCTTAGACCACCTGAAGGATTTGATGCTAGATTTAGTTGTCAATCACGTCATTATAAATATCTTTTCAATAAAGAAGGACTTAATCTTGATAAAATGGCTGAAGCTGCCAAATTTTTTGAAGGTGAACACGACTTTAGAAACTTTTGTAAAGTGGATGGGTCTAAGCAGATTACCAACTACCATAGAAGCATATACAGTGCCACAATTTTACCAGTGAATGGTAATTTCTACTGCTTTGATTTGGTGGGTTCAGCATTTTTATGGCATCAAGTTCGTTGTATGATGGCAAACCTTTTTCTTATTGGACAAGAACTAGAAGAACCTAGCTTGGTTTCCGATATGTTAGATATTTCCGTTACACCACAAAAGCCTGTTTATGATATGGCAAGTGACGTTCCTTTAATTTTATATGATTGTAAGTTTCCTGAAATGGAATGGATCGAAACAAATGTTAATGATTTTAAGGCTATAAAATATGGGAAGGCTGTTGAAATTCTAGTACTAAATTACCAACTTAAATCTTCAATTGTCTCGATCTTTAGAGACATACTACCAAGCAACTCTGCATCAATGGGCGGGAAAATAAGAATCAATCTAGGTAATGGGAAGGGCCAAGTGCTATCGCATTATAGAAAGATGAAGGATCGTGACGTTATGCAACCTGTAGACGTGATAAATGCCAAGTACAAGAAGAGAAAAGCAAATAAGAAAGTCATTAACGAATAGTTTTTTTGTAATTAAATATATAAGTGTTTATATATAAGTAGTCTATTACCATTGCATTCATTATTTATAAAGCAGAAATATTGTAATTCAGTCGGTTAGGGACTTTGCTATCCATGCTGGATCCCAGAATAAGGTTTCTTCTTGGTTTGATTGAGAATCAATCCATAAAATTCCATTAGTCACCATTTCATCCAAAACAGATTTACATCTTATCTTAGTCCATCCCAAATTTACTCGTAGAAGAGAAACTGACGTATATCCCATAATCAAACACACCTCAAGAATTTTTGTTTGGTCAGTAGTCAACTCAGTAGGAACACTTCGGAGAATTTTTCCACCCTTTATTTTAAGAATTTCAAACCCACCATCCAAGGTGCTAAGTAAATTTATAGCTTCTATCAGATCACCTTCATTAACATCCACTGTTTTGAAATATGTATTCAATAGTTCGTTAAAAGAAATCAAGCCCCCATTTAGATCCTTTGTTTCTCTACAAATTTGAATAATCTTAATACTCAGTTCATATATAAAATCGTTCACTGTAAATAAATGCTTATCTCTGCCAACATAAAGGTTCAGTGGATCAATGCCAATGTTGTTGCACATATGCAGAAACTTAGACCTAAATTCTGGATTAGACTTTATCTCTTCATTGTGTCTATTAGCAAACTCCACCAATTTCTCTTGAAATATGTCCAGCTGTTCTGTCAACTGTTCCGTTTGTTTATCAAACTGTTTTAATGTATCATGGTAAATCTTTCCATTGTCCTCAAATGCTGCAACCCCAAATCGTTTCATCGTTTTGATCAAGAGTAGTTCGTCTGGTAGATAGGTTTGCTTTATATTTCTTGAAAAGTCCAGGTATTGCTGCCTTTACCATTTATTGATCTCGAAGTTTGAAATTTATATAAAATAAGAAAAATATCTAACGAGTTCAAAAGAAAAGCAGGACGCGTTAAGACAGAAAGAGGCTCTTAATTGTATACTACTTGGCAACACACCCAAAGCCACAACGAAAACGTTGTTATAGAACAGTTAATAATGTCTACCGATGATTTCAAACCTGAAACTTGGACGTCATCCTCCAACGACGCACTTAAAATTTCACTGGTCAGTTCCGCCCAAGATAAAGCTGTTCAATTTGCTCCAAACTTCACATACCCTATTTATGGTGATAATGAAACTATCTTTGGCTTCAAAAATTTGATAATCCATTTAGTATTTGACTCTGTAAGTTTCAAACCCTTTGTTAATGCAAAGTTTGATGCTAAGATGGAGAACGTCGAAGATATTCTCGAAAAATTGGAAGGCAAATTACCAGCTGATGATATAGTTATTAAAGATGAAAGTAAATGGAGAGATATATGTGAAAAGGAAGAGTCTACTTACACTTTACCTAGGGACTGTTTTAAAGTGGATGAGTACATTACTGGAGCTTCAGATGAGTTTGTTGTCTATAAGGCAAAATTACAAGAGGATCCAGCATTATTGAAGCTTCACCGTAGAATGCAAATATTTTCATTATTATTTATTGAGGCTGCCTCATATATTGACGAAAATGAACCTTACTGGGAAATATTTTGGTTATTTAATAAGAAAACCAAAGAATGTTTAGGGTACGTTACCACATATAAATATTGGACCTATAGTGGATACCAAAGTTTCGATGATTCAACTTATCAAAGAAAGTACAAGGCAAGAATTTCTCAATTCCTTATCCTCCCACCATACCAAGGTAAAGGTCATGGCTCTAAATTGTACAATTGCATATACAATTCATGGAAAAATGAT
Source organism: Monosporozyma yasuniensis (assembly GCA_030558655.1). Classification (NCBI taxonomy): domain Eukaryota; kingdom Fungi; phylum Ascomycota; class Saccharomycetes; order Saccharomycetales; family Saccharomycetaceae; genus Monosporozyma; species Monosporozyma yasuniensis. The sequence continues at coordinate 57,915 of JAKTQC010000057.1, read as the reverse complement.
GCCTCTGTCACTGAACTAACAGTGGAAGATCCAAATGAAAGCTTTGATGACTTAAGAGATTTAAATGACATGAGCATGTTATTTAAAGCTGGATTCTTCACGTCATTAGCTAATATGGTTGACAGTGAAAATGTTCAAGGATCCAGCTGGTTAGAAGAAAAGAGAAAAGAATTCAAACTGGAAAAGAGACAATTTGAGAGATGTTCAGAAATGGTTCTTCTTCATTTAAACAAACAAAATGCTTATACTCTTTTTGTAAAGAGAAGATTATGCCAAAAGAATTTTGAAGCTATATGTGATATCCCTGATGAAGCAGATAAGATAGCAGCCATTAATTCTTCCTTTGAATCTTTATCGGATGATTATAAACGTATATTAGATAAATGTAACTTTAATGAGAATAAATATAGTATTTAATCTTATATAACTGTCCTTACAAAGTAAATTGTTCATATTTAGCTGAGGAGAAACTCAGGGCAACTTGTGTACAAAAAACTAATATCAAACAAGAATTTGATAAGATTGCAATTTGTAAAATTTTTGAATGTTGGTTAAAGGTTGGTGTGTTACAATAGTTGTTTAATCACATTTATTGTGCTATTTAACAAAAATATATAAATTCAATTTTTCTACTTCGTTCATAATGTATTTTGTTAATAACTGGCTGTCTTTCACAAATTAGAATAAACAATCCACGTATAACACGATAAATTAATTATAAAATTTAAAATCATTTAAATTATAAGTTTAAAAATTATTTTTATATACGGAAAAATTAAAATTATTTTAATTTTAATTAAAATAATAGTAATGAAATAATTTAATATTAATCATATGAAATTTTAAGCTTAAAAGTCACGTGAAAATAAGAAATGTTTTTTTGATTGAGAGCAACTATATATGTAATAAGATTGAAGTAGATCTATTTATTACAAGATATTACAGTAAAAGTATCTACCAAATCAGAAGAGAAAATAAAATACAGGGGAGTTCCAATATATTTTAGTTTTGAGTAGAAAATGTTTGTACCAGTAACTGTGGATTCAGACAAAAGGAGTCAGCATAGTATAACCACTTTATGGTTGTTGTCTCTTTTAAGCAAGAGACAGCTAAATAATAAAAGGAATGAATGTTTTGCTAAGATTTCAAAGAAAAATATTATTGATGTTTCAATTCCAGATACATGCCAATTACTCCAAAATGATAGATGGGATATCCCATTAAAGCAAATATCCCATTTATTGTATGGTGTGTCATTATGCTATACCAAAAAGACAGATTTTGTTTTAGAAGAGCTAATCCAGTTGTTGAATCAATTACAACGGTCCCTAGCAATAACTGAAAAACATAATGAGAATACTGTAAAGGAAAGAAAGTACAGAAACCATGTTCACTTAAATGGAACTAAACTTACCACTGAGTTTTCAGTTTTTGAAGATGATCCTTCTTTTGATATTAATAATATACCTAACTTTGAATTTTATATTAGTAACCCAAAGGTTGTAGAATATAAGAAACAAGAGTCGATACAAATCAAAAAAAGAGACTTCTTAAATGAATTAACAAATATTAATATCTTAACAGACAATAATTGTGAGATATCTGGTCCCCATACTACGAATAGAAACTTTACCTTAGAGGAGCTACCAATAGAATTTGATTTGGACCTTAACATGGGGGAAATAATCAGCCAACACGGTACAAGTGTGACTTCAAGTTCTAGTGTACACAAGCATGGTCCTGATTTTCAATTTAGAGAAGAAAGAAAAGATTCCTTTCTAACAGAAGAGCGGTTCAACCCAGATCTAAACGAAGTTATGGATTTTGATTTAGATATACAACCAATAACCGGGAATAACTTTGGTGTGTCAGAAAACCCAAACCAAGCTGAAACAGAAAGTTTGGGGGACAAAGGGAAAAGGAAACATAAGATCACTTTAACCGGAAGAAGAGGGAAGGGTGTTTTAAAAAAGATAAAGGTAGATGCAAGAATAAGTCTATTGAATGAGACATTAAAAAATAATTATGATACTTATTTAGAATCTATGAAAGATAAACGTGAAAAGCGTATCCGAATTCCAGACGAGGATCTTTTTGAACATATCAAATATCGATCCAACAACACTAACCTTTTAGACAAATGTTGGAATTTTACATTTTCACGGGATTTAGAGAGGTTGACTTATGAGAATGGAAACAAGGTTTCCTACCCAGGTGGAAATTCGATGGATAGCATTGATATAGGAAGAAGAGCTGTAAACATATCAGAAAATAGCAATATTTTCCTGGAAGCAGACAGAGATAGTTTTATAGGACAAGACGAGAGGTTTTCCCAAGATATTTTGCTTCATCTGGATCAGATTGGTGAAGAATTAGAGGAACAAGAACAAGATCCTGGTATGCCATTCTTTGAAAACAACAGTAATTTCATGAAACAACCTCTTAAGCTCCCTTCTTCAAGCATTGGTCACTCCACAACAAGATCATCTTCTGACAACACTATTGAAGAACGGAGAGATTTTATTGATATTCTAAAAATGTCCAAAAATAACGAAACACTACCAGTGGAGTCTCAGTTACAGCCGAATGACTCTATTGAGTCATTTATAGAAAAAAGAAAGAAGAAAATGAAAACAATCTCTAACCAACAAGCAATGAAATTTTATTCTTATCTTTGCAGCAAATATGACCAATTAAAGCACGTTTCGAGAGAAAGAGGACCAGTAGAGGAAGAAACTGTTAACAAAGAACTGACCTTTAATTATCTTATTCCAACAGAGGTTGAAGATTTTGAAACAAGGAGCATTGTCCCTATGACAAAACGATTGGCAGCAAATGCATTCTTTTCACTCTTGGATTTGGCTTCCCAAGAAGTAGTGGAATTTGTTACTCCAACATCCCAAGCTATCCCGATCTGTTTTGACAATTTTGCCATTATACTTTGATACCAGCCGGTCTTGCCTTTTGACTTTTAACAAATGAAAGGGTATGATTTGGATGGCTTTGTATAATTTTTTTATGGTTGTTTTTCCATACTTAATACTTTAATACTAGCATATTAAGTTGCGTCATAGAGTGGAGAAGAAATTTAAGTGGGGAAAAAGATAAAACTAAGAAAAAAAAGGTAGCTTGAAATATATAAGTTGCCAATAATCGTTGCTATTTGCTAACTGGTAAAGAAGTAAAGAAAGTTATATTACAAGAGTACAATGATCACCAATCAATAATCACAATATACACAAAAACAAGATGCTACCTTCTAGATTTAGAATCGCTAGACGTGTCTACACTACTAACAATTTAAAAAAGGCTTTGCAGGCAGAAATCAAAGAAATCGAGACCTGGTGGAAGTCAACCCGTTTCAAAGATATCAAGAGAACATACACCGCAGAGGATGTTGCTAAACACAGAGGTACTTTACCTATCGGGGAATGTAAATTTCCTTCCTCAGTTCAGGCCCAAAAATTGTTTAATGAAGTTGAAGACAGATTTCAAAAGAAATTACCATTACACACTCTGGGGGTCATTGATCCAGTACAAATGTCACAATTAGCCAGATGTAAAGATATTGGTGCTACATATATTTCAGGTTGGGCTTGTTCTTCCACCATGGTTGGGTCGACCAATGAGGTTTCGCCAGATTTTGGTGATTATCCATATGACACTGTTCCACGTCAAGTGGAAAGAATCTTTAAGGCTCAACAATTGCATGATCGTAAAGCAAAATTAGTTGCTTTACAAAGCAAGACTGATGAAGAATTTGTTGATTATTTGAAACCAATTATTGCAGATGCAGATATGGGCCATGGTGGGCCTTCTACTGTTATGAAATTAGCTAAATTGTTTGTTGAGAAGGGTGCTGCCGCAATTCATTTAGAGGATCAGTTAGTTGGTGGCAAACGTTGTGGACATCTCGGTGGTGCTGTTCTTGTTCCAACAAGTACTCATTTAACAAGATTAATAGCTACAAGATTTCAATGGGATGTGATGGGAGCAGAAAATTTAATAATTGCTAGAACAGATTCTTGTAATAGTAAATTATTAAGTAGTAGTAGTGATCCAAGAGATCATAAATATATTAAAGGTATTATTACACCAAAGAGTGTTCCCTGGAGTGAAAAAGTTACAGAATTAGAAACTCAAGAAGTGGCACAAGAACAAATTGGTAATGCAGAACAAGAATGGTATGCAACCAATGAACTTTATACTGTTGATGAAGCAATTAAATTGCAAGTTACTAGTGAACAATTCAAGAACTACTTGAGTTTAACCGAAAAGGTGATGAATGATTTGAAAAGAAATTATTTAAGTATTAGAGAAAGATTACAAATTGCACAACAAGTGAATCCTACAAAGGATATTATCTTTGATCATGAATCACCAAGAACTAAAGAAGGGTATTTTATGTTTAATGGATGTATGGATGCTGCTATTGAACGTACAAAATTATTTGCACCATTTGCTGATATGTTATGGTTAGAGACAAAGACACCAAATTTGGAACAAGCTAAATGTTTTGCTCAAGAGATTCATAAAGATTGGCCAAATTCTAAATTAGTTTATAATTTATCACCAAGTTTTAATTGGTCAGAACATGGTTTTACCGATGAAACATTACAATCATTTATTTGGGATTTAGCTAAAGAAGGATTTATTCTTCAATTGGTTTCATTAGCAGGTTTACATGTTGATGGTGTATCCTTTTGGGAATTAGCCAAAAATTTTGAAACACAAGGTATGAAAGCTTATATTTCTCTAGTTCAACAAAAGGAAAAAGATCTTAAATGTGATTTATTAACTCATCAAAAATGGTCTGGTGCTGAATTTATTGATTCAATGTTACAAGTGATTCAAAATGGTTCCTCATCTCAAACATTAAGTACTAGTGGAGACAGTTACACTGAAAACCAATTCCATTAATCTTTTGAGAACCCAAGTTTGTCTGTTTTTTAAAGTTACAAACAAATAATAAAAAAAAAATAAAAGTTAGCTATGTATATGTATATATGTGGATCCATGCTCCTTGCGGGGAGAATGTCATTATATATTCCAAACTATTAATCAAAATAATATTCTTATTTACAATATACTATAATATTCACTGCTGGTTGCCACCCAAATCTGATACTGGTGGGATGAGGTTGTCACTAAACCCTTCTAGACTTTTTTACACTAACTAAGATTCTCATAATATAAAATCTCCAGTGGTTACCAGAACAAAAGGGAAGGTGGGAAAGAGAAAACTCCACATTTCAAAGTAAGCGTACCGAAATCCGTTTAATTTCCTCATTGAGTTCCGTTTTCTCGCGTTTCACTCACACTGCGGGTTTTCTCACCAACACAAAACAAGAAAACAAGAAATAATTAATTAATTGTAAATTTTTACAGTGAAAAACTGCTTGTATTGCGTGCTTTTCCATAGAGCGAGAAATTCGATAAAATTTCCCAAAAAATTTACTTCCACTCTCTGTGTGAACCGAAAATCTGCGTTGAAGTTTATTTATTCAATTTTTTTCCCAAAAGAAATTAAATTAATTGAAATAAAACAAAAGCATAAAAGTAAATTATACACCATTAGTTAATCAAATTTGACATATATAACTTTATATCTCTTGGCAATAGGTATTCATTTATTGTTTAACATATCATCAGACAACTATTAGACAACTGAGGCAACCCATCTAATAACTAAAATAAGTTATTTTAGAAAGAATACTACCCCAGCTTTTTATTTGAATAGAATTTTAATTTTTTTTTTTTTTAGATTTTTCAAAGAAGAAGAAGAAACCAAGTGGATCTATTTAATACAATCCCATATCTATTTGTTGTGTAACCATAAGCTGTAATAACAACTTATAGTTGCTAATATTAATTTTTTAAGAAGATGGTGCTGATTAACGGTGTAAAATATGCCTGTGAAAGGTGTATTAGAGGGCATAGAGTCACAACATGTAATCATACAGATCAACCATTAATGATGATTAAACCAAAAGGTAGACCTTCTACAACATGTGCTTATTGTAAAGAATTAAGAAAAAATAAATCAGCTAAACCACCAGGTACATGTACATGTGGTAGACAAGAAAAGAAAAGACAAGCACAAAAGGCTAAAGAAGAAGCAAAGGCAAAAGCAAAAGAATTAGCTGCACAAAATTGTACATGTGGTTCTCCAATCCCATGTAAAGTTCATGCAAAACGACAACAACGTAAAACTATTTCACATCATGGTTCAAGTATATTATCTCAAAGAAAAGCTAAAAGTAGGAGTAAAATTGATAGAATATCATCTTCTGCTTCATTAGATAGTCATCTTTTTGCTACGAATCATAGTAATATTAGTGATTCTTCAAATTTTTTCCCAAGTACATTTTTAGATAGTGATACAGCCACGGGTAAAATATCCAAAGAATATCATCATGTTCCATCTTTAGCTTCAATATCTTCTTTACATTCATCACAATCTTTAGATCAAACTTTTTCTCCAACAAGTCCACAAATGTCATCAATGCAATTTAGTTTTCTTTCAGAAAATCCTGCTACTTATACTAAATATGGTCAACATTCATCAAAAAATAAAAACCATACTTGGGATCCAAATCGTGTATCAATACCAAATAGATCAGATTCACATTTAAATCTTTTAGAAACTACTTTAACTAGTGGATTAGATCCATTAAATAATACAAGAAAAGTTCAAAGTCCAAATAAATCTAATATTGGTGAAGTAATTGTTCCATTAGAAGAATATATCCCACCCAATATTAACGGTATTGGAAAAGTTGATGATATTCAATCTTGGACTGAAGATCCATCAATGACTAATGATGATGATGATAATTCTATGAATTTACCAGAAATACGTCCAACTAGTTTTAATAAAGTTAAATTACATTCAGATAAGATATCTAATCCATTAACCACAGGGAATGGGTTACTTGATATGTTTTCAGATTCTTCATCGATTTCAACTTTATCAAGAGCTAATTTATTATTACAAGAAAGAAATGATCAAAATAACAAGATGGCATCTAATGGAAGAAATTCAGTAAGCAACTGGAATGGTGTTTTGAAAGATAAACCTTTCACCAGTAACCATACACCACAAATGAAAAGTGACTATCAAAAATCCATAAATGATAATGAGAGTGTTGCCAGTGTGGAAGTCTTATCATTAATGCCTAGTTTTATGGATATACCAGAAAATGAAAATGATAGTAGAAGATTCCGTAAGTTACGTCCAGCTGTTAATCCCGGTTTTACAAGACAGCGGTCTAACAGTATTGATAGAAATCATAAATATTCCAAGAATGTACATACAGCAACTGTGAATCCTACCATTGTGAGCAATAATATTGATGATGGAGTGAGTCTGAACTCATTTAATCCATCAGAGAATAGTTTCCCACATCCAGATACGTTTCTTATGGGTAATACCAATAATACAATAGATCCATCTAAATCAAATCCCTTACAGGTAGTACAGAATCCCGAATCATCTACTACATTGAATCTTATAAATAATGAACCAACAGGAGGCAATCCTGAAAATTTGAATAATAACGATATATCGACAATGCTGTCACAACAGACATCATCCCCAACAGAACTTCTCTCAGACCAAGGGTTTGCAGAATTAGACAATTTCCTTTCCACCTTGTAATAAATAATACATTATGAAACAAATTAAATAACTGCATATAGAAAATACATATTAAATACAACATCTTATGAACATATAGAAACAATAATAAAGTTTATGCCTTATTAGAATTTTTGGTTAGCTATTTAAAAATTAACTGTCATTAGACCTTTGGGTTGACTATTTAAAAATTAACTGTTGCTTGTGTCTTGAATTAAGAAGGTAAAGAATATTTCCAATTTACATTTTTGGAAACAGTGGCTACAGGTAAATTTAAGTGGAAAATAATGTTTAACAGTATAAGACTAAAAAACTAGCCCAGGTAATAAATAAAACTCTTCTTAATAACCAGATAATCTTGGTTTGTTAAAATGGTTTAAACTTAGTAGGAGAAAGGCTTGTAATAAATCATTTACCAACTTGTTTTCCAGATGTAACTGTTGTGTTTGGTCCAAGATAACAGATAGCCCAATAAGTGAAAATTTTTTTGTTAGGAAATCAAATTTAAAATAGTACTACTGAGTATATCCTCATATAAAGTTCCATTTTGTTATTAGAAAAACATAAATCTTAACAAATATCAATTCCAAAGTTTGTTCTAATAGATTTTTGTGGTGCTCTTAGCATTATTCCTTTGGGTACATATTTTTAAATTATAATAATAATAATAAGTTCAAAAATTTTCTGAATACAACTAGGTGTCTTGCAAAAAAACAAATACCTCTCTAAAAAATGTGTTGATGTATACTATGCTCCTCGAGTTTCCTTTTGGGTATAAGATATGTAGGTACCTAGAAATTTTGAATGTGTAAACAAATCGGGTTAAAAGTATTTTCTATTTTGTAATAAACAAATAAGTGTCATGCTAGTCACAATATGGAAATTTAAACATACTTTTAGTTGAAAGAAATAGTCATGGGATTTGAATCAAACTGATGTTAACGGTAATGTGGTGAATAAAAGGTTTGATATTTTATTTTTGAGACTCATAAAGAAGACAGTTTTTAAAAAAAATTCGTTTTAACGTCTGGATATTTAAAAATACGTTTCTAAGTAATCCTAAATGAGAATTAATCAGTGGTGTAAGTTGATTCCAATAAATTTTAATTAACCCCTGAGAGTATATCCTCGATATAAATTTGTTTCAGCTTTTGTTTTACTCTTACCTGTATTTATTATGATTTCATATAATGATGTTCATTAATAAGTAACATGAAAATTTCTGACTTGACAATTCAGGTTAAAATGTTCATTACACTTATATATTTTGCCCAAAAATAAATATATTGGCAAATGAATTATAATTACCTTAAAAATAACTGTTCAAATATTTGTCGATATCCAGGTATTAATCAATTTACAAAATAAAATTCTCAAAGTTACAAATCTTACCTAAGGAAAGTACAAAGTGCCAAAGTTAAATTGATTGTAAGAAGATTTGAACAACACTGAGCAAATTGAATTGTGGAAGTATACCATTTGATAGACTTATGACTTTCCTTTTGTAGAAATAAGATAACAGTTTGAAAGTGAATTATTTCTAATCTCAAAGTTAATTTTAAAAACAATAATCTAAGTAATTACTCATAATAAACATGGAGCTAATAATTTCCTAGTTAAATATAAATATCATTTTCTTAGTTGGGATTGAGTGAATATCGTTAGTAAAGATATTGAAAATGTCTAGAATCTTACCACCATTTTTTTTTTTAAAAAGTTTGCTTCGAAAAATTACAGAATACTTAGCAACTCACTCATAACAATTTTTATACCAGGTTATGATCTTTAGAAGTAGTTCTTTGTTATTGGCTATGATTTATAGTAGGTTTACATTATCGTCCAAGCATTAAAATATTTTTATTTTGTTTATGTTTTTCGATTTATAAAGATGATTAGTAAGAAAAAAAAATGTTAAAAGTAAAACAAAAAAAATTTCCTAACATTACTGATTCATTGATAGGGAAATATCGTTACTGTTTTACCAACTCTTACCCACCATTTTTACAAGTTGGTATATTGCTCTGAGGTTTTTTCTATACTGAAAAAAAATACCAAATTTACAAACGTATAATAGATGTTAAAATTTATTTTTCCTTTAGATAATCTACAATAGTGTAGGTGTAAGGATGGGGAGTAGTTTCAAAACATAAACTTGGTTTCATCTAAGGAATTTGATATTACTAAAACCTCCATTTAGAATACTTTTTAAAGAGGCTTGGCATGCTGATTTTGTTGTAAAAGAATTATTTGTTCCACAGACAGAATTTAGCAATTAAACAATCCAGGCATATGATGATAAAGCCTATTAAATCTAAGGCTTTAAATCACGGTAATCTTGATACGAAAGAAGTACAACCCTATAATTTTACAGGAGTTTAAACATTCCGACAGTTTAGAAACATTTTAAAGTTTCAGTATGATTCACTAGTAATGCATCTTGAAGACTCTAGATTCCTCTTGGCAAATTAGTAAACTTGAACAAAATAATAAGCTATTATTCCAGTTATTGTCCCCAAAAGAAGTTTATATTGTAATAAATTTAGGAAAACCAAACCCGGTTCCGATGCTTTTAAAGTTATGCAATCTTTTCCGCTTCAAGTTTAAAAATCAAGGTGCAATTGAATCAAAACGTAACAACGTATTTTTGATATTCCATGAACCGTGAAACAATTCGACTTTAATTTTGGAGGCTTATATATATCGGAAAATTCCTTATTGGGTAAGATGCTAAGTGGTTTAAAACTAAGTTTCCTTTCTCTTAGCGCCAGATAAAAAATTTGAAAATTTGGTGACAATGTTAAACCATTAAAATGACTCAAATCATTTTAAGGAACAAAACTTCAAATTAATTTGGAATAAATCTGTGCCAGTTAAACGACTTTACAAAATATACAATTGAATGAAAGAATTGTAACCAAAGAAGAATAGAATACTTATTAATTTGCCTAATAGGGTTATTGATTTTTTAAGAAAATCACGGCCTATAAATAATACTAATGCATGCGAATATTATAATAGTGAATTGTTAAATAATTTAAGTTAAAAAAAAACATGGAAAAACAAAAACGTTCATTAAACCATACATATTTTAAATAATTTCCATGGTTTTATCTGTTTTGGGAACGCGGCGTTTACTAGCCGTCAACAGGGTTTTGCAAAAAAAACAACAACAAAACAGAAAGATTGACAAGGGAAAATCAGGTAATTTCTTTTATTTTAACTCTTTCAAGGGAGAGTAAAATTTACTATTACAATTAAAAAGACTTGCATAAACAACAATCCATAGGAAAATTGGGAAAAAATGTTAAAAATCTAACAACAACAATAAAAGACAATGCAATTATAATAATTACAATACCGCCCCTCAAACAACTGCCCTCCCAAAAAAAAGGACAAGGAAGAAATCTGCTAGTAATTTTTTTTAGATTTAAATATGTAAGTAAACAATAGAACTTGAAGGCTACGATATGTAAAAACACAAATAATTCAACTGCAGTATCAATAAAGCGGATTTTTAACATTTTAATAGTGGGGAATGTTGGATAGATACAGAACAAGTCTCTCAAAAAATTAATAATTTTGATACTGTAGTATAGTTTGTTAATATTTTGAAATCAGACCATTTTGACAGAAAAAAAATAACCAAAAAAACTTTGTTGTAAAAGAAGAGAGGTAGAAGAAGCTTCTTGTTACTGAAATTTTTTGAGAAATCATCAAAGATATTAGAAAAGTAAAAAATATATGAAATAAGATAAATGCGCCTCTACCCCTCTTCGGCTGACGTTCAAAGTTGTTTTAAGTTTATTTACTTATAATGTACAATACATTATTACATTATTCACAAGCAATTCTGCATTAAAGTCCTGTTCTGTTCTCTTTTTCCCTCAAAAGTGGTTCCAGAATTTAAGAATGTGACAATACACAAAATAAAAACATCTAGCCATTATGGAGGGGTAAAAAAATGAATATAATAAAAGATAAAGATAAGATAACATGAATGAACCCAGAAGAAGAAACTTGATTCGGTAAAGAAAAACAACAACAGATAACAAGACCTGTAGTAAAAGTGAAAAATGTATTATGTGTCGGCCCTCATCTGTCCGAACCGAAGAGACTTTTCATAATGAATCTTTTGTTAATAAATATATGATCTGTTTTTATTCCCGCTAAAGTCACGGATCGTTTGTGCTTGCCTCCCCGAAAACTAAGTAAAATTTGGCGTTATCTTTATCAATTTAATTTGCTTCCCGGGACTACCCGTAATTAACCGTTAGTTACCGTGTTTTCTCTTCCCACCTTTGAATGAAAAAATACATTTTTTTTCAGTAAGGGGAAGTGTTTTTAACCAATTTCGGAGCCAAGCCCCTTGAATCTTGTTGTCACTTTTATTGTTTTTAGAATACTCGGCTTCCGCCGCTCCGCGGAACAATCTCGTTCAAATCAATTTATTTTCCCACTTAGAGAGACAATTGGAGAAATCTACAAAGAAAACCTTGTGGGGTTAAGCAATTTAAATTATTTTCCTGACTTGTTTTTTACATGCATGTTTATTCTATTGTAATTCTAGATTTGGTATTGTTTTTCAATTTGTCTTGTGATTTTCTTTTGTTTTGGATCATTGTTATGGGCCACATTTATTCCCATTTATACCCGTTCAATGTAACGTATGAAATAAGTAGTAAGAGACAATACTTTTTTGTTACAAAGTTTACTAAAATTGTTTTTTTTTTAATTTTTTCTTTCATTTCTTTCTTGGTAGAAAATCATTGTTATTTGTTGGAGAAGAAGAATAAAAATGACAACACACATCCCAAAACATATTGTTGTTCAGTGAACTCATGAAAACCAAATTTGAAAGGAAAAATCACTCAAACTTCAATATAACAAAAGGTTCTAGGAACCCTTTTAAACACAGAGTGGAAAAAACAACAAAACAAAACAAAATGCACTTTAAGACAGAGAGTGTAGACAAGGAAAAAGAAAAAAACCCATTAAGAATAGAGCGAAAAATACAGAAAAAAAACAAAGCAGAATATTATGATGTAATTTAAATAATCGAACTGGGAACTGGTGTTTTTCCGGGATTGATATACTTGATGGAGAGATCTTTTCGGTTATCTTTGTAAGATTCAAATATATATATATAAGCAATAACTTTTCTTATCACAAAAAGTAAAGATTAATACACTCTTATGTATAATTATTTTCTTTTGTATTTTGTAACTTGTTTTGATTTAATTTAAACTTTTGTTTGGAATCATATTTAAAAACGGCTGAACTAAAATTAGTATTTACCTCTCCTTAGGTTTTGAAAAAAAACAACTAAATACGGTCTACTTATACTCCAACCAATATTGTGTTTAATCCATATAATCAGGTTATATGTTTCAAATATTTTTTCTTTTTTTTATATAATAAATTAATGTATGCTATTATAAATTAAAGATCCTCCAACATTCCTTTTTTTTTGTTCTTTCTTCGTTTCTGTCTTCCTCCACATTCTAGATTATAAAACTCATGAACCAAGAAGGTTTAAATAACGTTCAATCTAATTATCAATTATCATATCCAAATTCGAGTCATTCAGATATATACAATATTCATACAAACTCTCTAATAAATATAAATAATAATACTAATAACAAGAACAAGAACAATAACAATAACATGATTAAAAGTATTCCCGTTTTGAATGTAAACAGGTCTATGCACCCATTACTATTACCAAACATTAGTCATTTACCAATGGATTTGAATAATAATGATAATAATAATAGTAATAGTAAAAATATACCGTCATCTGATCCAAGGGTCGATACTTTGAATGACACTAATGTCATGGTCCTACACACAAACGGTACTGACAACAATTTTAATAATATTAATACTCAACGAAATTTAACTATTCTACAACAACCTCAACCACCACAATTACCAACTTTTACTACTTCACTACCTTCAAATTTATCATATTCTTCAAATACGTCCTTTTCATCACAAACACCAATAAATATTACAAAATCATATTCTATCTTAGCTAGTGCAGATTTCCCAAAGAGGAGATTATCCTCACAAGAAAATAGTGATCTCGAATCAGATCATGATCTTAATAGTATAAAAAACCCTGATCACAATGCAATCACATCAACGAAAAGTAGTTATAACACTTATGATATGAGTACAAATAATATCATCAATGGTTCAGCTCAAATCGTGAAACAACCAATTGGTCCAACTTTTTATAATAAAGGTTTACCAAAACCAAGAAAGAGACAAAGATTAGGTCCAAGTTGTGATACTTGTAGATCAAGAAAAGTCAGATGTGATGCAAAGATTGAGGTGTTATATGAAGATGACAGAATTATTGGTGAAATATCAGACAAATTAAATTATGTATTAAAACCATATGAGGTAGAAGAATTATCAAGGACTTTACTACGGTATCATGAATTACCACCAGAAGTATTTATGGACCCTAATGATAAAATATTCACTAGTGACAAGAAACCGAGTAGAAAACATTATAGATTAATGAAACATATTAATAAGATTGTATTGTTTCAACCATGTTCCTCTTGTGTTAGATTGAAAAATCATAAGAGGAAAAATTCATATGCTAATAAATGGAAGGTTGATCATTGTAGATTCTCGAAAGGACTTACAAAAAATGATACAAATATATTCAATGAAATTCATAGGTTAACAGGTAAACAACTTGAAGAAATGACTGTTCAAGATTTCAAAAATACGGGTTTAATGGGGACACTTCATGATTGATTTAATCTGTATTTTTTCAACATGACAATGTTTTTACTACATCACTTAAAAATCTCCATTCTAATAACTTATACAATTAAAGTAGCTATTTCATTGATATTTTTAAATACTTATTTACATGCCAAAAATTAGATAAGATTAACGTCTCTATATCACATCTTACATAACTTTTTGAAACGTTGTTATAAATGAATAATTTTTTTTATAAAGGTATGATTTTATTTTAAATATTACTACATATATATATGTATAGATATATATATGAATGGATATATAGATGAGTCTAAGTTAGATAATTCTATGTTACAGATATGTGAAATTGGTTTAACTTGAGCGTTTTTTTTCTATTATAATTTCAATTTTAATGATTTTAATTTTATGGTTTTTTTTTCGTATAGTAGTGATGGATTAGGAAGTTAGAATGGATTATTTTGGTTCCACGTTGTAACGTAATCTGATACCCATAGCGGTTAACTCGGAATCCAAATACTTCAATACGAACGGTATAGCAACAGTTGTGGTGTCATTACCACCGACAAACTTGTTACCTTGACCATCTTCCCAAATTTGAGAATCGTCGATGAAAATCTTGTCTTCACCTTCGTATTCAGCAATCATCTTCTTAGCATCATCAAACTTAACAGCACAACGACGACAAGTGGTAGTAGCGGCAGCACCAATTCTTGGAACACTTTGTTGAGTGGTCAAGATGGAACCACACTCACGACAAATAGAGGTTTGAGTGTAATCTGAAGAGTTTAATAGACGATCTTGTAACAAGAATGAGGTACCGTGACCAATTAATGCATCTCTTTCCATTTCACCTACACGAATACCACCATGTCTCTTTCTACCCTTGACTGGTTGCATAGTTAAACTGTTAACTGGACCAGTAGATCTGACTTGGAACTTATCGTTAACCATATGTCTTAATCTTTGATAGTAGACAACACCGATATAGATATCACATCTTAATTCTTCACCAGTAGCACCAGAGTACATTGGCTCGTTACCGTGGTAATTATAACCGGCCTTTCTTAATTGTTCACCAAAGTAATCAGCAGGAGTGTCTTCTTCGTTGAAAATCCATGGGGTGGCATCTTGGGCAATACCGTGTAGAGCACCAGCTTTACCAGCCAAGGATTCAACAAACATACCAATGGTCATACGCGAAGGGAAAGCATGTGGGTTAATAATAACATCTGGTTGAATACCGGTTTCACTGAATGGCATATCAACAGTTGGCCATTTTCTGGAACAAACACCCTTTTGACCATGTCTAGAGGAAAATTTATCACCAATTTGTGGGGTTCTTCTGATACGGTACTTGATACTGATGGATTGTAATTCTTGGAACTTGTTGGACTCATCACCAATTAAATTAACTTCTTCGATGTAAGCTGGTTCAGAAGAATGGTAAGTCTTAATCTTAGTCTTGTTAGTAGTATCGTCAAAGTAGGCACAGATTGGGTCACCTTCTTCAACGTAGGTACCAATGTATGGTAAACCATCGTCATCTAACTTTTCTAACCACTCCTTTGGCCATTCATCAGTACCGAAACCATAATGTTGAGTGATTGGATCACCACGGCTTCTGTTCATAGATAAATCAACCTTTTCGACCTTGTACATAGTACCGTAACCAAAACCTCTTTCATCAGCAGATTTGTTGATAATCATGGCATCATCCATATCGTAACCAGTGTAAGAAATAACCGCAACAACAGCGTTCATACCGTTAGGGAAATTATCCATACCGTAATCATCATAAAGATTAGCTTTAACAATTGGAGTTTGACCAGTTTGTAATCTATATAACTTGTTATCGGAACGATGACATAAGGCAACACCAGGGGTACCCATAGTTTGCTTACCCATTTGACATTGGTACATATTTCTTGGAGATTGGTTAAAATCAGAGAATGGAGTTAAGTTAGCTAAAATAGAAAGAATGTTGGTAGGAGTGAATTCAACATGAGAGTGAACGTTGTTTTCAATTTCTTGTGGAGTTACAGCAACATTCATATAGACTTGTTCGAATGGACCGACAATGTCTTCTTTATCTAATGGTAAGTAACGAACTGGACGCATCATTCTGGAGTGACCACCGAAGATGTATAAACCTGGGTATTGACCCTTAGTAGATGGTGGAACGTAACCAATTTCTAAGTCTAATGGCAAACCTTCAGTCTTACCTTCAACCTTCAAGAATCTTAAAGTATCAGCAATGATCTTACCTTGTTCATGAGTAGTCCAACCAATGATTTTACCATCTAATTGAACACAGCATAAGGATGGACCGGCAGCAAAAGTATGAGAAGCTGGGGAAACACCTAAACTGAATAACAAACTTGGAACTTTGGTAACATCGGATTGTTTGGTGGAAATTTGACATTTGTGAGCAAAATGGTTTAACAGACCACATGGAGAACCATCGGGAGTATGGACAGGGCATAAAAACCCCCAAGATTCTGGTAATAATTTTCTAACTGTAGTAGTTTTCAATTGGGCGAAGAAAGAACCTCTATGCACCATTCTGAAATGAGAAATAAAACGGTAGAAATTAATCTTTTCAGCTACAACGGTATAACCAGAAACTTGTTGTAAATCCAGACCAGATTGGGAAACTAAATTACCAGTGGATAAGAAATATTGTAACTTAGACCCAATGTTTTCGTTTACTCTAGATAGAACTCTAGTCATATATTTACGATCTTTGAAGTTGATAGCAACACCACGGTTAACATCAGTTCTAATTTGGGCAACAATACCTTGCATGTACTCATCGATCTTTTCCTTGATGATCATACCATATAAGAAACCACCTAATAAGACTTCCTGATGTTGGGTTGCATCCGGATTATCAGGAGCACATTCACCAGCAACTAAAGCGTATAACTTTCTAATCATGAATAATAACATTCTTGATTTATCTTCGTTACCGTCCTTGCCTAGATGGACTAAGACAATACGGTTTAAGACTTCTTGACCAACTTCGTAATCACTCTTATCGGCAGAGGCTTGGAAGACAAAACGGAACTTGTCACCCATGTATTGTAAGACTTGGGTACGGTTTTGTAAAGTTGGGTATCTCTTCTTGAAACCACGTAATAATAATTCCAGACGATCAGTTAAGAAAGAGTTCTTAGTATCAGAACCAACAATACCATCGAAAATTTCTCTATCGTTGGTGTCACATAAAGCCTTTAAGATCATGACAACTGGGACTAAATATTCATTTTTTCTCCAAGAGAATCTAAACGTAACTTGACCATCATTTAAATAATGTAAAACATTAGTTTGGGAAGTTTGATCAGGTCTAACAGATCTAATTTGAATACCGTATTGAGAGTAAGAAGCACCTCTATTAGCGAAAGAAGGTCTAATAATGGCCATTGGGTGATTTCTACGTTGAACAATTAACATTCTGATCAATTTTTCAATACCGTTGATAATGAAATAACCACCAGCTTCATCAGATTCTTCTCTTTGTTGAACCAAATCGTATGGGGATAACTTGTTTAAGTGACATCTGTTACTTTGTAACATGACAGGTAAACCACCACAATCTCTAACTTCGTTGTATGTCTCTTCACCATTGTTGACGTTCCATTTCAATTTCAACATCAATTTACCTTTGTAAGTGTTCAATCTTTGTCTAGATTCGGATGGGTAAACCTTTCTTTCAACAGCAGAAGAGACACCATCGTTAGACATTGGCTTGGTAATGGAAACTTGTTCAACACTAATGGATAATTTATTACCTAAGTATGAACTGCTAACTTCACCGTTTCCAAGATTACCATCGAAGATAACCTTTTCACCAATATCCTTGATGGCTTGGTTTAAAAGACCACCATCAACACCTTCAGTTAAAGCGTTGAAAGAACCAACATGTGGTTCAACAGCTTCTTTTAATAATGGGTAGGCACTCTTATCCTTTGGAGGATTAATAAAACGGGATTCTCTTTCAAGAGTCCTGAAATGAGCGGATCTAGCACTGCTTGGTGGTTTAATGACTTTACTCATTGCAGCTGTCTGTGGTTTTCTGGTTCAATTTGGGACCAGAAGAAATTCAATAGCAATCTTAAACTATATCAACATATATAAGTACATTGTTAAAATTTTGCGATGAGCTTGAAAAAAAAAGATGCTCAAAAATTTTTTTATTCTCATCACAGATCTTTTACGTTTGAAGTGATATTGGCCCAAAAAGGAAATGCGTGCATCACTTACGGTTGTCACTTTAAGGATACTGATTAATGACAGCAAGAAGTAGTGACAGGTTGGGTAGTATTGTGTCTGTATTAATGGTACCATAAATAAAATATTACTTGAACAACAAAAAGAATAATAAAAATATTAACAAAACTGTGCACACAGTATTTTAAAAGTTATTGTAAATTCAATTAGAGAATAATTTAATAAATAATTGAGAGAATATATAATGAATAGAGAGATAAATAGAACAATTTTTTAGAGCATTTAATGCTGAAAAGACATATTTGAAATAAAATAAAATATTGGAGAGTGAGTTTTCAATGGATTAAAATGAAATTTCATGAATAAGTTGGAAAGTAAATAAAAAAGAGTAGAGGTTCGTTTTCAAAACTAATATATGATCTCTTTATTCATCCTTCTTGTTTAGAACTTCGTGTAAAGCAGATTGCTCTGGGTTAGAAATAAGTCTCAAACTTTCATCAGTAGTCAGTTTTTTATAAGTGAAATATGTCCCTGAACAAAGAGCAACACCCATTGCTAAAAACAGTGGAGTTAATTCCACTGGAAATGGTAGTCTGGAGGTTTTCTTCTGTTGTACAATTCCAATAAAAGTGTTAGTAAGGAGGTCTTGAAATATTAATTAGAAAAAGTATTGCATCAATCACATACTGCTGCGTTCATTAACCTTAATGATGGTTGCATTTTCAGATATATTAATTATTGGTTGGTTTGATCTTTCGGCTCTTAAGAAGAACAATTATTAAATCTTGACAATCTTCTATCAAAACATTATATTTATATATGTTCAAGATAAAGTTAAAATTATATATACAAGTAAAGTGATCTTTATTCATTGGTAAGTCTGTGTTTATTGTTATCCCCTTCGTCCCACTATGGATTTGTCGGAATTTCATTATCACAAGAAACGGTTATAATTATTTTGATATTTTAAAGTAAACTCATTGGACAGAACAAGCAAACTAGTCACAGGGATGTTTTGTCATGATGTGAATCTGATATTGGTAGTTGAGAGGTAGTGTAAGGGTATAGTTGTTACTTTTTCATATTGAGATGAAACAATATATTTTATTTATTAACCATTTAGTACCTTATAATTCCATCTTAGATGAATGCAACTATTCTTACTTGGTTCTCCTGTCCTTCATGAACATGTGTATTATAGGAAATGGAATGTTGATGTAATTGCGATACCTCGCTAACTTACCACTGTATCTACTGGTTTTCCGGCCTGTATTTCATGCAATCCCAAACAATTTCATAAACTAACCAGCTCACAGCTGTTGAAGGAATAACTTTAAATAAACTAGCTGTTAAACCCTTGTAATACCCAAGTACACCTTCAGTCAAGTAAATTGTCTTTAAACCATTCCATATACTCGTATAACGAAACCCCATCTCATTATTCCCCATATTCATAATTTGGAATCTTTTACGTAACAGATCAAATGGATAAGTCACAGTTTGAGATATAGCACCACTTACAGCACCAAACATCAGCTTATAAGCCCACATGGTTGAAGGTGGATTATCTTGGAATTCCTTTAATTGTTCATATACTGCAAAATTCAACGAAACCATAGGTAAAACTTGAAATGAAGTTGGAGTCAAACCTCTATACAAACCATATATACCACCTTCATTTTTGTAGATATGTTTGAGTAATGGATAGAATCCAGGTGGCTTCTTTATATCTTTGGCCTTACTGGTATGTAGATTTTGTAAATTTGCAGTTTGAACAGACAGTCTGATTCTAATTAAATCTAATGGTTGAGTCACCAATAAACTAACCGCAGCCCCTATAGAACCACCAAATAATCTTTGTCCATTGGATAGTTGACCACTATTTTTATCGACGTGGAAGACATGTTTTTTGATATATTCAAAGATTGCAAACTGAACCGCACTATATGGAAATATTCTAATACAATTTAGACCATTACCACGAAATAGACCTTTAACACCTTCTTCTTGATGTATCTGTTTAATAGCATTCACCACACCTGTATTATATTGAGTGTTTTGTAAAGAACCTTGCAGTTGTAGCAAGATCTTAACTCTTTCGAATGGTGAAACAGTAGTTCTCGAAAGGACACCGGCTAGTCCACCTGCAATCAGGGATACAGTGGAGTCCTGAAAAAGAAAAATTGAGAGGGCTGAAGATTTATTTATTGACTTTTTCATCAGCTGTGGTCAATATTTGAAGCCGTACTCCCTCTTTTGCGTTTGCAGTGGAAGAAACCATCGCAGTTGGAGTTTAAATGATCACCGAATTTTGAAGTTAGATCAATTTTCATTACCAAAAAAGGAAAGAGCAAGTATTCAAAAACCAGAATTTAAAATACAACCATAAGCAAGCTTATATTGTCGGAGAAAACCTTTAAAAGTGAACATACCAAATATGCCTATCAGAAATTTATATGGTGATATAAGAAGGATTAGCCACCAAATTGGATAATATTACAACATATAATTGTTTGCTTCCCTCGTTTAAAATTTGATCACTTTTTATGGTGTCCGGTTGAACAAAACCATTGTATTTCTTATAAATAGTATTTGCTTGGTGAGATATTACAAACATAACGTTTTCCAATAGATTTGTGGTAGGAAAGGTTATAGCCATGGCCTTGTCCTATTATTTAAATATAGGCACGCCTTTTGTTACTTTTCCAAGATAAAGAAAATTAACAATACATCTAAACATATGCAATAAAATAAACAAATGATATTGTTTTAAAGTATAACAATAATGTTGCAGATCAACCGATTTGTTCATTCGAACATCTTGTTTCCTTTTTGACTTCCTAATTCGTAGGGAATTATCCTCTCAGGTGATATTTTTCCCCAAGCTGGTAATATATTGACGATGTAATATTACTTGATAAAATACTTACTAACCGGTGTTATTTTTCCAAACAAGGGAAATTACTGAGCTTTCAAGAGTAAGAACACAATTCTCTCATTGTTTGGTTTATAGTGGCCCTTCTTACAAAAGTAGTAAGTGACTATACTCTAATTAGTAGCCTTTATTACCACGTTTGGAAATATTTCTTAGTTTCATGCCTTCATAGTTCGGGAGTAAGAAAGTATTACGTGGGATTCTTTAGCTTTCTGGAAAGAAATACACTAGTTGTGTGAAGCATTTCGAGTAGTAAAACAGAACTGAATGTCATTACTCTAAAAAATGTGGGACGTATTCCCAAACCCATAGAAAATCTGATCCCCAAATTCTCACAAGAGAGAATCATTTTTTCTTTTCAAACAAAATATGGTGTTTTATCTTAAAAATATTTTGCAATCAGCAAGAATTTTAAGTTGTTTCCTTTATTTAATATTGTAGTTTGATCTTGAAAAACAATGGTAAAATTTTTGGAACACTAAATCTAAAAAATCAGCCAATTTTGATAGCAAAAAGGGAGAAAATAGAGACAGCACTTTATTAGAGGAGACGTCGAATTGTTTTATCTTGATATTTTCAATCTCTGTTCTTTTTAGGAAACAAAGGATAACCGGGTTTAGTTAGTGGCTATACAATTAAACTGTTTTATCTATTGTTTTCAATAAATATATTTTTAATTTTAATAGTTTTAGTTAAGAAATTCCCTACTCCTCAAAAATGAGGAAATTAAGTCTTAACTAACGCAGTTTCTGAGAAAGATTTTTACACTGTTAACCTACTGTTTGCCCAATCAAATAAGGTTTTCTTTTCAATTTTCTTACCGTATTTATTCAGAAAACGGTGTGCCTACTTAGATCAAAAAGAGTGCGATCTACGGTTTTAATCTTTCAAAACCGTAGCTTCTTTTATAAATAACCTTATTTACCATATTGAGAGATGTAACTGTAAAACAACTCAACCAGTTTTAAGTCCACACCAGACCAGCGTCATACAAGGACTAAATTCCTTTGTTCTAAGAAACCTTTTTAGTTCGAGGGAATCAAGGAGGCAAAGTCTAGCCGGTAGAAGAAGCCGTGTTACACCAGTATACAGAAACTTCGAATCAATTTTCTGTATGAGCCACAAGTTTTTAGCTAACAAGAGATAGTGTTGAAGATAACAGCTAAGTTGCAACGAGTAACCCTTTATAATGGTTTAATTGAGGAGAAACCAAGGAGATATAACGGGGATGTACATATCATTATTACATATTCTGTTTGCTTAAAAAATAGAAGCTCCCCTTGATTATCGGGAAAAAAAGACAAAGAAACAAAGAAGCTATTGCAAGACTGAATAATGACGAAATCTGGCAACACGAAAAAAATGGAAAGAAACAGAGAATTTCTCTATTGCATATATTTTGTAAGAAATATGTTATCTCGTGGTAACAATAACCTTATAGACAGGGGTCGAAAACTCTGAGCGCTGCTACACTTAACCGTTAAAATACTTCCCCTGGAACCGGGGTTAAATTTTCACTTGCCTACAATGACATCTAAGCTAAGTTTACTGCAAGCTATTGTGTCCAGAGTCAATGCAGGGTTTTCACGATATGCAGTTTGTTCAAACGAGGCCGCATATTAAAAACATAAGAGCTTGTTTTCCCTGAGATAATTCGAACGAAAGAACTATTGTTTTTTTTGTCACGATATTTTAAATGGGAATATATCTCTCAACAATCTCCTCTTGAAACGAGAGGTAAACAAACAGAAACGTCCATCAAAAATTTAAATTGTTAGAATTTTCAGGTTCTTTTGTTTCCACAGTTAGTGATAAACTATTATTGTGATCAATAAACTATTATTCCAATCTGTTTTTATCCCTCAGCTATTGTCTTGATTCAGTTTCATACCGTCTTGCAATAGATAACCAACTGCCTAGATGAAGTATGTCTTTTTTCTTTCTCACCCACCCTTCTTTTCAAACCGTTAATCACTTGAAAACTTTTGAGAAAGTTATATAAATATAAATATGACGGGACCTTCCCTTTTGGGAGGCGTTAATTTCTTTCCAACACACTTTGTATATAATTTCTTTTGCTTGGTTGCTTTCTTTTCATTCTTTTACAAACAACCAAAATACAGATCAAACAAAACCGCTCTAACGTATTTATTCTAGATTAAAATACACATATCATAGAGAGTCGGAAGACACACAAGATACAAGTAAACAAATAATCTAATTATAAAATACATACATTTGAATTAAACCCAGACAGTAGTACTCCTATTCGTTCTCTCGCCGGCGTTTATTCTTCATCCACTTTATTAAGTTTATATATTTTTATAAATGATAAAGGCCGTCTATCCAACAAATTTCATTTCAAAACATAACCAAAATTTAACGTCCCACCATATTGCCAAGGGTTTACCAGATAAGATCGAACAAAATATCCCTCGTTACAAAAGAGGTGATCTAAAATATATGACAAATTATAATAATAATAACAACAAGCAGCCAAACAACAAGAGTAACAGTAACATTAATAAGAAATTTGAAGACTTTACAGCTGCTTATTCACCAAGTAGGGCAGGTTCAAATGGATATCGTCCAAATCAATTACATCCTGATTCAGTAAGAAGCTTTGAAAACAGCAACGGTAGTAACAACAGCAATGGCCGATCACATTATGTGCTACCTCCTATTTCATCTCTGATGAATCCAGGGCCCCAAAGTGGGCGTAGTAGTTTTGATTCTAATGGTAGACACAGTAATGAATTGGAAACCACTGGTATGGAATCACAAAGTGTCTCTGCGAGGATCTCAACCAGCCCAATTCAAACAAAATCAATGACGAAAGTGAATTCATTCCCATCTATAAATACACTGAACCCCCAATACCAACCCAATAATTTTATACGCGGTGACAGTACTGAGAAGCCTGCGTTCTTGTACCAACCCCAGAGTCAAGTACAAATCCAATCTCAAGCCCAAACTCAACCACAAGTTTCTTATGTCCAATACTTATCCCCAAGCATTCCTAAAACTATCATTCCAACATCCATTCCAAATTCTAATTTTACTCCACAAAACATTGCAGCTCCTCATCCACCACAGCAATCTCTCATCCCAACTTTTCAATATGCTGTTCCTGTTCAACAACCACAAATGACAATGGTAAACAACAATGGTGTTCTCACTACAATGACACCAATCAATTTAATATCTTCAGTGGGTCCTCAACCACCAGTACTCTCCCAAGTTCAACAATTATCTCCTCAACAATTTATAGTTCCTCCTCCCCCACCACAACATCAAGGTCAAAATGTGAACATGATTGGTGGACCACCTCATGTTATTAATTACGTATTGACCCCAATGGTAAATAATAATAATATCGATAATAATACTATTTTCAATCTACAGCACAAACGGTCGAACACAACTACTATAAAACCATCACCTCCTTCAACTATTGCAAGTACTCCCTCATACATTCCAGATTCATCAAGGTCTTTTTCGCTTCCAATCGAAACTAATTCATCTACCGTAACTGTCAAAGACAATATTAAGAAAGC
Organism: Monosporozyma yasuniensis; assembly: GCA_030558655.1. NCBI lineage: Eukaryota > Fungi > Ascomycota > Saccharomycetes > Saccharomycetales > Saccharomycetaceae > Monosporozyma > Monosporozyma yasuniensis. Next base: position 32,804 of record JAKTQC010000057.1, on the reverse strand, counting down.
CTTTGGTACCACTAACGCTATTGATTGTAGCACGAAGATAAAACACAAGAGATCATCAAGAAGTATTTCTAAGAAATCAAGTAAACATATTTCCCAGAAATCAAAGGATCTTCGCGACTCACTTTCTTCCACACAATTCATTAACCATGATAATAAAACCATTAAGTTTGATGAAAAGAACAAAAATTACACTGTGGATTTTAGTTCTGCTGTTAAACATCGTAAACAATGTTCTATTTGTGGTAAGATTTGTTCAAGACCTTCCACACTAAAGACCCATTATTTGATCCATACTGGTGACACTCCATTTAAATGTACTTTTGAAGGTTGTAATAAAGCTTTCAATGTTAAGAGTAATATGTTAAGACATATGAAGTGTCATCAACGGCACAGATAAACTGTCTCATGGAGATAACTTAGACTATCTGGTCTAACTCTCCAATTTTTGTACTTATATTCATATCCCTAACCCACCAATAATTAATCAAGATTTTTAATATATTTAGTTTTGCTTTTCTTTTTTATGTAATATATGTAAAACAATAAGAGAACAACAGATATCTTCTCACATAGTGTTCGAAAATAATTACCATTTTATTCGATTTCATCCATCTTAAGCAACTACTTTTAGTTAATGAGCGGCTATAATTTCTATTCTTTAAGCTCATCTCTCTCCAGTTGTTTTTTTTCGCGATCAAGATAACAGACAAATAGTGAAAAACAAAAAAAAACAAAAAAAAACAAAAATAAAAAAAGATGTCGCCAGAGAAAGATCAAATTTGAAATCCGTATTTGGGACACCCATACCCCCACTAAAACGGGCTTCCACTACGGTGAAATAAAAATTACCCAAAATTGAAAACAAAAGAGAATAACAAAAACCAAGACGATATTGTGTATTGTTTATTAATTTGTTTATTCTTACGAGCATAATGGGAAATGAACAATATCACCCATCTAGCTACAGGTTGCAAGAATACTGTATTATGTATGAAAAATTGAGGTGACTGTCTCTCACCGTCTGTGTGTAAATCTAACTCAACTGATATTACTGATAGGGCCGTCATCTGAAAGTAGTTTTCAGCTAAGGGTTAGTCTGATTGAATATCTTATCCTGGTAAGCATGTCAAGCTTACTCTATCACATTAGGTTCTTTCTCAAAAAGAATTTGTTTCTTGCTGTCAGGTGATGATGACAGTTTCCTATTGCGTGATTGTCATTATAGGAAGCCGGAAAATTACGGGAACCCGCCTCCATCCTTCTGGCTTTCCCTAAATCCTCAAAGATGTCAGCTTTTCCCCACAGTGAAAAGAGTGAGACACAACACTACGCAATCTTGCTATTCTATTATTCTTGCCACCCTGTTCAAATTAACCAGTGAACACACCCATTTGACTTTCTAGCTTTTTGGCCATACACCCATTCATTAACAGGTTCTTTAGCGCGGGATAATAAAAAAACCACGCAAAAGTTTGAAAGTTCGGGCTTCTACTATTGCAGTTGTTCCCTTTAAGGAAATAATAATACAAGAAAATCACCTGTTGTCTCGCGAATACGATACAATTCACATAGAAACAAAATAGCCTGATGTTGGCATGCACCAAAGAGGAAGTTTAGTATGGGACTTCTACTAATCGTCACCAAAAGTGGGCCCACTTTATATTGTACACTGTGGAAGTGACGTTGAGTGAGTAAGGTGATGTTGAGTGTCATTGTTGGATACTATTGTGTTTGCGGGCCCCCATTCTCAATTGTATGGTGTGGTTGAGGGACTTTTCACTAGGATTAGTATAATCTGGTCAGAGTGGTGGGATTTCTACCTTAATTTTCTGTTATTATTCTAAGATTTCCCTTTATTGAATAACTATTAGGTGGGTGTGTGGTTCTCAAAGGACAGTTGCCCAAGAGAATGGGAATTGAGAAAGTCAAAGTGGGTCCCAGAAATTATTATAAAAGGGTGAGCTTATTCTATCAGTTGATCAAATTCAATTTTCCTTTTCTATCACTTTTCCTCTTTTCACACCTAAGAAACCAAGAAACACAGTTTCCAATTACATCAATCATATAAACAAAAATGGCCACCAGAGTTACTATTAACGGTTTCGGTAGAATCGGTAGATTAGTCTTAAGAATCGCTTTATCCAGAAAGAACATTGAAGTTGTTGCTGTCAATGATCCATTCATTTCTGTCGACTACGCTGCTTACATGTTCAAGTACGATTCCACTCACGGTAGATACCCAGGTGAAGTTTCCCACGATGACAAACACATCATTGTTGATGGTCACAAGATCGCTGTCTACCAAGAAAGAGATCCAGCTAACTTACCATGGAAGGCTTCTAACATTGACATCGCCATTGACTCCACTGGTGTTTTCAAGGAATTAGACACCTGTCAAAAGCATATTGATGCTGGTGCCAAGAAGGTTGTTATCACTGCCCCATCTGGTACTGCTCCAATGTTCGTTGTTGGTGTTAACGAAGACAAATACGCTGGTCAAACCATTGTTTCCAACGCTTCTTGTACCACTAACTGTTTAGCTCCATTAGCTAAGGTTATCAACGACAACTTCGGTATCGATGAAGGTTTAATGACCACTGTCCACTCTTTAACCGCCACTCAAAAGACTGTTGATGGTCCATCTCACAAGGATTGGAGAGGTGGTAGAACTGCTTCTGCTAACATTATCCCATCTTCTACTGGTGCTGCCAAGGCTGTTGGTAAGGTCTTACCAGAATTACAAGGTAAGTTAACCGGTATGGCTTTCAGAGTTCCAACCGTCGATGTCTCCGTTGTTGATTTAACTGTTAAGTTAGCTAAGGAAACCACTTACGATGAAATCAAGAAGGTTGTCAAGGCTGAATCTGAAGGTAGATTAAAGGGTGTCTTAGGTTACACTGAAGATGCTGTTGTCTCTTCCGATTTCTTATCTGACTCCAGATCTTCTATCTTCGATGCTTCCGCTGGTATTCAATTATCTCCAAAGTTCGTCAAGTTAGTTTCTTGGTACGATAACGAATACGGTTACTCTACCAGAGTTGTCGACTTAGTTGAACACGTTGCTGCTAACTAAAACATTTAATTAAATTTTATCTTCTTAGATACTGTTTTTTATTTTCGTTTATCCCACTGTAATGACATCATTTTAATGATCTTATATATTTAAAGCCTTTTATTAGATATTATAAATAAAGAATAGAATATTTTCTCCGCTTTACTTTTTCCTTTTTTTTTCTTTTATTAAAGATTTAAATTTAGTGGATTATTTATTTTTGTACTACGTTTTAAGAAATTTAAGAACCATCGTAGGATCCCTTCTTTGACTTGTTCGCGTGTAATATTGATACAAGTTAGACCCCTATTGCCCACTGTTTGATTGTATATGAAAATTAAAACTCTTTCCTACTGAATTACTTAAACCCGGAAACATCATAATAAATTATTATCATATCATTAGTAGTTTTTCTGCAATAATGCTTCAGGAAAATCCTATTATAAAAACTTGTTCCAGAAAATTAGACTTTCTTAAACTTTGCTAACTAAAGCCGAGAAATAAATAACAGCCATCAGTTAATAATTTCTTGGAACTGACCAGATAAAAATTTACCAAAAGAATAAGAGGGAAGCTTGTAACTCTAACACTACAAGTTGAAAAATTCAAGAAATTTAAATTCTACCCTAACAACAATATAATCGTTCCATTTTTGGTTATATGTTAAGTGAAACAAATGTATTCCGCCACAGGCACATTGTCACATTGTATATCAGGATTTTACTAATTAATGATGTCATAATAGAGATTTAGTGGCTTATCTCATTTCGGGGTTAATAGTTTTAGTTTCGTTCATGAAAAAGACAAAAACAAAAGAAATTATGTAAAGTAAAGTGCATTTTCTTGCTCTATGAAAGTAGCCATGTCAACTCATTTGAAAATAATGGATCAAGGGAGAAATACTGAACTTATAAAACATGAAGGTGGCTACGTTTTGTAAAAACTCGTATCCTTCACTAAATATAAGCATGAAATTACCAGTTACAATCTCAGTGTTACATAATAGGAAACAATAAAGAAAATTCTTACCCTGGTGCAAAATATGGAAAACTACAATAGAGCCAGATTTACTGGCGCAACAATAACTATTGAAAAAACAAAAAGGGCTGACGGGGAAACCAACTTTTTTCTTTTTAGACTGGATATTTGTTTCATTGTTTGACCACTGTATTAATTAATATATTTTCATCCTAATGGGATAGTTTTTTTTAGAGTATGTTAAATTGTTGGTTAAATAAATAAGGTTTAGAGTTTATTAAGATTGAGAAAATCAAACCCAGACATATTAAAAATGAATCTGAGTACGGGAATGCTTATTCTACCCATTTCTCAGAAGAGAAAATAGATTGCTTCTGTTTGCTCCTACAGATACTCTCACTTCTAGTTTTGAAGTTTCATAATATGTGCTAAGAAAATTAGGCATATATTACAAGGTGGTCTTATACCAAACCATTTGGCCAGAAGGTGAGGTAGAACTGTGTCCAGATCCGCGGGAAGTATTAGCTTCGCGGGAATGCTTTATAAATTGAGTAAAAGAAAAGCTAATCTTGTAATCGCATAACTACTAAAACACATTCCCTTACAGAATATGAGTAGATTCCCAAATAGGAATAAATTTGGCGATGTCACAGAATGCATGAAAAACTAGGAAATTAGACTTTCGCAAATAATAGAAATTCAGCGGCTGGCCGGCATTAAGTGTTAAAAACCCGCTCTCGGCACCAAATAGATAACAAAAAAAATGGGTTATTGGACATTGGGTAAAGTGTATTTTTGTTGGAATACAATTCCCCATTTAAAAAGTTGAAAAAAAAAACACCGATCTATACTCTTAGATTTTTTCTATTGTACAACAACGCGTTTGCAAAAGGAAAATTAAAGAAACTGTAGAGCTCTCAAAAATAAATTTCCCAAAACGGCTATTTTTCTTGACAATATTGGGATGTTCATCCCAATATGCACTCTTCCAAATTCGTTTAAAATTATGCAACAACTTTCTTGATTGAGATTAAATCGCAGAAGGACAACACAATCTTTATTATCATTTGATGCCTCGCCAAAGTGACCAAAACAAACATCTCTGTCTTTTCCTTCATGCATCTCACCCTTTTGATCTAATTTTTTTGTTTTTTTTTTTTACAGTACTTTGTCGCCTGTTTCATGCACGAATACAAAGAGAGATAAAGAAAGTGTTTTGGAGGCAATTCATGTAATTTTAGTTTGAAAAGTACCTGTATTAAGTTCAAAGGTCTATTTCGAAGTGCATAGTTATCAGGCTGGATCCGTCCTTCCTTTCCATTCTGGTGAAGGATAACAAAAGAGAAACCTTAAACTTTAACTCCATGAGCATAACAATTGAAAAAAATTAGAACCAAAGTCTGATTGTGTAGTGATACCACACTTCGTTGAAAAATATTCTATAAGTGTAAAGACAACATATAATTATAGGTAATTGTGTGCAATCTGTCTTGTTGCGTAGTCTCTTGAACTTTTTTGCCTATTTTTTCAGGATAGTAGATATATCTTGAATCTACGGTAAATCTTGAAACTTTAAAGTTAAAAGAACAAAGAAATCTAAACTCAAAAGATTCTAACCGGGTCCATTCAGATTTTAAGTGGTCGGAAAGTTTTTTAGTTGTAAGGTACACTGTATAGCTTGGCAACAAAAACACTCAAGTTAAAATGTAACCATGAAATGCGTACACTGACAGTACCAATGACAATTTGTAAACAAAACAACAGTCAAAGAGATTTAGTAGTAAAGTAGTACTCACAATCAGATTAAAAATAAAAATTCAGATACTATATTAGTAATGATTAAAAAAGTTTGAATATATATCTATAAATGATTTGAAAAGATACAGAGATTAAATGACTTGTAAAATTAACTTAAGGAATAAAAACAAATATGAAAAGACATAAAATAAAAATTATGCATGATATGATGGTATCTTGTAAAAGAAGAAAAATAGTAATTAATGAATATTATGCTTGGCCAACTTCTTGGCATGGCTCTTCATGTGTCTGATCATGTTACTCTTGACATTGAATGCCTTGGTACAATTAGGCCATGTACACTTGTACGGAGTATCACCAGTATGAATGAAATAATGTGTCTTCAAAGTAGAAGGTCTTGAACATTTCTTCCCACAAACAGGGCATTGTTTGGTTCTACGGATATCCAGACTTAGTTGTCTTTGGATCATTCTCTTACCGTTGGACTTGTTGATGATAGCAGGTAATGATTTGGAAACCGTTTTGGAAACCGAACTTGGATTAGAGTGGCTTCTTGGAGAAACATTAAGAGCTGTGGAGACTCCATTGATTGGTGAACTGTTACTTTGTTTAGCTGGAGACGATAGAGATCTTGATGGAACTAATGGAACATATGGATTGACTTGATATGGTTGACGGGTAGTCACTGGAACCATATACACTTGAACGAATTGTGGGTTTTGTTGTGGTTGTTGTAAAGCTTGGTTGCTTTGAATGAAACTTTGTGGAGATGGAACAATGGAGGCTGGTGGGGTTGGGTATCCTGAGTACATTGGAGATGGAGCCTGTTGAGGCAATTGAACAAAAGTAGGATGTTGTTGTGGTGGTGGTTGAACCAGACAATTCATCACTGGTGAAGAAACTTTTACTGTTTGTGGGACTTGTTTTGGTAATATACTGGAGACAGGAGTAGAAGCACTAACCATACTGTTGGATTGATTAACAGTTTCAACTAGAGACGACAATGGCGGCAGCTGAGTAACAGGTGAACTCATAGATGGGGAAGAGGGTGGTGCTACTCCAAAACTACAATCTCTATTGATAGGAGACATAGGGTTGTTGCTGTTGGTTCTGGATGAGAACGAGGCTTGTTTCATGTAGGCAGGGACAGTCACTGGAATAGATTGGCTAGGAATAAATGACCCATAACCCATATCCACTGTGGCTGGAGTGCCTTGGTAGGCAAAAGTTGTTGAGGATAAACGTGGCATCATGGACATGACTGGTAGGTTAGATTGGAGATTAAATGAGGAGGGGGTGATTGGAGAGTATGAGGGTATAGAGAGCTAATTGAAGTAGTTTAGAATTAGCTGATCTGAAAATGATTTTTTGGTGGTAGAATAAGCAATGCTATTATAATTTTCTAAAATAGAATTAACAAAATGTTATGACTATGTTGGCAGATTATGTAAATAAAATCTAATTAAAAAAAGAAAGTCTTGAAGAAGAGTTCCAATTAAGAATGATTTGTTGCCAACTACCAAGTAACTTCTACCTTTATATATAATTGGAGGGGGTCCTGAAATGTGTTCAAAAAAAGATTGGCACTAAAATAAACAAAATCACCCAGTGTATAATTTTTAAAGTCTTTCAATAAAAAAAAAAAAGAGGAATCAAGAGATGGATAGTTTTTTTCCCTTTGTTTAACCTTCCAGGATATTCCTTACCGCACTTGATCAGTTCGAATATGGAAGTTTCATTGGAAAGGCCACAGAAATCCCGTAGAGGAAAATAATTCTTTACAAAACAAAACCAAGAAGAAAGCCTAGCGTGTCCGGTAGGAAATCGAGGTGGAAAACAAAGGAATTCTATATCACCAACGTTTTCTAACGAGATATTATTAATTTTCCACACTTGAAAATTTTATAAACAAGCTTACTTCCACTAGGAATCAAGAAAAATGGCCATTGTTCGGTGTTCTGTTGACTAATTTCAAAGTTCATTTGTTTTTGTTGTACCAATGATCGTTCATTGTTATGTAAAAACAATACCTCACAATACCAATTTTTCTATGGGAAGCCTCCACAGGCAATTGGAAAAGTATTATTTTTTAAATTATTCTCGGGCCCAAACAATAGATTTTGCCAAAGAGAAGTAGATTTTATTAAAAAATTCCTATTATGGACAGTCAAGCTGCGTGTAATGGAAAGCGTGGGATGAGTATTGTTAATTATTCATGGATAATAATAATTATACCCAACCTTAGATATGGGGGGATTAACCTCCACCGTAGACAATTAAGAGCGAAAAAAGAAAGGGAGAAAAAAAGCTATGGATCAATCGGGGTGACGAGGGATACAAAGGTAGATTTTGTATCGCTCATTGTGGCAACTGAATTCCTCAGTTAACGTGTTTTTCGGGTATACTTAATTCCCAACATTCTTTTTCTAAAGTTACTTTAAAACAAACCCGCCATTGGTAAAAGCCTGCTCGTTTTCTTAGGGACCAATTCAGTGGAGGCTTCAGTATTACCAGTTGCTGGTCAAGGAGATAATTAAAATTGTAAGAACTTTTCAACCGATTTCTATTGTGGGAAGCCATTCACTTCTAAAAATTTCCTGTTTTTCCTGCAAGATTGAGAATGAAAGTTTAATTTCATGCACTCTCCTTAGCTACATCCCCAGGTATTTCTAAATGCAGATCGCAGTAAATTACATGAGCTCAGTTATAATACTTTAAAAACCTTAAGATTCTACCTAATAGGCCTTTATTTTTGGTGGGAGTTTCTGTTTTTGTACAGAAAAATCAATAATTTTCCCCTTTACCGTAAGTCTTGTTTTACTTGAGCAGAAAAGCATCCCTATTAACAAAGGGCACTTTCTCAGTCTGAACTCTAGTTTTTTTTGTGTTTTTTTCAAAAGAGGTGTTGGGGTATTCCAATATTAAGTTCGGTCAACTCCTTTCTATAATTAAAATCTTAATTGTTTTACAATATTTTATTACCAATTATATTGCTATTCAATGAGTTTGTTTATGGCTGAAATAAAAAGATCACGGTTTCATGAAGGCAAATGAATAAAATAAACTTTTAACAATCGTAAAATTAAAAAACGTACGATTAAGACGGATTCCTGTGGTCCAGAACAATAGAGACTTGCAGAAAGTAAGAAGGAGAAAGATAAAGTCTTGACAAAGAGCACAGGTAGAAAAAAGAAACGATGGCTGGAATTAAGTTATTCCGGCTTATAAACTGCAGGAGCGGTAGACTCTTTTCCGAAATGTGCAACAGATTGGAAAAAAAAAGATCGACAATTACAATAGGGTGAAAATTAGATTGGTTAAAGAGTTACTAGAATAAGAGGTAAGGGAATCAGATTGGCAATAAAACCGACGATCATAATGAAGGCGGGATTTTTTGTGTTCTCTTGAAAGTTAAATTTAGTGTTTTCATTGTTCTTGGCCACGAAATGACTACTGTAATTGAAAGGGAAACCACGATAAATCACGTTACATTTGTGATTGTTTACCCAAAAACAAACATTTGTATTGTGTTACTTATCTGAATTTTAAGAAAATTTAGCGCCTCCTGGAAATATATCCCACTCTATCGAAATAAGGTTTCTAAAATTATCAATCCACTATGCAGAAACAATTTAGGCAATTGTTTGGTGGAAATTTTAAACAAGAATTGTACACTGTTAAAAAAAGGAGAGAAATTCTGGGCAAATCCTTCACGGGAAATAAAAAATTAAAGAAAGACCATCCATTTTCGTTAAAGGGAAATTCAATTGTTTAGAAGAATTGGATCAACCATTTTCTATTGTTATGTGGGTATTATTTAGTAATTTGTAGTAAGTTACTAGTAATTCTCGGCTACCTGAATAATTTATTGTTTTTATTAGAAATTATTATATTTCTTATTGTCTGCAAGTACGGAAACTTTTTTAAGTTCTAAAATCACTCACATATGGATCTTAATAGGAAAAACTTTCACACTATATCACTTTTGTTCTTTAGCGAAACAAAGACAACTATTAGGAAACAAAAGCGTGGGGGTTGATTAAAGTAGGAAAACAAGGTATTGTTCCCATAACGAAACCATATTAAGAGCAGATTTTCAGATTTACCTGGTTGTGTTTGCTATCAGAAGATGAGCTTTTCTTTCACTTAAATTTGGTTTTCATATCTCGGATGGGGATTACCAGTTTGAGCCGGAAAGTAATGATTTGATTACTAATAAGAGTAAATGCGGATCGAATAGTAAGGAAGTTACTATTGCTAAAAAATTAAAGTAATTAGTTTAATTCGCTCAGCGGTCTCGGGATAATTTTAAACACCTTAGGCCAATCTTGTTACGATGTAAAAAAAAAAAACTAATGAGAATAATCGGATAACTTATTGTTTGAAAAAAAGTACTAGTAAATGGGATGCTGTACACGTTGCTTAATATTTGTAGGAGAAACAATTTCCCTCCACCAAGTAAGCAATTCATCATTAATTCGAGCCTTGTCTGAGGCTTCTACTTTCCACGTCGTTGATTACTTTAAAGCTTAAAAATCGGAACTTTATTCTAATTTAATTCAAGGAGAAGGAAGTATATTCCCTTTTGTTCAATCATGCTGAGATAACAAGATATTGGTGAAACAATAATACAAGTTAAACACCCTTTAAAAGGTGGAGGGGTTGTATTGTAAACTTAATATTTTATCCACATTAAACTTAAAAATTTAGTAGAAATCGGAACGAATTGTGTTTAAGAATAGTTTAAGCTCAACCGTGGGGGTCAATTGTTGAAAAAATAATATTTCAACAAGATGTTTTATAAGCTGATATTGTTTCACATGGAATATTAAAAAAAAAAATAGATTAAATGTAAGGCTCAAGACAATCTAAATAACAACAATTATTTGATTAATTCAGTCGAGCTCGTGAAAACATGTGTAAACACCAAGCTTAACTCCCCTGTAAACATATACACCCTGGGCCATATTTCACTAGGTAAGCCGATTTATCTCCCATTGAATTGCTCTTGGTAAAAATATTCTCAAAATCTAGTTTCATCTAACACAAAAAAGAAACAGGCAGGTCACTTTCGTTGAAACTAGCGTAACTCCAGAAGAATTTTGCAATCCATTAATTCACTGTTTGGTATCTCTGAATGATATCTTTAGAATCTAAAAACCGAAAAGATTTCAATCACTATTATCTTCAGGATCTTTCGGTGCCAATAAACTGAAAAAAAAATGGGTGTGACTTTCAATTACATATCATTTTCAAGGAATTATCCTTTAAGTTAACCCAAAGAACCTTCTTAACTCAAAATAAAAAGGAATGCCACAATAGTTTTAAACTTCAATCTTACAAACTTTTACTAAGTAAGCCATTGTATAGTCTGCATTATGCAGCCGAGGAAACCAGGGAGGCAAAGCTACAGGATAAAACGTCACAAAACTTGGTGGGTAATCTTACTGTATGTCGCACTCCATCAACTTCTGTTATTTTATCGGTAAAGGGTTTTATCGGGCAGCGCCGGTTGTATTTGTTTTTAAAAAAAAACAATCAAGATGACTTTCAAAAATAAAACGACTACGGAATTTACTGAGAAATGACGACAACATGTACAGTACCGATATCTTTACTCACGTTAATCCTACATATTTGATCAAAATATGTGTTAATCAAGTTTGCTTCTTTTCTTTATGAAAGTTATCTTTAGGTTTTCTTTGTGTTGGATTGTCTTTATGTAAGATCGGAAAAGATTAACAATTTTTATTATCTCATGCTTGTTACCCCTCTCAGGGGTACATATTAGTTTTATACAATTGGATATTGTCATGTAGCCATAGTAGTAATTCTTATGCACAACTTATTCATTTTTTGAGTAAAAGGATCTTTACATCAAACATCTTGATCTTAACCCGATATAATTTTAGATCAGAAAACTGACAAGATTTAAATTGAGAATTCACAAAGCAAGATGAAGAACAAACTAAATATAACGATTAAAAAGATGCTGGATTAAAAAATAGATATATGCTATATAAAACACGACAATGTCTATATGAATATACAAAGGAATATAGGTATAAATATATAAACGTGTATGTTTATATTGTATATTACATTGTAAAAAAATTACCTAATTTAAAAGGAAATATAACAACCTAAGAATATGTTTCAATTAAAGTATCACGTAAATTACCTGATATAGATTCTGGATGAGCGTCTTGTAGACGGAAGATAGATTCGATAACAGATAATTCTGGAGCAGTAGTATCTAAACCAGTGACAGCTAAATAGTCATTAACAACCATACCAGCACCAACAACAGAACTACCACGGTTAACAGTACCAGCAACTAAAGGAACTTGTAATAGAGAGGATAATTCTTCTTGATCCTGAATAGTAGTTTGTGGATGGACTAAACCACCTTGATTACTTAATGCACAGTAGGAACCAACAAGAATATTACCAGAAATAGTTTGACGGAACACTTCGACACCAAGAACATCACTTATTAATTCTTCGGTTTCTCTATCGATATCAGGGTGGACCAAAGCAACGTAATCGTTACAACAGATAACGTTACCTAAAGCAGATAGTCTTTCTTCAACTCTTTGAATTTTAACTTCATCTGGTAAACTGTTTCTTAAATGTTGTAATTCTTGATCAGTAGTTTGTGTTGGAACTAATAAACCTCTACGGTTACCAGCGGTCATACGACCAATAATACGGGTACCAGCAATAGTAGTATGAGCAATTGGAATGGCATCACCTAATTCAGCTTCAAAAGCAGAATAGAAATTTTCAGACCCACCAACTGCAACTAAACAGTAAGTATTGGTTAATTTTGAGAAGACACCAATTTCATTGGAGTTTTCAAATTGAGTTCTAGTAGCCATTTCTAGTTAAATAAAATGCGTTTGTTTGTTTGTCCTGTTTGTAATTTAATAAAAAGTAGTTCTTAAGTGGTTAACACTAGTAATAACCCCCCCACTTTGTAATAATTTTTCACTTTAAAATTTTCGTCGACATCAAAAATTTTTCAAGATGTGCGGGTAATGGGCATCGCAAAATTGTATTGTAATTTTATAGTGATCTGAAGTCGATTCTAGTGATTGAGGCGATAGGTGATAGATGAGCTGTGTCTGGGTAGTGAGTAGAGAGAATGGAATAATAGTGAAGATGAGAAGTAGTTTGTGAATTAAGGAGAGGAGTTTGATCAGAGAAAAAAAAGTTGTAGAAACACTCAATCCTCTAGATTTTGGACACACTTGGTAAACTTAGCATATATACAGTATTTTTTTTATCTCCACTTGCTACAGAACACACTATACCAATAGGACCCTTATCACAATCAGCACAAATCAAATATTTTAAATGTTGTTCAATCTTCCACTGTTTACCGTCATGTTCAAATTCAATATCTTGTAACACATCTTGATGGGAAGGAATATCTTTAGAGACACCGATATTATCAAAATCCCACACGTCCTTGACTAAAAGAAATTCGATATCAGTTTCCAAGTTGGATTCACTTTTGTGTTGTTGCATTAATTGGAACGTGTCTAAGATATTATTTTGCATTTTCACAATTGGGGCACTGTCCAATTTAATAATCTTGCAGCTACAATCTTTAAAAGAACAACAATAACTCATTATTCCTTTTCTAATATATTCTTAGTAGGTTCAATGGTTGGTCGACAGTTCCTTTCTGTTTACATTCTTCAAGTAAAGTTCCTAAATTAGTCGAATCTTGTTTGCAAAACACGACTTGTTTTTGTTATTTTTTAAAAATTAACAAAGTGTGCTTTCAAAAGGAAAAGACACAAATCGAAGATTCTAAAATGCTTATGCAGGAATTTGATCTTGTATTGTACATGCTTCTCTATAAAATATCTAGTTAAATATATTTAATTATTCATTGGCCTCTTCATTTACTTCGGCTTTGTTTGCTTGATTTTCTAGGGTTTTCCGTTTCTTTGAGGCTTCGATCATTTCATGCTTACGCTTCCTCTTTATCTTATCCATCTTTGGTACCGTACTAATTTGTTGTCTTTCCTTAAATAATTTACCTTTCTTTAATGATTCTTTTTCTCTCTTACTCATCTTTGATATCCTATCCATCCAAGAAGCCACTTCGCAGCCACTTTGTTTCATAACATTGATGACAGGTTTAATGGCAACAGAATCTTGTTTAGTGTAAAAAGTTACGGCTTTACCTGAACGCCCACCTCTACCGGTTCTACCAATTCTGTGAACATAAGCTTGAGCAGTTCTTGGGACATCATAGTTGATAACAAGATTGACACCTTTGAAATCAATACCACGAGCTAAGACATCAGTACAAATTAAACACCATAGTTCACCAGATTTAAATCTTTCAATGATTTTATCTCTTTGCATAGCAGTTCTCTCAGCATGGATAACATCAACATTCATTCTATCATACATCAATTCATGGTACAAAGCTTTAGCTCTGGTAATAGATTCTAAGAAAATAATGACAGGAGGTTTAAATTCACCTTCTTGAACTAATTGTCTGATAGCAATTAGTTTACCTTCTTCGTTACCACAATACACCAATTTTTGTTCAATATTAGCATTTGCAGCTTCTTTATGACCAATAATAACTCTAACTGGGTCCATCATAATAGTGTTAGCAATTTCTTCCACACCAGATGGAATAGTAGCAGAGAACATCGCTTTACGTAAGTTCGAATCAGTACATGAACTTAAAATATTATCTGTTTGTTCTACGAAAGTTTTGTCAAAAAGCTTATCAGCTTCATCAAAGACTAAATGCTTGACATTAGAAAGATCTAAAGCTTCATTCTTTACCACGTCAATTAGTCTCAATGGAGTAGAGATAATAACATCGTATTTCTTGTCACTAATAACTTTGTTCTTTAATTTACCACTTAATGATTTGGATAATAAAGCAACCTGCAATGGTCTCTTCTTGGCTAAGAAAATCTTGTGGGATAGTTTGATACATTCGATGAAAATTTGATTGGCCAATTCTTTGGTTGGGGAGATAATAAGACCTTTTAACCCTTCAGTATCTTTATCGTTAATGATTTGTTGTATTATAGGAATTAAGAAGGCTAAAGTCTTACCAGAACCTGTTGGAGCACATGCCAAAATGTCTCTGGTATGTAATGCTAAAGGAATGGCTTCACATTGAATTGGGGTTGGTTCAGTGAAATGGTTTTCGATCAAATTGTTCAACAATCTCTTGTCAAAGGAAAATCTACTGATTAAATCTTCAAAGGAACCAATCGGTAATGGAATATCCTCACCAGAAATATTACCTTGGTATGATTTACGCAAAGCATGGGCTTCAGCAGCTGAGGTGATCTTAGGTTTGACATCGACGATTTCATCATCTTCATCTTTTGCTTCCTCATCCAACTTCTTTCCTCTATCTTCGTTGTGCTTCTTTTCATCAACAATATGCATAATTCTCTTATTACGGAAGAAATCTAGCTCCTTCACGATTTGAGTGTCATTCTTTTCTTGCTTAGCATCTACACTAGTAGCACTAAAATTAGCAGATTCGGGCTTCTTACCGTTTTGGTTTGACTTCTTCTTGTTCACAGACGCACCTCTAGTTAAAACTCTAAAGATATCCATGGTTTATATTGTATATTTGGAACTTGGTTTGGTGTTTTCTTAGTACTCTATCACTAGCATCCTCCTTATTCTCTTACCGCCTTTGTATCAAATATCAAAAAAATTTTCAAAACTCATCTCATCGCATTTTTTTTCTGTGAGCGCAGTACCCGGATATTTCAAAAAAACTATAAAGACAGCTTCACAACACAAATATTTGTACTAGATCAATAGTTATATTACCAACTTTGGAATATTATTATCACATTAAGGTCATAAATAAATATATATAAATGTTGTTGTATGAATAAATAAAGAAAATCGAGTAATTGGCAGGAATCTGGACAGACTATTTCTTATTAATATCATCAAGTGCTTTATGGAATTTCAGATAGGTGCTATGGTCAAACTTTGAGAATGAGATATCAAGATCGATAAATGTCTTGGCAATTCTACAACTCTTGTAATAATAATTTAGGTAATTACTATTATATGGGTTGAAAGTCGAATTGAAGAAGTCGTGTGTGCTTAAATGGTCTTCAGAATATGAAGGGTAATATTTCATCTTGTTGACCATCGCAGCTATATGTGATGTTATTGAAGGTACTTCATCTGGGTCATCTAAATAATTGGCCTTCTTCTGTTGTTCAATTTTTTCCTTCTCCTCCAAATTTGGTAATGGGAACACATTCTTAAATAGTTCGTAAGCAGCTAAAGTAAACCCAAATTGCGGTGAGCTTCTAAGAACTCTTGCACCACCTCCTTTGAAAAAACTTCTCATACTTTCCTCCTTTAAAATAGTCTTTGCTGCATGGAAAATACCGGAATAACTTGTCTCACCCCTTCTTGGATCAATTTGAAGCCTTGTTTTAATAACATCGAATGGAGTCGTTAAAAATGCAGCAGGCATGCCTGCTAATGCACCAGCAACCAAAAGTTCCCATGTCTTTAGTCTGTTTCTTTTACGTTTATCCATGGGGTCAAAATTAAATATATCCTTTTTCAAATGGGCATATGTTGGAAAATAAATAGCTGAAAATGGGACATCTCTCATTAAACAAGCAGTCACACCTTTATATAATCCTCTAAATCCTAACTTGGAAATAATACTTCTTGCTGTTAAATCAGCATCAGACTTATATTCTGATTTAACTTGAAGCCTAATCTTCACAATCTCAATTGGATTTGTAAAAATGACTTGACATGTCCCCGCCAGAGCACCAGATAGTATCTCACTAAACATTTGTAGTTTCCCTTGTTTATCAACAAGTTTTCTTCTCATATAATCATTTACAGTTAATTTGATTGCTTTCTCTGGAGCAACACCAATTAACTGAAATCCTAAACCAGAGTAAAGACCTCTTACACCTTCCTGCTTAATCACCTTTAATACACAGTCCAAAGAATTTTTATATTTTGATAAGGTCCGTTGAGCCTGCATTCTTGTCTTGACAAAATCAATAGGATATACCACTGTGGCACCAATACAACCTGCAACTGACCCAAGCGAAAAGTTGTATAAAGAATCGAAAATTGGGTAGAAATAATAGTTTACATAAAGAGATTCATTTTGAGTGTGTTTTAATTCTAATTGATGAACCACATCGTTTAGGTAGTTTGGATTAAGGATCTTCAAAAAATCCTGTATGGTCAGTCTAGATGCCATTGTAGCCTGGTCTCGTTTGCCGTAAATTAATTGTTCAAAATAGTTAACTGAGACTCTTGAGAGTTTTCTGAAGGACATATCTTGAGCAAATGGTTCTAACGACGCTGAATAATTGTCATTGAACGTTTCTAACTGTTTCTTAGATATGTTTTCACCTTTTTGGAATTCGTTCTGGATATAGTTTTCTATCTTTGAATCACTGTGATGCCCCAATTTGTTCAGTTCTTCTTGATTAGTTTCGCTATTTCTCTTGGAGTTGGCTACAATAGAAAATAGCAAATTGATCTGAGATGGTGAGAATTCGTTGATATTGTTTACCTTATAATATTGTTGATTTAAAATTTTCATGAAATCTCTCTTTGTAATTATATGTTCTCTCATATCTTCTTCTGTGAGACCATTTTCAACAGAATATTTCAACAAGGCTTGGTTTAAAAGATCAAAATTCTGGAATAAATAGAACATGTCTTTAAAAACATTGTAAGATATAGCGCTGTTGTTAGATTTTAGCAATGCAGTATTTGATAAGTTCAATGACTCGAAAATATTGGCAGAAACTTTGTGGGAAAAGTAAAAACTCAACAGGTCCATTAATTGAGATTTGTTTACCACCAAATTACCCTTCACCGGATCTCTGTGACACAATTTTTCAAATCCTCTTCTCAATCTTCGGTTCTTTAAATCATTTTGAAGGATTGTAATTAAAGAATTCAAGGTTAAGTATGCACTGTTATCAGGATTCTTTTCATCTCTCCCAAATGGGAAGCATTCATAAAGGTTTAAAAAGGGAAACTTATCCCAATTTAAGAACAGATTGTATTTCTTTGAAAATTCATCATTAACACATTCATGTAATAAATTAATTGTAGATTTAAATTGGCCCACATTAAGTAACAATTCGTCAAAACTCAGGAATTTATTGCTATAATTTATTGGTTTCAGTAAAGTACTTCTATCAACTAATTCAGATTTCAGTTTTTCTGGGAAATGGTTAATTACGGCTCTGTCAAACTTTCTAAAAAATTCATAAAGTAATATAAGATGATAATTTTCTTGCTCTAGAATGTTGTTAAAATAAAACCAATCACTAATGGTTAAATAACCCTTATTACTTTCATCAATTGCAAAAAAAATACAACCAAAAGTATTTGAAGGAATTTGATTTAAGTTAAAGGAGTGGTCTGTAAATTTGGAATATAGTTTCTTAGAATTGGAAATCAAGTCAATAAAGTCATCGTAAAGCATTACCAACTCTCCTGAATTCTTCTTATTATCATTTGATATAGTAGCCAAAGTTTCACCTTCGGACAAAAGATTTCTAACAGAGGCATACCTCTTAAATATATCGATCTGTTGGATCTTTTTTTCACTATTTGAATTAATTTGTTCCATTTCTCCTACATTCGGTTTTGTTTTCGATTCATAACCCTTTGTTTGTAATTAAAACAGATCAGAAAATAAAAAAATATGAGTAAAGTTTGTAATTATACAGTTTTGTGGTTAATTGTAACACTTTGACACCTATTACTGGTCTCAAATATAGGAGAAGGATTTAAAAGGTTTCTATTATCGTTTCCCAAAATTTACCAGATCTGTTTTGTCGAGTTCAAATGTTTGTTTGGATTTGGAAAATCCCCGAAAACTCATATTTAATCATCTTCCATTATGAGTCCTTACTCATAGAAAGTTAAGAGAAAGATAATATTTCTGAAGAAATAGTATATTCAGGTTCGAAATCTACTTAAGATAATTACACATCGTACATATCGTGACAAACATGGGATTTCTTTCCCAAACTTCTCTGGATACAATTATTTAGTAATTTACCCAACTCTCTCCCAAGATCCCAGTAACTCTTATCTAGAATTTCTCTGACAAAGTTCACAAACCCGATCATGTTGTTTTGGCCAGGAATCTTTCGTAATGAAACAGCCTTTTGCCACACTTCCCTTTGGTAAGTAATCACGTCATCAACTTTACTAATATACAAACAATTGTACATTCTGATAAGATATGAATTAAAATTTTCTGTTGGGATATAATTCTCTTGAATCTCGTGGTTACTTTTCTTAGGACTGTTTGGTCCAACATCTCCATCTGTCTCTTCATCTTCTGATTTATCATCATTATCCCATAAAAGAACTTCAGGACCATAAAGCGTAAAACTATAAGTCCAGATTAACAATGTAGCAAGTGCGATGGAGTTAGGTCTTGTGCATATTGTATCAGTGTTGATATCATAGCTAGTATCGACAGTAATCTCATTTGTTTCTGGATCTTTTCTAATAAACATCTCAAACAACAATTGGAAAGCATAAATAATAGTAACACCACCTGTGTATGTATCTTTAGAGAATTGAATAATTCTTTGTTGAACAGATTGAAATTCTTTATCACCAATCATAACATTCATTCTCCAAGGAGCGCCTGCAGCAATATAATAATCGTGATGGAATATTCTCAAAGTAATTTGGGACATATGGTACACTGGTAATTTACAATCAAAATCATTAATATTCCATCTAGTGACTTCAAGATCCTTATCAATCAACAAATCTTCATCATTGACATGTTCTTGAATATTCTCATTACTTTCTGATCTGGTGATCTCATCTGTAATGGAACAGTACTTTAATTTGTTGCAATCTTTTTGTACTTCAAACATCCAATAATTAATTGCAAAGGAGATAATTTCCCTCCAGGTGATATTTTGTTCATTAGACCCCTTAACCAATATATTGGATATTAATGGATCATCATTTTCTTCTTGGCATTGGAACATAACAGATAAAAGACCAGCTAGCATCAGTTTCTTGCCTAATAAACTATTAATTGAGCGATTGGGCGATTTATTTGATTTACTTCCAGATTTTGCTAAATCTTCTAAATTGAGACCACCATAGTTGTGATTGGTGTTATTGATTGGTTTATCAATCTCCATGCTACTTGAACTATCTGATGAACTATCTAAACTGCCATTCATACGAGATAGAGTGGCACTGTTCAAATTACCCATGCTATTAGAAGAATTTTCCTTCATAGTTTTAATCACGTCTCTAATCAAGTTTTTTAAAGATGATAAAAAGGTTAAATTAGTTGAGGTATTGTCATCTTGGATACCAAACCCAGATTCTTTTAACACTTCAAAACTTAAATCGTAACTTTCCCAGATCTTATCTGGACATGGAAGATCCAATTGAATCTGTCTAAAACTAATGAAAAGATTCATATAACCAAACACAACAGCATGAGTCACATCCATGTAAAAAGCGAAGAAGGCAACACGTTTCAAACTTTCAAATTCAATCCATTTAGTCAACACTTTGTTTAATTCGTTTGGTTCCTCTTCGTCTTCTTCATCAACCTCTTCTTGTTTCGTCTTATCTCTTAATGGATGACCACCTAATGATGGTGTTCTACGCAATAATTGAATTGTGGTACCATGATGTAAGTATGATCTTTCATGTAGATATCTATTGGTAGAAGCTTTTTCATATTTCTCTAATAATAATAAAGAATGGATAATATAAGTACGGGATGGTGGCTGGAAATCAGGGTGGGAAAATATAATCCAACGTAATGGACCACA
Source organism: Monosporozyma yasuniensis (assembly GCA_030558655.1). NCBI lineage: Eukaryota > Fungi > Ascomycota > Saccharomycetes > Saccharomycetales > Saccharomycetaceae > Monosporozyma > Monosporozyma yasuniensis. Next base: position 12,167 of record JAKTQC010000057.1, on the reverse strand, counting down.
AATCGGATCAGAGATTGTTTCTCTGTAAGTTACACCTAAATAATTCGCACCAGTCATAATTAAAGATAAGATTAAAATAGGTGGTTGTTGATTCACATTAAAAGATGGTTTGTGTAATAACCCATATTGTGGATGAAAGTTTTTCCAAAACGACTTTAAAGAGGTTTGTAATGTCATGTATGGTATATATCTCAATTCTGGGATCAAATTATAAAGTTCTTGGCATTTCTCTTTTGAAAGTTGATATTTAGTCTTAGGATCAGGGAAGAAAATAGATGGGATGTTTTTCATTGATTCCAATAATCTTCTTTTGTTATGCATATTCTTTTGGTAATGATCCTTTGATGGTGATATAGATGAGCCTTCGATTTGATAAGTTTGTTTTTTCAACTCATTGATATTGGATTTTTGAACCAAAAAGTTATCCTTTATACTGTGTCTCTTACTGTCAATAAATGAGGTTTGTGATTTGGGTATTACAATATTTGGTTTTTTTATCTTCTTGTGGGTATTTTGAATATGAGAAGAATTTAGAGAAGTTGTTGATTGGCCTTCTGGTACAACACTATCTATTTTAACACCACTACCAAGATTTCCCAATCTAGAATCTGTGGTTAAAGAACCAGGAGTGTTAAGTAAACTACTACTGTTTGATGTAGATATGGGCATTGTTGATGGGATCGGAATAGCATTAAACTCAGTGGAAGCTACATTATTTGGTAGGTTTGATTCAGATACAGTGGTGTTCCCACCACTTTCAACCGGGTTAACTTCCTTTGGATTTACTGATGACAATTCTTGCATAAAGTTTTGTAAAGGATCAGCAGCTAAATAATCCAAAGAATATAAATCTTGGATCTTAGGTGGAGCGCTATCGGATTGTGGGAATTGTAATTGAGATGCTAATTGTGGTGGAGCTTGTGCAAGAGGCATTTGTTGCTGATACATTTGTTGAGATGGTGAATTATAATTTCCATTGTTTACTTGAACACTCTGGTTTGAGCTTGGTAAAATGTTCATGTTTTGATCAAATCCAGAAAGTGGATTTGCATTATTTGAGATGGGGACATTTTGTGATTGTTGCATGACACTGATTTGTTGTTGCTGTTGAGGGAGTTGAGGTGTCATCATGGAACCAGGATGTAGTGATGTAGGAATTGAATCATACATTTGTGGTAATAAGGATGCATTATTTCCAAGTGATTGTAATTCTGAATTTGCATTTAGTGGTAAATTTTGATTCATATTTTTCAATCCATTTTGAATATTTGATGGTTTCACCATTGGGCTATTTCTGTTACTATTGTTCAATGCACCATTCTTAACATCGTTGTTATCAAAAACCCAATCAAAGAATTGATTATAACTTCTTGGATCACCTAGATTGTTTGCATTAACTTGATTAAGATTAGGAGGATAATTTGGATCTTGATTTGGGTATTTAAAGCCATAATTTTGAGCGTCAGCATTATTAACTGGTAATGGGTTAGTTGTATTTGGTACAGGGATTGCATTTATGTTTAAACTTGAATTTGTCGAAACACTAGCATCAGTCGGAAGATTGTTCTTAAGTAACTGTGCTTTCTTTTCTTTCTTCGTTTTCTTAGATACTAATCTATTATTGCCATTTGTATGCCTTCTTTCATGTCTAACTAATAAATCTTTTCTAACAAACGTTTTCTTACATTTCAAGTTGGTCTCTGGGAACACATATGAACATTCGAAAATTCTCTTTGGCCAATGATTTAAATTATGTCTACTTAAATGTTCTAATCTAGTGAATGATTTGTTACAATTGGGAAACTTACAATAGAATCGTTGACTCTCAGGTTCATCAGTTCTTCCCTCTGGTCTAGGTCTCGCTGGAGAAACAGCTGGATTTGTATGAATATCTGATTCAATTTTGTTAACAATCAGCCCATCTTTTCCAATTTTTGTTTCTTGAGGATTGAATCCATCTGTGGAATTTGAGTTTGCTAACTTTTGCGTAATGACATTATGAGCCTTTGAAGAATCCTGTAGTGTAACTGGGGCATTCGTATCTCTATTGAGAGTTGCCATTTTAGTCTGTTGATCAGACTCTTGTTTAAGTCGTCTGGAGATATCCTCAGCCTTCATGATCGACAGTTGTTCTGGAGAAGAAGATGCCATCGTACCGTTTTGTTTCTATAAAATTAATGCTAATGGTGGTATGTGATGGGTGATAAGTTGAAATTTGTTATATAAAATTGGCTATTATAAACTTTGATGTTATTGTTTGTTTTGTTTGGATGATTATCTTTGTTATGTAAGCTGTAATATTGGTCAAAAATATTTCATAAGGTATTAACTTAGAATCCACAAGAGTGTAATAATACAATGGTAAGTACCTATAATATGTGTGTGATGTTTCTCACTGGGTAGTTTATACTGTTTTATTGAAGTGGGGTTATTTTTAAAAGTTTTGATTGTGACAGTATTTAAAGGTTAACGAATTTAAGTCAAATTTTCTTGAGAGCGCTTTTCCAAATTTCGGAGGTGAGTGAGAGTTAAAATCCAGTAAAGTAGTCATCTACAAGAACCGAACCAAGAGAAGAAATAAAGGGTGAATACTGGTTTAAAAGAAGGGTTGGCTGGTGGATAGGAATATCCATCGTAATCCCCAAACAGTATATATTATGGTTATTTAGTTTTTGTCAAGAAACATTGCAATAGACAAGTCATGGTAAACAATGCAATAGCCAGGAGGCACGATCGGCACGATCACCCGAAAAAAAATAGAAAAATGATCAGCAGGTCTCTCAGCAATGAGCGTTTATGACTTTTATATATAGTTATATCGTTAGCAATAATTGTCTTGGTATCAAGTTATGATACAATCAAGGTTAGACAATGCAATCTGTTCATTCAAAGACCTCTTTTGTTCAAAGTTTCCTTAATAGCTTCACTTAATTTGACATATTGAAGCACTTCCAAATGTTGCCTGTGTTGAATACTGTCTTTATCTTTCACTTCATTTTCATATTTATTAGAACTGACCAATAACGGAAAGATCTTATCTAAATGAGGCAGGTCTTGCAAAGTTTCTAAATCGTTGTTCTGAGATGGTTCTGTGTTATTGTTAGGTACTTCATTGATATTACAGCTCTTCCATAACTTAATTCTTTTATTGAATCGTATTTCGAGCAAAAGATAAAATTCTTCAAATGTATAATCTAATATTTTATCTTGCAACATTTCAAACAAGCTTTGAAAAAACTTTCTTGCCATTGCTTTCAATGCAGAACCCCATAGGAAAAGCATTTCCTTATCATTAAGTTGGTATTGATTCATAGCTTCATACATGACACTTTTGTATTCTTTTAAGTTTTCGATATGATTATCATCTCCATCAAATTCAACTTTTCTTTTTATTACTATCAGCATTGCTTTAAAACAATTCTCAGAATACTTTGACTCTCCTATGAAAGTTTCGAAACTCATGTTTTAGACTTTCTAATTGATTAGATTTGTTATATAACACGTTATCCTTTCCCTTTTTTTGGATCTAGTTTAGCGAGTTCTAAGTCAGCCCTTCGCACACACTTTTTAATTATTATTATTTTATTTTTCAAATTTGTTGATTTTCACAAATACTTATTTATATGAAGGGATAATATCCAAAGCTAAATATTAAAATGAATCTGTGAAAGACAAAATTAAAAAATTAATATTTCTTGTTTTAGAGGTTTATTTATATATAACTAAATATATATTATATTATCTGGATATGTTTTAAATCTGTTAAATCCAAAACAATTTAAAAATGGAATTATTTCCCAAAGAAGTATTTTTTGCTTGGTCTTAATCTATTAAGATTAATCGTTGAAGAAGGGGTTTCCTGTAAGAAGCACTTTGTTGCTAAAGTAAAATTTCTATATTTATAGGTAAAATTTTGTTTATTATTAGAAATATTTTTATTTTCAGTTTTAAATAACTCTAAGAAATTATTGTTGCAATTTAAAATATCGAATTATTCTGTTCACCACTTATACTGTTACGTTAAAACGGAAATGTTTTGAACCAATAGTCTCATTACCACGTTCAATAGTAGGATGAACCATCCAACTGTTATTTTTTACAACACCCCCAAGCAAGTAAAAAAACTAAAATAAAATGAATTAAAAATCATTATCGTAATATATCATTAAAAGTAGACGAAAAAAATATATAATTATAAAAGGGGGACATTAATTAATTAGTTATAGGTTTTTAGTGTAATGAATTTCACCATCTAATTTTCTTAATCTTTCAGCGGCTTGTTCAGCGGTTAAATCTCTTTGAGGTTCACCTAATAATTCGAAACCAACTAAGAACTTTCTAACGGTAGCTGATCTTAATAATGGTGGGTAGAAATGTAAATGTAACCAACTACGATCTAATTCTTCTTGAGTAGCATTTAATGGAGCTTGATGAATACCCATTGAGTAAGGGAAACTGGTTTCAAATAGATTATCATACTTAGTGGTTAAAGTCTTTAAGACAGCAGCTAAATCTTTCTTTTGTTTATCATTTAATTGAGCAACGTTAGCAATCTTAGTCTTGGAGACAACCATGGTTTCAAATGGCCACACAGCCCAATATGGAACAACAACTAAGAAAGAATCATTTTCAAAGACAATTCTTGATTTTTCTTCCATTTCTAATTTAACATAATCAGCTAATAAATGGGTGTTGTGAGCAGCATGGTATTTATCGAAGGATTTGAATTCTTGAGAGACTTCACTTGGTACAGTTTCTAAACACCAAGCTTGACCATGTGGATGTAAATTGGAACAACCCATAGCAGTACCTTTATTTTCAAAGATTTGTAAATATTTGAATGGCTTAGCTTCATCACGAGCCTTCTTAGCTAAGTCATTGTAAATTTGTTGCCAAGCACCAACAACTTGAGTTAATTCTGGAACAGACATTAATGGCAAAGTGACATTATGTTTTGGAGAGAAACAAATAACAAAACAGTTTCCTCTGACAGATTCAACATGGAATAATCTGTTACGTAAAGTATCTTTAGAGTCATCAATCTTTAAAACAGGTTGTTCTTCCTTAACGGCAGCATAATCATTTTGGAAAATGTAAGTAGATTCATATTTTGGATTTGAACCACCAGTGGCTCTGTGATTACCTGGACATAAGAAACATTTGGCATCATATTCTGGAATATCTGGCTTAGAAGCAGTTTCTTGTTGACCTAACCAAGGTCTCTTAGCTCTATGTGGGGAGACTAAGATCCAAGAATCAGTTAATGGATTGTAACGTCTGTGAGAGTGGTCAGTGAAATCGAATTCGCCAGTGGACATCTTTATTATGTACTAATTTGGGTGTTTGTTATTTTTCAGTTGGACTGAATTGCAAGTGTTAAGTTGAAATATTTTACTCATTCTTATATATATAAATATAAAATTAGCCAATTACACGCCCTCACCTGTTATTTATATAATTTATTTGTCGTAATGTCTTGATTGTTCATCTCTTCATTGCTTTCATGCTTTATTTACATTTAAGTTTTTCCACTCGGGAAACTGCGCTCCGATCATTCGGTTTTAAAAGTCTTAAACGGCCCGAGATCAAGGGGGAATGAAAAGACATGTTTGACTAACTATTGAGGTGAAATTATACAATTGTACTATTAAACAATTGCTCTTGCCAAAAAGGTAATAATCGGAGGGGTATCTGATGTGGAGGTGGAGATAACTTACCGAAGTAGTTAACCCGATCTTAAAAGTGAGAGATTTTACCTCCAGTTTTCCCGGTTGATAATCTGCAATTTCCTGAAGAAGGTAGATGTAGACAAGTCAAATTATAGACAATTTCCATTTGAATTGACGTGTTCGTGGGGCAAAGGCAAGCCAATTGGGACAGAACAGGTTGTTCAAATGACAATTAGTTTTGCATCGTTTTCAGAAAATCACACTTTCTTGAACACAACCCCCTTGTTTAACTTTCTATTAAAAAGCAAGTAATTTCTTAATTCATAGTCAGTCCACTTTTTAATTAAATAATAAGATTATTGTCTTTACCTGGGGTAGAAATATCAGGGGTACCTTCGATTACAATACTCAATTACTTGAAAACTTCCCCACACTGTTGCTCTTCACCGGAACACAGCTCACCGATTGGGGTTTTAAGATGGTGGGGTCTTCTCCAGTCTCCTTTGGCCCGTCTCGGTCCAGTCCCTTCCGACCAAAAATGTAAACATGCCAGTAGTTTAAGGGGAGAATAAATATGCTATTATCCCCACTCGGGCCAAGATACGCCGATCTTTCGCTAACAATATCTAAAAAAAAACCTGGGGTAAATAAATAAACAAGTAACGCGTTACTTGTTTATTACGGACCAATCTCACCCGAATTTTCAACCCACTATTCGGGTCACTCCTGCCCGAGGGGAAGAACGTACCCCACCTTTTTCCCGATGTAGACAATAGCTTTACGTCCTTAGACAATAGAATGACGAGAAAAACGTATGATGAAAATTCTCAAAGGTTGCTGTTTCTTGTTACTTTTCTAATTTTCTTTCTTTGAAACTGAGATCGTAAAGGCAAGAGGGTGAATAAAGAAAAGGGAAATTAGTGGTACAATACGTAACAGCCAATTATTATGGGCTGATGAAGACCGTTCCTGTACGTGTCTTAGGGACATTGAAAGTTTGTTAATGTCAAAGGACGAAAAAAAAAACATATATAAGCACAACACCTTCCTCAACATTTTATCATTATTCTCAGTTCCTTCTTTCTATTCAATCTAGACTAAAAAACCATCAACCTAAGTTAATTCTAACTTACACAATACAAAACACAAACACTCCATTACACAATGTCTATTCCAGTTTTTGCTTCTACTGCTAAGGACTTACCAAAGCCATTAGCTGACAAATGTCCAGCCGTTGTTGCCCAATTCGAAAAGGCCTACGGTGCCAAGCCAGATTTCGTTGCTAGATCTCCAGGTAGAGTTAACTTAATCGGTGAACATATTGATTACGCTGATTTCTCTGTCTTACCATTAGCTATTGATGTTGATATGTTATGTGCTGTTAAGGCTTTAGATGAAAAGAACCCATCTATCACTTTAACCAACGCTGACCCAAGATTCGCTCAAAGAAAATTCGATTTACCATTAGATGGTTCTTATGTCACTATTGACCCATCTATCTCTGACTGGTCTAACTACTTCAAGTGTGGTTTACACGTTGCTGTTGAATTCTTAAAAAAGATTGCTCCAGCTAAATTCGAAAAGGCCCCAGTTAAGGGTTTACAAGTCTTCTGTCAAGGTAATGTCCCAACTGGTTCCGGTTTATCTTCCTCTGCTGCCTTCATTTGTGCCGTTGCTTTAGCTGTTATTAGAGTTAACATGGGTGCTGATTACGAAGTCTCCAAGAAGGACTTAACCAGAATTACTGTTGTCGCTGAACATTTAGTCGGTGTTAACAATGGTGGTATGGATCAAGCTGCTTCCGTCTGTGGTGAAGAAGATCACGCTTTATACGTCGAATTCAAGCCAGAATTAAAGGCTACTCCATTCAAGTTCCCAGCTTTAAAGAACACTGACATTCAATTCGTTATTGCTAACACTTTAGTTGTTTCTAACAAACAAGAAACTGGTCCAGAAAACTATAACTTAAGAGTTGTCGAAGTTGTTGCTGCCGCTAACATCTTAGCCAAGAAATACGGTGTTGTCTTAAAACATATTGGTCCATCCAACTTAAACAAGGGTAACTTAAGAGATTTCATGAACGCTTACTACGCCAAATACATGAACGTTCCAGAACCATGGGATGGTGACGTTACCACTGGTATTGAAAGATTAAACAAGATGGTTGAATTAGTCGAAGAAACTTTCGGTGCTAAGAAGAATGGTTACACTGTTGATGAAGCTGCTAAGGACTTAGGTATCTCCTCTGATGAATTCACCAAGGAATACTTAACCTCTTTCCCAGTCAGATTCCAAGTCTTAAAGTTATACCAAAGAGCTAAGCATGTTTACTCTGAATCCTTAAGAGTCTTAGATGCCTTAAAGGTTATGACCGGTTCTTCTTTCGAAAAGGATGAAGATTTCTTCAAGACTTTCGGTGGTTTAATGAACCAATCTCAAGCTTCTTGTGACAAATTATACAACTGTTCTTGTCCAGAAATTGACAGAATCTGTGAAATTGCTTTAGCCAATGGTTCTGCTGGTTCCCGTTTAACTGGTGCTGGTTGGGGTGGTTGTACCGTTCATTTAGTTCCAGCTGAAAAGGTTGAATCCGTTAAGAAGGCTTTAGTTGACCAATACTACAAGGTCAAATTCCCAGAAATCACTGAACAACAATTAGAAGATGCTATTATTGTTTCCAAGCCAACTTTAGGTTCTTGTGTTTACTCTTTATAAGAACTCTAGATTGTACTTCATTTATTTTTTCCCCTTACTACAACTTCATGACTAACGCTTTAATGATTTTTTACTCATGTTTTTGATGATAAAACAAATTTATATATATTTAAACTTCTATATTTTTTTATAAGCAATATTAATAATATACTGTTTACAAATCAACAAAACCCTTAACTTTTTATTTCCTTCTGATAAGAACTGTTTTTATCGCTAAATCTCTCCTCATTTTCCTTTAATTTTATGGACAAATTCTAAACTTCAAATTTTGTCTTGACACAAAGCCATGCTATTGTTTAAGAAAAAAATTTATACTGGGACATTGCCTGATTTGGAAAATTGTCCTCCAAGACTTATTTTTACAGATAGGACATTTAGGACATTTAAAGAAATTTTCACCGACGCAGAAAATTTTTTCAAATGATGAGAAATTCTTAAATTTTACAGATAATAGACCCATATCACATATATATAAAAGATATCTTTGACATATTGGAAATGTTTGTATCTTTGATCCAACAACCCATCACACCACAATAGCCTAAACCATGCCTGAGGACGTTACTAGTTATTTTGGTGCTGCAAGCAAAGCCACACACACTCAACCAGAGAGTGACTATCAATTTTTGGATGATGCCTCCATCGAAGAATCTACCAGATATGCTAGATCTACTATAACGCGTAACTCATACCATGAAAACTCAAGCAAACAACGTAGAAGACCTGCAAAGGGGAACTCCTCCATTGAAAAAAACTTACCAGATGATGAAGATAGTCCTTCCACCAACATTTATGATGAGGAAATCATGAGTTTTGATGAAGATGATTCAGAATCCCAACATGAAGATCCATATAAAGATAAAAGTAAATGGATGCAATTTTACTACAAACATATTATCGTGGATAAATCAACTATTGGTGTTTCGCTATTGGATTCCTTCATGTACAACAGTGATTTGAAACCAGTGGAAGAAAAGAGAAGAGTCTGGTCTTGGTTCAATTTCTGTTACTTCTGGCTAGCTGAATCTTTCAATATTAACACTTGGCAAATTGCTGCTACTGGTTTACAATTAGGTTTAAACTGGTGGCAATGTTGGGTTAGTATTTGGATCGGTTATACTTTTGTCGGTGTCTTTGTGGCTGTTGCAGCCAGAGTCGGTGCTGCCTACCATATTTCATTTCCTATTTCCTCTAGAGCATCCTTCGGTATTTTTGCCTCCATTTGGCCTGTTATTAACAGAATCGTGATGGCCATCGTCTGGTATTCTGTCCAATCTTGGTTAGGTATGGAACCAGTCTCTTTAATGTTAAGATCCATTTTCGGTAAAAATCTACCAGATAGAATTCCTGACCATTTCGGTTCTCCAAACTCCACTACTTACCAATTCATGTGTTTCTTTATCTTCTGGGTATGTGAATTACCATTTTTATGGATCCCACCTCATAAAGTCAGACATTTATTCACTGTCAAGGCTTGTTTGGTTCCATTCGGTGCTTTCGGTTTCCTTATTTGGTCAATCAGAAAAGCCGATAACAAGATTGCTCTAGGTAGTTTGACTGATTACCATCCAACTGGTTCTGCTTTTTCATGGGCTTTCTTAAGAAGTATTCTTGGTTGTATTGCCAATTTTTCCACCTTAGTGTTAAATGCCCCAGATTTTTCAAGATTCTCCACCAAACCAAACTCTGCCCTGTGGTCTCAAATGTTCTGTATCCCATTCCTGTTCTCCATCACCTGTTTAATTGGTATCCTAGTCACTGCTGCTGGTTATGAATTATATGGTGTCAATTATTGGTCTCCAGTCGAGGTTCTTGAACAATTTTTGGTCAGAAGCTACACAAAAGGTACCAGAGCCGGTGTTTTCTTAATCTCCTTTGTCTTTGCCGTTGCCCAATTAGGTGCCAATATCTCTGCTAACTCGTTGTCCTGTGGTACCGATATGACTGCTATTTTACCAAAATTCATTAATATCAGACGTGGTTCAATCTTCTGTGCACTAATGGCCCTGTGCATCTGTCCATGGAACCTAATGGCAACCAGCAGTAAGTTCACCATGGCACTGTCCGCGTATTCTATCTTCCTGAGTGCGGTCTGTGGGCCCATTTGTTGCGATTACTTCGTCGTTAGACGAGGTTACCTCAAATTGACACACATCTATTCTCACAGAAAGGGGTCTTTTTACATGTACGGTAACAAGTACGGTGTTAACTGGAGAGCATGTGTGGCCTATTTATGTGGTGTTGCTCCAAATTTACCGGGTTTCATTGGTGATGTTGGTGCTCCAAAGATCACTGTTTCTATTGGTGCTATGAGAATTTATTATTTAGCTTATTGGGTTGGTTACTTTATTAGTTTTTTTGTGTACTTAGTACTTTGTTACTTTTTTCCTGTTCCAGGCCAACCAGTCAATAATATCTTGACTGATAAAGGGTGGTTCCAGAGATGGGTTAATGTAGAAGATTTTGAAGAAGAGTGGCTGGATTCTTTAGATAAAGAAGATTTATCTGATGATGTGGTTAGTATTCATGAACATGAGCATGAAGAGAAGTTCTTTTAATCTATTCATGGCGTTCGATGTACCATACTACTTTTTCCTTTTGTGAGCATATTCTATCGAGTCAAGAGTTTAAGATACAAGCTTTTATTACTTATTCGCATTTGTTTCTTTTTATTTTTTTTCCTTATTATTTTTCTATAACATTGTATTCATATATATAATTTTATAATTCTAGCATTTCCTTTCTGTATAACATCTAAGTTTAATTCATTCTGCATTTAATTTAACCTTCTTTCCTTGTTACCCTTTTGTTGTCCTCATGAAACAGTCAAAAGTGTTTTTCTACTTGCAAAAATTTTTGTATAAAAAAAGGCGCTACCCCAATTAGAGGTATGATTTATAGTACATAAATCATACACATTCTCATATGAGTCGAGGTTCCTGATGTTATAGTTGTTCAAAACAGTTAAAGATGGAAGAGTACCAAAATTCTAATTAGTAGGACTTTAATCTCATTTTATATGAAACATAACTATTACTAAGATGTGTCAAAATAAATAAATAAATTAACATTAAATTATATACTTAATATAAAGAATGTAATGACTATGTCTTTTAACATCTTCTCTTTTTTGTTCTTACAAAACCTACAGAGGTATCAAAATTAGAAGTTTCATCTATTATTTTAAGTTTAAAGATTGATGAACGAATTGTTTCTTCGGTTGGAAAGCTTAATTCATGGATACCATTATCGTTATTGTGCTGGAGTGATAATAAAGATGTCTGATTATTTATCACATTATTTGAAAATTTAATATTGTTTGTTATAGCTGGAAAGTTGTCTTTCAAGCTCTGAATACTACTTCCTAGTTCTGAAATAATATCATCTGAACTGGTTTGTCTCTCTTCACTATTAATCCCAATAATCTCAGAAGTGTTTCCTTTTTCGCTTTCGTTCTCAAATAATACAGTTTCATTTGGAGTAGGGGCAGGTGATATATGAATGGAAGGAGGGTTTGAAAAGATAAAACTGGACGAAGACGAAGATGAAGAGTCAATTTGCTTAGTTAATACCGGCTCTAAAGAAGACACTAAAAATGGAACAAGGTTAAGATTCAATACACAATTATGGCGTCCAATAACGGCACAAGTCTTGTTCCAAAAAATTTCCTGATTGGTCCCTACACGAGGTGGAAGTAGAATATTAAAAGCAGGATGTGAGGAGGAGCTTAGAAGATGGTTGGTTGTCACCATGAGGATATAATCTAGTGACACCGACAGAAGC
>JAKTQC010000056.1:0-66041 GCA_030558655.1 Monosporozyma yasuniensis | reverse complement strand
AAACTTAACGGTTGGATTATCATAATAATATTTAATCTCAGCATTATCTAAGTTTTTAAATTGATAAAATTGACCAAAGTCATCCTTTTGAGATAATAATATATTACCTCTTGTAATATTGGATTTCGTATCTTTCAATACTTCTGCAACACCAGGTTTACTTCTCTTGCTGACTTGTACAATTTTTCTTTCTTCATCATGTTTGTTATCATTCTCAAAAGTAGTTTTCTGATTACTACTAACTTCTGAGATCAATTCCATTTTTCTTATTTCGTTTAATATGGTAATCTTATATTTAAGATCTTCAATTTTTTCTTTTACTTGATCCCTAGTTAAGTTTGGATCACTAGTAACTTTGATCACCTCTCTTGAGAGTTCTCTAATTTTGTTTTCAAATGTTTCTTCTAAGGACTCATTTCTATTGTCTACCCTGATCTCTGGATCGGATTTAGCGGCGCTACCATGTTGGAATCCAGAGCTCTTAGCGTCTGGTGTGGTGTACGTCATGCTTATGTATCAATCTCTGGTTCTTTTAGTACAAGAGTACCTCTAAACATCTATATAATATACTGTACTTATTTTATATAATAAATCTTTTACTCAATTTTCTTATTTTGAAATATTGAAAATAGTGAAAAATCCATTTCCATAGTGTAGTGAGATCACCCACACACCATGTAGAGGATTAAGAAATCGCTGAATTAGAACAATCATAATGAATATGATATTCATTAGTATCATATTCCAACATAAACTTTATTTCTCTTTATATCTTTATTAATTTATATAGTTTACCTTATATAATGGAGATCGAATAGGATAATAGTTCATAGTATTATTATCAGATTATTAGATTAAATATGAATATTCAAAATAGTAACAAAATAAAGGACGATTATGCTCGCAATCTGTTACAACAGACTTGTTTTAATGATTTCTGGTTATTTTACTACTGTTCTGAAAATGTAAAAATTATTGAATTTTTTTATTTACCTTACAAGGTAGTTAAAAACCAAATAAACTGGTTAATTTCCTAGTTCAACACCTAATACACCCTTTAATGATTGCAGTAAATCTAGTGTAAACAACTGGTGTAGTGCTCCTGAATGTAGCGCTCCTCATTGCAACATATCTAATGTTTTATCAATGTTTTCTTATATAACGTATTCTTTTGAGAAAAGTTTGGGGTTTGTTGAAAATATAAACTTTCATAAAACAAACCAAACCACCTCCATAAGCACCCAACTTCTTGACCTCCCAAAGACCCTCAAACTCTCTTCTGCTAGCCGTTTAATTCTACTTCAACCTTTCTTAAATTTACAGATTACCCGAAGTGTTTAAAAATTTTTCAATATGGAAATTAAAATGAAATTTGAAATAAGCGATGAGATGAGATGAGATGGGATACAATTGAGTAGTATAATTTATATATTAACTCTTGTATCTGTTAGACTCAAACCAATAACAGACTATCGTGAACTAGACAACAAGATGGCTAAGAAAGCGATTGATTCCCGTATTCCTTCTTTAATTAGAAATGGGGTCCAAAATAAGCAAAGATCGTTATTTGTTATCGTTGGTGACCAAGCCCGTAATCAATTACCAAATTTACATTATTTAATGATGAGTGCTGATTTAAAGATGAATAAATCTGTTCTTTGGGCTTATAAGAAGAGATTATTAGGGTTCACTTCTCACAGAAAGAAGAGAGAAAATAAGATTAAAAAAGAAATTAAGAGAGGTACTAGAGAAGCTAATGATAGAGATCCATTTGAAAGCTTCATCTCTAACCAAAACATTAGATATGTTTACTACAAAGAAACTGAAAAGATTTTAGGTAACACTTATGGTATGTGTATCTTACAAGATTTCGAAGCTTTAACTCCAAACTTATTAGCCAGAACCATAGAAACTGTCGAAGGTGGTGGTATTATTGTCATTCTTTTAAAGACCATGTCTTCCTTAAAACAATTATACACCATGACCATGGATATCCATTCTCGTTACCGTACTGAAGCTCATGGTGATGTTGTTGCCAGATTCAATGAAAGATTCATCTTATCTCTTGGTGCTAACAGTAACTGTTTAGTCGTTGATGATGAATTAAATGTCTTACCAATCTCTGGTGCCAAGAACGTTAAAGCTTTACCACCAGCCGACTCTGATGAATTAACTCCAAAACAAGAAGAATTAAAGGAATTGAAAGAATCTTTAGAAGATGTTCAACCAGCCGGTGCTTTAGTTGCTTTATCCAAGACTGTTAACCAAGCTCACGCCATCTTAAGTTTTATTGATGCCATTTCTGAAAAGACTTTGAACTCCACAGTGGCTTTAACTGCTGGAAGAGGTAGAGGTAAATCTGCTGCTTTAGGTATCTCCATTGCTGCTGCTGTCTCTCATGGTTATTCTAACATTTTCGTTACTTCTCCATCTCCAGAAAATTTAAAGACCTTATTCGAATTTATCTTTAAAGGTTTTGATGCCTTAGGTTACCAAGAACATATCGATTATGATATTATTCAATCCACAAACCCAGATTTCAATGGTGCTATCGTTAGAGTCGATATCAAGAGAGGACATAGACAAACTATTCAATATATTATCCCACAAGATAACCATGTCCTTGGTCAAGCTGAATTAGTTGTTATTGATGAAGCTGCTGCCATCCCATTACCAATTGTCAAGAACTTATTAGGTCCATACTTAGTTTTCATGGCTTCTACCATTAATGGTTATGAAGGTACTGGTAGATCTTTATCTTTGAAATTAATTAAACAATTGCGTAACCAATCCAAGGGTACTGGCCGTGAAGTTTCTCAAACTGCTATTACTTCAAGAGATAAGAAACCAGATACTATTTCTTCCTCCAACATGGGTAATCGTCAATTACGTGAAATTGCTTTAGAAGAACCAATTAGATATGCTGATGGTGATCCAATTGAAAAATGGTTAAACAAATTATTATGTCTTGATGTTACTTTAATCAAGAACCCAAGATTTGCTGCTAGGGGTACTCCACATCCATCTCAATGTAATTTATTCATTGTTAACAGAGACACTTTATTCTCTTACCATCCAGTTTCTGAAAATTTCTTAGAAAAGATGATGGCTCTTTATGTTGCCTCTCATTATAAGAATTCTCCAAATGATCTTCAATTAATGAGTGATGCTCCAGCTCATCAATTGTTTGTTTTATTACCACCAATTGATCCAAAGGATGGTGGTAGAATTCCAGATCCATTATGTGTCATCCAAATTGCTCTTGAAGGTCAAATCTCCAA
Source organism: Monosporozyma yasuniensis (assembly GCA_030558655.1). Lineage (NCBI taxonomy): Eukaryota > Fungi > Ascomycota > Saccharomycetes > Saccharomycetales > Saccharomycetaceae > Monosporozyma > Monosporozyma yasuniensis. The sequence goes on along the minus strand of JAKTQC010000056.1, from coordinate 62,760 downwards.
GGACAGTGTTAGAAACTCTTTATCAAGAGGTCAAAGAGCCGGTGGTGATTTGATCCCGTGGTTAGTTTCTCAACAATTCCAAGATGAAGAATTTGCTGGTTTAAGTGGTGCTCGTGTTGTTAGAATTGCTACTAACCCAGAATATGCCTCTATGGGTTACGGTTCTCGTGCTATAGAACTATTAAGAGATTATTTCGAAGGTAAATTCACTGATATGTCTGAAGATACCAAACCAAAGAACTATTCTATTAAGAGAGTCAATGATAAGGAATTAGAAAAGGGTAATTTATTAAAGGATACTATTAAGTTAAGAGATGCTAAGACATTACCACCACTATTATTGAAATTATCCGAACAACCACCAGATTTCTTACATTATTTAGGTGTTTCTTATGGTTTAACCCAATCTTTACATAAGTTCTGGAAGAACAATAAATTCGTCCCAGTTTACTTACGTCAAACTGCTAATGATTTAACTGGTGAACATACTTGTGTTATGTTAAATGTCTTAGAAGGTAGACAGCCGGATTGGTTAATTGCCTTTGCTAGAGATTTCCACAAGAGATTCTTATCTTTATTATCTTACGATTTCAAGACTTTCACCACCGTTCAAGCTTTGAACGTTATTGAAAGTGCCAAGAAGGCTGATGATTTGGATGAAAACATGAAGGATAACACTAAATTGTTAACAAAGTCTCAATTAGATGATATCTTCTCTCCATTCGATTTAAAGAGATTAGACAGTTATTCTAATAATTTGTTAGATTACCATGTTATTGTTGATATGATTCCAATGATTGCTTTATTATATTTCGGCGGTAAGATGAGTAACACTGTTCACTTATCTAGTGTTCAAAGTGCTATTTTATTAGCCATTGGTTTACAACGTAAGAGTATAGATGATATCACCAAGGACTTGAAATTACCATCCAACCAAACGATAGCTATGTTTGCTAAGATTATTAGAAAAGTTTCATTATATTTCAGAGAAGTTATTAGTGAAGCCATTGAAGAAAGTTTACCAAGTGAAATGTTAAAGGATGAAACCATTGCTGAAATGAATGGTGAAGAAGTCAAGACTTACAATGCTGCTGAAGCTTTAGATCAAATGGAAGAGGATTTAGAAGAAGCTGGTAATGAAGCTATCAAAGCTATGAGAGAAAAACAAAGAGAAATGATCAATTCTTTGAAATTGGATAAATATCAAATCAACGATAACAACGATGAATGGAATGAATCCAAGAAAAGTCTTGAAAAGGCTGCCAAGAGCAACAGCGGTGTTGTCAGTGTCAAGACCGGGAAGAAGAGAACCACTGAAAAGGCTGAAGATATCTTCAACAGTGAAATGAACATACTCAAGAAATCTAAGAAATCCAAGAAATCCCATAAATAGATCTCTGAATTGTTCTAAATAACATTATATAAAATATTTGTACATTATTTCTAACATTAAAACATAAAAGTTCAATTTTAAAGATTGCTTTTGCCCAGTATGGATATGAATTGGTATTGGAATTTATTTTATTTATAATGAGATTATATAGTGTCGTTTAAAATGATAACACATTAAACTGTTTTCAAATTGAATTTAAAGAATCGATAATTGGGAAATGACTCTATTAAGAGACGATTAATGTGGGAAAGAAGAAAGTCATAATCAATAACTCTACAACATATAAGACAAACAGAATAAAATGGTTGAATTAACTGAAATTAATGACGACGAAAACGTTCAAGGTCAAGAACCGCAAGTAGTCCCAGCTGAACCAGTGAACACTGAAGAAAAGGATCTTTTCCCAGTGTCCAAGAAGGATGAATCCGATGAAGATGAAGATGACAGTGATTTTGATGATGATTTCGATGAAAATGAAACTTTATTAGACAGAGTTATTGCTTTAAAAGAAATTATCCCACCAAAACAAAGACAATGTATTGTGGAATCTTACAACACTACTTCTTCTTTTGTTAAGACTATTTTCGCCAAAGGTGGTAGTTTAACTTGGGCTTTAACCACCTCTGCTTTACTATTAGGTGTCCCATTATCTCTATCTATACTGAGTGAACAACAATTAATTGAAATGGAAAAGACTTTTGATTTACAAAAGGGTGCCAATGATTTATTAGGTCAACCAGAAGAAGGTAAAGTTGCCGAAGCCACTGCTTAGAACCTTTTAAACCCAATTCATCCAATTTAAAACAATTATTAATAGCTCACATATGATTTCTTGTATATAAATATATGTATATATGTGTATGTATGTATGTTTCCATCTTTTCAATTAAATAATAACAATAATAATAATACTATTTAACATCTAAACTTTCTTTGGATGCTTAATGGTTAAAGCATAAACATCCAAATAATTAGTGAAATCATAAATAATTTCATTAATAAACATGAAATGGATCCCAGCTGATAACCCACAACCTAACCAAGTTAAAGAGAAAATAACTTCATGTGATTCGAAATGTAAGAAATGCTTACAAAATAGGAAGATCAATAATTGACATGTTGGAACGTACATTGGAATATTATGTTGTGGGAAAGACTGTAATGTTAAATTATTAACAATCATACGACCCACGACAAATGCCATAATTAATCCGGTGGATAGAATAAATGGTAATCCAATAAAACTTGGTTCAATTAATACAATGGCAAAGATCGTAAGGAAATAGACAAAGAATGGTAATAAACCATTAATAGCATCGGAGACTTCTAATTGAATTGATTCTTTAGATTTATTATTTGTCTTACCCTTTTCTTCATAATATTGTTTAACATTTTGTAATGCTGTCACAATATTGAAACAAACTGCTAACCCAGAGAAAATTAACATGACATGAACGGTTTCAATGGTAAAATTTTCATTAACTTTGAATAAAGGTTTATGCCAAACAGTTTGAGTACCCCAGATACCTGTAATGAAAAATGACACAACAAGGATAATAATACCTTCTACTGGACCAGAAAATTCACTTAAAAATAATTTATGTGTATGAAATTCTTCCCATGTACTTAAATAAAAATTACAAAGACACACAAATTGAGATAATATGAAACTGTATGAAAACCCCATTCCTGTTGTAGACCAAAATGGGAATAATGACAAAGTAGTGTTTAAAGAATCGATACAATGATCAAATAATTCACCTAATGGACCAGATTGACCTGTACGACGAGCATGCATACCATCACATGCATCAAATGTTTGATACATAAATAACCCAATCCCATATGAAAAATATGTCCAACGTGGTGATTCTTGAGTTAAAGTTGGATCATAATATAAAGTAGTTAAAACATTAATAATAATGAATGCTAACCCACATAAAGTAACTAAATTTGGGGCCATCCATAAAGGGAAAATTTGAGAAAACCATCTCCAGTATGGTCTTAAAACATAATTGGATAATAAGGATCTATCCTCACTTTGATATTTGTAAAGTTTTAGGTTATCCAAACTCTTTTCAGGAACAAAATACCCCATTTTTTTTGTTTTATTGCAATTGAATCCTTATGGTGTCTATGTGATGATAACCCAAACCCAACAAATGATCAATTGAACCCAGAGTTGGCAATATCAACTGATTGAGAATATCTGTCAAAGTTGATCTGATTCAAAATAAAGTTTATACGTGTAAATAAATGTTTTCTGTAAAGAAAAAAACGACCTTTGTGAATTTAGAAATTTTTCATTGAAATTCGATTCTTGAAGAAAGTTAAGTTCAAATAAAACATTGAACTACACAGCAAGAGTAGTGTATATGTGAGGATCGAGGAGTCAATTACGCCTGGAAAAGTATTGCTGATATCGTAGCCACTTTTAGCGAAATGACAGCTTTATTTTTGATCATTTCTTGTAATACTTAAAACAGCTGAAATATAAGATCTTGAATTGATACCTTAGAATAAGTAAATGAAATATACACTTTTCGAACAAGTACATAGTTCAAGAAGGAATTGAATTAGCTTTGGATTATTCTAATCTAGAATAAACCATTTTTTTGGTCGAGTCAATAGTTTTGAAAGACCCATTTTCATTTTATATTAATAATCTTTAAAACATAAATCTTTCAATGCAACACAACACAGCCTGGAAAAAAGAATTACAACAAGAAACATATCAACATGAGTACCAAACAGAACGTTATATTGATTGGATTAAGTGGTTGTTCATCTACAGGGAAAACCACCATTGCTAAGTTAACTGCAGAGCTTATCAACCAAAGCACATTAATTCATGAAGACGATTTTTATAAACATGATGAAGATGTGCCCATTGACCCTAAACGTAACATTGCCAATTGGGATTCTCCAGATGCATTAGATTTCCCATTGTTTAGGAAGGAATTGGATCATATTCACGAGACTGGAAATATTAAGACAGAATTGATTCATAATAATAATGTGGATGATTTAAAGAAATTCAAGATAAATCCGGAGATCTTGGATCAACTGAAACAAAAATATTCTACAATTAACCCAGATCTGAAGATTATCATTGTGGATGGGTTTATGATGTTTAATGATCCAGAAGTAAGATCTAAATTGGATGTTAAAATCTTAATCCGTGCACCATATAACCAGTTAAAACAAAGAAGAGCAGCAAGATCAGGATATCAAACTTTGGATTCCTTTTGGGTGGATCCACCGTTCTATTTTGATGAATTTGTATATAAATCATATGCAGATACTCATTGTCCATTATTCATTAATAAAGATGTGGAGGGCCATTTAGATCCCGTTAAAGCTGCAGATATTAAAGATTTCATGAATAGTGATGAAGTACCCATTGAGCAAACATTACAATGGGTCTGCGATACCATTGTAGATTCATGTAAAGATATATAGAAATATGTTGATATGGCTTCTTCCTCATTTCTTTCTAATTGGGAACAGTTCATTCATATTACTAAGACTCTTTTTTGAATTTATCATTAAAACGACACAAATTAAAATGGTTACAATATTATAAGTTATACTTTAGAAAATTAACCACAACACATAAATATAAGAAACAAGAGCTCATGTCAATTCATCATCACATTAGTGTAGGATTATCATCCGCTTTAAAGAAAGTTACACAACTCCCAATTAATGTTATCCAGAATGGTATTGGCTTAGATCTAGATATCTCTTTTATTGATACTGGGATCATGGTTTGTTCCTATCCAGTGGTGGAATCTAAACGCCAATTAGTTAGAAACAAGTTAGAAGATCTAATAACGTACTTAAACACGATCTATGGATTGGGTAATTGGAGATTATACAATTTAAAATCTGAAGTTGGGAGTGCTGATTATTCAGAGGTAGATTTATTTAATAAGATCCGTTCATCTCCGAGTGTGACATTAGACACTAATTTATTACAACAAATGATCCTTTGTAAAAAAGAGGTGGTAAAACATAACAAAATACTTTATCAAACAAATCCAGAATTAATGATTAAGACTTTAAATGATTTAGAACCAATTTTTGTAAGAAAAGGTTGGTTAGATCATTTCCCACCTCCATTTGATTTACTACAAGAGATTATTGATGATATGAACCAGTTCTTAACAAACGATGATAGCCACATAGTTATTCTTCATTGTAAGATGGGGAAAGGTAGATCAGGTACAATTTGTGTTGCATATTTAATGAAATACAGAAATATGTCCTTTGAAGATTCTATGCAAATGTTTACAAAAGGTCGATTCAAGAGAATGATATCTCAAGGAGTCTCAATTAACTCTCAATTGAGATATTTACAATATCACAAATACTTTCTATCATTCAGTTCAAAATTACAAAAGTTATTATTAAACGGATTGAAATCAAACTATTCTTATATTTTAAGTTCGATTAAAGTTAAGAAACCAACAAAACTTTTATTAAATAATCACACCACTTGGTGGTTAAATCTGAAAAGGTACAACCCTACAAGAACAGGTTTAATCACATTAGATACAATTGATTTATCAACTCATATTAGAAATGGAATGAAAGAAGGGTGTGATACAAATGGTCAAGGAAATTTAAATTTCCCAATTTATCTTAATAATGCAGATTTGATGTTTGAATTTGAACTTAAATTAAATCACAAAAATCTTAGTGATAGTATAATAACAACTGAAGATTCAAATGATTCTAATTCCAAATTTGGATTTATTAAGAAAATTAAGGAATCCAAAATTTTATATGCCTGGGTTAATGTCTTATTAGAATCACTCAAATTTTCTTTACTCTCTCAGATTTCTCAAGATTTAACCTGTGTGGATGCTAATTTTAATGTTATGATTGATTGGGGTGAAATAGACACTGTGATTCCACATAAGAAGACAGGTTTGAAACTTTTCGATTCCATTGAATTTCATTTCGAACAAAGTTCATTTTAATTTTAATTCTTTTTAAATCACTACATATACAAATATAATTGTTTATATTAAATACATATTTAGCTAAGGTTATTTCATTAATTAATTATTTTACATCCTAACCACCTTTTGCGTATGTTTCATTATCTATAGTATTCCAACCTCTTTCCACAATTCTTTCAATTAAATCGACAGATTGTGTGTCATGAATTGTGACAATGTTTTCAACTTTATAAGGTGAAACAATTTTAATATCATCCAATATAACAATGTCTTTACCAACCCATTTAGTATCAGGAACAGTCTTATAAATCAAATCAAAGATAATTTGACCTTCACGAGAAACACCTTTCCCCTTCAATAAATTATTCTTATTCGAAAGTTGGATTTGTTGCTTTAAGAATTCGTCCACTCTTTCTAAATTGACCAAAGATGGTTTCACATATTGTTTCTTGAATGAATTTGTAGTTGGTTTATCACCAATGACCTCTAAACTCTTGATAAAGGAACATTTTATAACTTTAAAATCATATGGAGATTGGTTTTTCCTATTTGTTTGTAATGTTATAGTGTTGTTACTTGAATTGAAAGAATATATCTTCCCTTCAGTGACCACATCAATTAAATTTGTGATTTTGACTCTAAAACCTACAATGTACTCCAAACTGATACTCATACTGTGCAACCTATCTATTCTTGTTTTTTATTGTTTTTATCTATATTTAATGAGTGCCAAAACAGAAGATACAAACCACAAACGTTATTTCTATTCCTGACTTAAATGTTTCACAGTAATGCCTTGATAGCAATATCAATTGTTCAGTTATTGGTAATCTCTAGTATCCAGATCTCTCTATTAATAATGGTTTATCTCTTTAAAAGAATTTAAACGTTTGATTTTCTAAAATCAAATCAAACAAAATATTGGAAAGATTGATTTTGAAGAGATGTTTCAATGACAAGAAGATGTCAAATCTAGGGCTAATTTCAAACAAAAAGAAGTTTAAAGATTTTCACAGTTGTTAATCACAACAATAATAGTTGAATATATTTTAAATTGGCTACAGATTGAGTCAAAACTAGGCTTTTCTAACGCTCAATTTTGGATTTTGATAAGTGAAATAAATATATCAAGACAATCTTCTTAAAGGGAGGAAATTATGACCCATCCAGAAATGAAGGATAAACAAAACATTTTTCGTTCTGCATCCTTGAATGACTTGAAAGTGAAGAAGAAACCAGATAATTTAGTGGTAGAATTTAGAGATGATACGAAGACTGCAACCATCCAGGGGAATACTCACAATAATCTACAATCACAAGTATATGGGGAGAACAGATCAAGAAAGCAAGTTTCAAATGAATCTTTATTAAATGATTTAGATAATATTTTAAAAACTAAATTGAATTTATCGAACAATATGTTGAATGGGAGTCATGGTGGACCCATCGACAATGATATGTTAATGAATAGAAATATTTCCAAATACAATTCCAGTCCCATATTGAATCAAAGGTTTACTCCAACTAGACACAGTAATAAAAGCAGTAATTATGATTCCTTGAATATGAATGACGATGACGATATGCTATCTGATCCACTGACTGTAGATACAAGCGATAATTTAGATGTTAATGGAATTGATGCTGAAGACGATAATAATGCTGCTGAAGAACAAGAGGATGAAGCCTTTGCTAATGTGGACGAAATTGATGGTCCAATTACACCAAATCAATTATCACCTAAAGATGATAAAAGTAAATTTGCTCTGAAACATGACTTTAGTGTTCAAAATGAATCTTCTACACCAAATAGTATTAATGATACAAATACAAACAATATGGTTGATTATAACATGCCAGTCGGGGAAGATTTCCAAAAGAATTTAGATAGAAGAGCCTCTGAAATATTAGACGAAGAGGGGGTTAAACGTATTTCTAAACCAAAGATTGAATGGTCCTTGAAAGATTTCTATAATTTGAAAGATGAATTAGAAGAATGGTTTACCACCACAGATTATTGTCAATTAGGTCAACTTAAATCCTCATTCAAACATAGAGTCAGTGACCCTGCTAAGTTTGTCGAAGACCTTAATTATCGTAAAACAATGATTAATGACATATTCAAAAATTTGGATTTAAATCTTGTATCCGATATCCAAGCTTTAACATATATTTCTATGGGTACTTATGAATATATGACAGACATCGATATGCATTTAACAAAGATACGAGAAAATAACCTTATGCTGATAGATCATTTATATGTCTTAATCGATCTCTTCAAAGAACAAGCAATGAGTTGCCAAAATGATAATAGAAATTTAAAAAGAAAAACTATTTTGTTATTCTATACATCTACCATCTTATTTTACATTATTAATACCTGTATTGAACAACGTAATACTTCAAATGAAGAAGTCTCAAAGGCTATAGCTTCCATTTATGAAAAAAGGTTAATGAAATTTTTAACAGAATATATTGAACATTGGAGATGGAATAGTAGACTGGCCATGAGAATCAGAAATATAATATTATTATTATTCAAGGCTACAGTTTTACAATTTGGTAATGAAAAAATTTATAAAGATACAAAGAAGAAAATTTATAGATATCATGGATTAAAAGAAACAAATAACAAGTGTGAAACTTTAACCATATCACCATTACACTACGAAGCATTTAGAGAGGACATTACATTGAGATTCCCCAATTATAAATTACCAAAAACAGAATTACCTGAATCGACTGATGATTCAAATTCTTTATCTCAGTTTTTGGAGATTCCAAGATCTAAATCGAGAAGTGTAATCAATGCCTCTTTGGCCATTCCTGATAAACATTTAGCAACACCATTCCCATCACCACCATCTTCACCTGTCTTGTTACAATTCAATGACGGTATGAAACCAAGAAAATCATTCCAAACAAATATGTCATATCCTCAACTCTACCCAATGGATGACATAAGCGATAGTACATTGACTCGAATTATCACCCCATTAGACAATTTGAAACATGATACTGCTGTAACTGATCATCGCAATCAAGACATTCCTTATAGTGTAGAGGAGGCTGCTGATATTCTAAGTAACAATTTAGAAATCAAATTATGTACCAAACAGTTATGGTATGAACGTAATCTTTTTATGTCTACGGAACGTGGTTGGAAAAAAGATATCGAAAGTATAACTACTACTGATGATAGCAGCAATAATTTAGGTGATGACCCATACAATTATAGATCATTAGTCTGGAAAGACGAACCTGAAGAATTACAAATAATGAATAGAGTTGATACATATTATATGGACTGTTTAGCCAGTTTTAATTCATTGATCTTTGTTCTCTTACAAACAATCGAATCAAATTTATCTAATGTAGAATATAAATACAAAGGTGATCCCTCGGAATATGATACGTCTTTAATCCAACCGCAATTAGAAATTGTGAGAAGTAAAGAAATATTAATGAGATCATGTTCCGGTTTATTAACAGTGCTATTGAAATGGTTCAAATTAAACCATATATTGAAGTATGAACATTTAGCTTCATTAATTTATGATTTCAGATATATCACAACCTGTTCTTCGGTCTTGGCTAAATATTCTGAAACATATTGTGATAAAGTCCTTAACAATATGATTGTACCAGATCACAATATATGGAAAGAATGTTCTCAATCTAACCCAGTTTATTCAAAATCATTATCTGAAGAGAAGGCTGAATATAACGTGGTAATCCTATCATCATTTACTTATCTTTTAAGAATTTTACGAGGTATCACTGGTAATAAGACACATAGGTTAAAAAGTTTACCATTATCTATCGGTCTTCTTTTCAAGAGATATTACAAATTGTTCAGTTTAGATGTATATCATCCAATGTTGAGGATAATTAGAGAATTAACCCCATTCAAGAATAAACGATGGAAGTCGGAACATATGGATTTAATTTCGGGTGTTTATCTTTATGAGAAATTAGAATTGATTGATAATTGGGTTACGGGGAAAGATATTGCTGGAGAATTGAATGATGCCAGTGGACAAGAGATCGCTCTCAGAGCCCTGTTACAATTCTATAATTTTACCCATTACAAGCATTCCATGGAAGAATTGGGTTACTCGGAGAAATCAATCTCAAACGTCGATATTACAGCCATGGAAGGTAATTATTCTTCTATGTGAGAAAATCTTACCAGCATAAATAACATGCATTAATAAGAACCCGTTTTAAACGGAATCCATATAAACTTACCATATTTACACTCACATACATCTATATACACATTACAAAAGTTTGAATCGATTCATTTAAGTCTTTAATCTTTTTATATTCTTGTTCTGTTCAATATAAAGCTTTTCAAACCTTTTTAACGCGTTTGGTTTTCTTAAATCGTTAAAAATAAAATAATGTAAACAAACAAAAGGACATCTTAACGCTCAAAAGATGTTTCAAGAATAAAGCGAGTATAACAAAACTTCACTTAGACCAAGGTAAAGCCATATAGAATACATTCAATGGATATACAGGATAAATTATATTTGGTGCTTGAAGCAATTGCACCACATGGGTTTCCGGACTCATTAATACGATCTTTCACTCAACAATTTCTACAATTATTAACCAACTCGCAGAGAACACCTGCCGATCTAGAGCAACTTATATCCGAATTTAAAAGAAATACACGTTTATCCCCAACTTCAGAAAGATTATGGTCCAGATTGGACGATTTTGTTCGTCCAATCTTTACAATGGCTGATGATACTGAAATCCGGAATTTTATAAACCAATTTTATTCTAAATTACAAGAAGAATTACAATCACCCACTAGAGACTCAACAGCTTTGAATTTTGAATTAAATAGACAAAATCTAGATAGACATGATCGATTCGACTCTCCTTCACAATCCAATATAGTACCTAGCGTATATGCAGAATCTTTTGAAACAGTGGATAGACTCTCTGATAGAAGATCTTTATATTCGCTACATTATGGCCAAAATTTGAATAGAAATATCAATACTGTGCCAATGAGTAGAATGGTGGACCCTTTTTATGTTAATACTATTCCAGAAGATGAAATTCTTAAATCTGTATTTTATACCTTACTGGGCACCACATCTGATATGTTTCCTATTAAATCTAACGTGATACAAATTCCAAATAATATCCCAAATTCAACAAGTGGTGTCTTACATTTAATTTTTGAAGCTGGGTTATTATATATGAAAATATCGAATAAGTTAGAACAAAATAGAAATGTTCATATTTCTCCAATGAAGAAAGCTTTGATAACCAAGATCACTGAATATCTATATGAATATACCAGATATGTTAATTCTTTAAGTAATATGGCTGAAATAAGGACATTGAAAAGTCTTTATAACAAATTGTATGACCCAATTTTACAACTAAGAATATATGAAAAGTTTTTGGAGGACTTTGAGTACACCAGAGGTGATGAATATTTAATCAAATTTCATTCTTTCAAAACCCATGGGAATTTACTAATCCAAAGAATAACAAGCAATTTATCTAGCTCGTTAATTACTTTCTATTATGATTATATGGCAAAATGGTTGACTTTAAGCAAACTAGAATCCGTATTTGAAGAATTTTTCATTGAGCACAACTCAAATAAACTTTATATTCCTTATCAATTGAATGAAAATAAAGTACCTGATTTTATTCCAAAAGAAATTGCAAACCAAATATTTCTTATTGGTAAGACTTATATTTTTTTAACACAATTTTGCAACGAACTACAATGGGCTAATAATTTTTCACAACAATATTCCAAGAAATATTCTGCACTTCCTCATAACCAAGATTTTGTCCCATTCTTTAAAATCATTCAAGAACAATATAGTGAAATTATAGAATACTCCTGGGATGTTTTAATTAAGAAACTATATTTTAAAGAAACTGTGGATATGTTGAAAAATGTTTTATTAATGGGTAAGAATGATTTAATTGATTCTATCATTAAGAATGCTAATAATTTATTAGATGAACAATCTTCTTCATTAACCGCCTATGCATACACAAGAATCCTTTCAGATGCTGTTAAACAATCTTCTTTAAGAAATTATTCTAATCGTCATGATTCAAATACTCTAATTAATAGACTGGATTCAAGAGTGTTGGATCTAGGTCAGAATTTACCTGGATGGGATGTTTTCACTTTAGAATACGATATTCCAGAATCTTTAGCTATAATATTGAATGTAAATAGACCTGATGGAAGAAAGGAGTATCTTCGTATTTTCAATTTTCTTTGGAGATTCAAGAGAATTGACCATATTTGCAACAGTGAAATGTTGTCAACTAAAGAAATGGTCCATTCATTTAGAAATTTAAAATCACATAATAGCATGGTAAGAGATATCCTAAATAAATTATCCAAAATGTCTGTTCTGAGGTCTCAATTACAACAATTTAATTGTAAGGTAGAATCATTTTATTTTCAATTTATTATCGATAACGCTTTTAAACGTCTTGAACATGACCTTCAATTAGATAAGGATTCCCGTAAGGGTGCTGATGAAGAGATGATAATACTATCTAATGGTTTACAAACCTTTGAAGAGCCATTAAAACCATTGGTTGATATATTTAACACTAGTCAGCTCCATAATGGCGCTCAAAAGACATATTCTCACCCAGTCTTAAACATTGAAGAAATAGACACCATCCATAATAAATTTTTGAGTGATATCTTAGCACATCCATTATTATCTTCTAAACAAAGAGCGAAATACTCTGGCAATGCATACCCCACATCTTTAATTGATATCATGCAAACTATCAAGGATTTTATATCATACTTTTCTAAGTTACACGAAATTGCACATGAATTATTTATTCAAATCTCATTACAAAGTAGTTTCGATGAATTAGTTGATAAATTAGAACAGTTCAATGATATATCGTTGAATATGGTTCACTGTTATAAGCATTTTAAAGAACAAACACATATATTTGTTAGAGATTTAAGAGGTGATGAAGATGATTTAATTAACAAACTAGGAAAAATTCTAAGATAGAAAGTCTATATAATATTGTTATATACAAATATATCTGATAATATATGCATATATGATAGAGTAATTCAATATTACAATTTTAATGGCTGAACACATTATTTAGGGCTTCCCATCTAACAAACACAAGATGTGAATAGATATATAGCTACCAAATATATAGAATGTAAATGCAAGACACAAAATATTAGAAAAGAAATTCAACTTATCATTAGTCAATCAAAACAGGAGCCCTATACGAAAATGATCTATTGATAATCATTCCACCCACTTGCACTAGGGCAAAATAACAATATTTATTATCAAAAATCCAACCCAATATTCGATCCCCAACAAAAAATTGGAACCTATTAAGATCATGAGCTAATTTTCTAAGAACTACTCCAGTCCTTTTAGTTGCTTTTAGTCCATAGTTACAAGTTTTTTGGGCGCCATTTAATATCCTTTCTCTTTTGTTGATATGTGGAGATAGTCTTAGAGTTGCCCAATGGTCTTTCTGAAGTTTAATATAATTTGTACAGTTGGACTCCAAATGAAATTTTCGTAAGTTGTCCAGATCCTTATTTTTTTGGTTCAATTCCCTATTATTCAACCTTTGATGGGGATACTTACCATTATTTTCTAGTTCCCATTTTAGTATAAATTTTTGAACTGCTTTAAAGAATTCTTTCTCATCCTCTTCTGTATTTTTCTTGTGCTGAAAAGTTGTTTGTTCATTCCTCTTGCAATTGGTTGTGATAAATTCATTTATAAGATCTGCAATTTTGATGGTAAATTCAGATTCCACTGTTGGCTTAGAGTTATTTGTTTTATTTTCTTTCCATTCATTTTTTGTTTGTGTAATATAACCGTCACTAATAATATATGTAGTTTGTTGATTATCCTCATTCCATGGGTTATATTGTAATTCAGAATCCTGGGACGACATTGGGGGGAGACCATTAGTTACACCAGAAGAAGGTAGTTCAACTATATCTTCTTTATCTAATTCGAAAAGAGTGGTAACACCAGGATCTTTTCCTTTAAATATTGAATTTATTAATTTGGCAATTTTTGCCCTCTTTTTACCTTTCCTCTTAACAGCTTGATTTGGGACAAAAGAAGCTCTCATATCAATCGATTCATCAAGTAATTCCTCAAATAATCCTTGGTAATGAGTCAAATCTTCATTGTTATAACAGTCAATGAAATAAAAATCGAACGTGGTTTTGTAATTTGTGTCACTTGACATTGTGGAATAGTATTATAATTTTCTGTTCTATATTTAACTTACTCTATTAAAAATTATTCAACTTATATCAATCTTAACCTTGTAATTATATATTACTTAATAATATGTGTCACTTTTTCTAAAATTTCTAACGTGTTTCCAAAATTTAACTTACAGTAGTTTAAAAACAATATACCGGCAACGAAATTGGCCTTAAATTAGGGTTCCACTCTCTATCCCTAGTCTAAGTCGTCTAACTTCAAAATAGCAAAGACACTAATTTATTGAAAAGATCACAAATAAGATGAAAAATATGCAAAAAACAATATTTTAAATCTATTTTTTCTTGTAGTAGTAAGGCATATAACCTAATAAAGAGTTTATGAATTTGGAAGTTATAAGTGAAGTTTTATAGATTGTAAAGTGAATTTATTCAATCCATAATAAATTGGTTCTCTTATCAATAAGTTTAATTTCTAATTGCCAATTGACAAGAATAACTTATACGATTAATATATTATAAAAAAATGCTTTAAATTATGCTTTATATAAATTATACAAATAAGAATAGATAAGATAATTGATAAGATTGAAAAATAAATTTAAATTTTGGTTCTATATGTCATTCTCTTGAATATTTTTTTCCACCCAGAACCTAATAAATAGTTATACTTCTCATTTTTAGCTTCTAATTTAGCCAATATATCATCATTGATTTCACAAGTGATTTCATCATCAACATTTACTTTTTGAATACTTTCATCACTTTCTGAAGCTAATGTCCCTTCTCTTTCCTTTAATTTAGTCTTTACAATTTCTCGATTACGTTGTAATTTGATTGTAATGGCTCTTTCTCTTAAGAAAAAACTTAATAACAATGCACCAAAGAAACAAAACCCTGTAAATATTTGTGTATGTAAATATGGATTACTCCTTCTTTCAGGAACAGTTAATGCTTGTGCAATAAGTTCAGAGACTAAGAAAAGAGGACTACCAGAGTATGTAACAAACCCCCAAGCAGCTAAAAATTCATGTGGTTCCACCATATCAGCAATCAACACCCCATTCATCACATTAGCCACACCGACAGAAAGACCCATCATAAGTGAGAAGAAAATCAATTGAACAAAAGTATGAGCAGGGATCCAAAATGCAAAGATATAAATACAAAGGATACAAGTTAAGAAACTTGTCACGTTGACTCTACCAAATCTATCACCCATAACACCCATTAAAGGTCTACCAATTGTTTGTCCAGTGTTTAATAAAGATGTTAACACAGAACCTTGATGTTGTGACATCCCACGAGCTACTGCATAAGAAGCCAATGTGAAAACCATAAGTGTATAAGCAAAAATTGCTAAATTAAACCACATAGCAATTAACAAGACTGTTGGCCTTTTAATAATATCACCATCGAAAAATTTCTTGAATTCTAATATAATTGCCTTCTTTGATTTAATACCAGTTGGTTTTGTTGGAATTCTTTCTTTCACTAAAAAAATTGCAATAAGACAAGAGCAAGTACATGTAATGGCTAACATTCTATAACACATAGCAGTATTACCATAATCTTGAATCATTTTATTTGATGCTAACCCATAAATAAGACCACCAAGTCCAGTACCTAAATATACCATCCCCATTGCAGCAGCTCTTTTCTTTAAGAACCAACCTGGAATACATGTAGTTGGTGGATTAGCAATTAATGAAATTGAGATACCAACAAAGACACCTTGTGATACATATAATTCCCATAGATGAGTAGCAAATGAAGCCCATAAAAACCCTGCCAACATGAACGCAGTCCCAATCATCATTGTGGGTTTAATACCAATGACTCTCATTGAAATTAAAGAAAATGGTGCCATACCTTGACCTAAAGCCACAGGGAACCCAGCAATCAAAGCATAATCATATTTAGTGGCACCAGGAAATGTGTTATTAGAAAGATAAAAGGATAAAAACACTCCGAATGCAGCATTACAACCCCATGAACTAAACATGACAAGAATAACTGCACCAACCATAACCCATGCATACCCTTTATCAGGTGGTAATATAACTTCACCAGTATTTTGATTTGTAAACACTTTTTGTAAGATTGTTCTTTCATCGTTGTGACCATGTGATGTAAATTTACGTTCTAAATCCTTTATAGAATTATTATCATCAGAACATGTTTCGTGATCATTATTATTATTTGTTTCTAATTTAATTGCATCACCAAGATCAAATCTCTCTGTAAGAATTCTATTTAATTCATTTTCATCTTGATCTTCCACTTCATCATCATTATCATTAGTAGAAGTTTGAGTGAAAGTCTTTACAAGATTCTTGGTTAAAGTCCGGATTGTAGTCACTTGTTCTACTTTATTTTCAAATTGTTGTTCTGTGATAGCGGCGCTAGGGGCATCACTTCGTAGAGAATCTATACTGTATAATTCAAAATCATCAGAAGATCTCCCTTTTCGTACACTCACAGTCATTTCTGTAAAATTATTATTGTTTGTAGTAGAAATTAAATGTTATTAGAAATTAAATAGGTAAAGTTAATGTAAATCAACTTAATAGACTTTTAAATTCAGTTTAATAAGTTAGAGAATATAGCTTTAATGTCTCTTAAAATCAAACTGGTTAAGTGGTAAGTATATATATATATCTTTGTTAAAAAAAACAAGAGTGTTGTAGTGGAGATAATAATTATAACCTGAATCAAATCCTCCCACGGCTAACGCTGCATTCTGAGTAATACTTTCCATATTCTTCTACTGGTTGGTATATCATTTTTCAAAATTTTCATTTGGCAGAAAACTTTTCAAGGCGGCGGCAATGGAAGCACAACGGGAAAATTATGTGTCATCGCCGGATCTCGCGTGGGGCACCGGTTTTGTAATTTCTGCCATAGTGAAGAAGATCATGCAATTAATGTATTGTGATTCAAACTGATAAGGATTAGTTAAACCGAAGAGTTCCTTAACGGTGGAAGAAGAGTAGGAACAGAAAGCAATGGATGGATGAATGGAGGTAGGTGACTCAATTACGCTTTATATGGAAGGAACATACGTTGGAAATAGGCTTTAACATTGGATTTCAATAAACCGTCCCTTTTTAACACATCAAATTTATCGTTTCTTTCTTGCAATTGTTTGTCTTGTGCTTGTAATTTCAACCGAATCGAGAATTCTCTAATCACAAGACTTAAGAAACTTGCTGCAATGAATAAACAACCAGTGAATATTTGGGTATGATAATATGGATTATGTTTATCTCCTTCTTTAATTAAAGCTTGAGCAATCACTTCACAACATAAGATTGGTCCAAATCCAGCAGCAACAACAAACCCCCATGCGGCTTGGAATTCATCTGGTCCAACTGTATCAGCAACAAGAACAATATTCATAACATTAGCCACACCAACACAAAATCCAACAAGGATAGCAAAAAAAATTAATTGAACAAAAGTTGTTGCAGGAAGCCAAAATGCAAACATTAGGATGGCTAGAATAAAAGTTAAGATACATGTAATATTACGTCTCCCCCATCTATCACCCATAAGACCCATACTTGGTCTTCCCACGACTTGTGCTGCATTTAAAATTGTAGTTAAAATAGCACCTTGATCTTGACTTAATCCACGAGCCACTGCATATGATGCTAAAGTATAAACCATTAATGAATATGCAAATAATGAAATATTATACCATAATGAAATTACTACAATATTAATTTGTTTTATCATACCGGGATCAAACACTTTACTAAATTCTCTCTTAATACCTTCACGATCATGAATACCTGTAATAGGTCTTGGAATTCTTTCCTTCACTAATAATAACCCAATAACAGATAAAACTGTACAACTAATGGCTAACATTCTATAACACCATCTAGTATCACCAAATTCAGCAATCATCTTACGACAAATTGGACCATAGACTACACCACCAACACCAGTACCTAATAAAGAGATCCCCATTGAAACAGCTCTTTTCTTAATAAACCATGGTGGAACACATGTAGCAGGTGGAACCGATACTAATGCCATCGAGATACCTACAAGAACACCTTGAGTAACATACAATTCCCAAAGATGTTTAGCAAAAGAGGCCCAAAGAAACCCTAATAACATAATAACACACCCAACACTCATTGTTGGTTTAATACCAATCACTTTCATTAAAAAGACAGTTAAAGGAGTTAACAATTGACATAATGCCACAGGGAACCCTGCAATAATTGCATAATCATATTTTGTAGCACCAGCAAATGTATTATTTGATAAATAATATGATAAAAACACACCAAAGGCAGAATTACAACCCCAAGTAGTAAACATGACAATAAACACAGAAATCACCACAACCCATGCATAACCTTTATCTGTTGGCGGATATCTTGAGTCATCATCATCATCTTCCAGATCACTCCCGTGCTCTTGTTCTGATTCACTTGATTCATTAACTACTATACTTTGTTCAGTTGCTAATCTTTTCAATTTCGATAAACCATCATTAGATTCTAATTCTGAATCTGAATCATTTATCTGATTAAATTCATATTGTTTACTTGTACCTTTGGGTTCATATTTTCTAGTCGCATTCTTGGAAACATCCACAATAGAATCATCTAATGAAGAATCAAGGCTCTTCAAATCAATTTCACTTGAATTCTTATTATATATGCCTTTATTTTTCATTCTAGTTATTTATTTTTTGTTTTTTCACTGTGGCTTTAAAATTTGACTTTTATAACATTAGGTAATTGACTCTATGATATTTGGAAGTTTTCAATTCTTATATATATAAAAGTGAGATCTAACATCAATCTTGTTTATTAATCGGTAAACTTAAGAGTCATATTTTTTAAACACACAAAGTACAAATGGTAATAATATATTAGTCCTTCTTGATATTTGTTCTCATCTTGTGACATTATTTCATTTTGTTCACAGTTTTTTTTTCACTACCACTTTTCGGGAAGGCATCTCCATTGTTCTTTATATTGTTTTTGTCAAATTGAATTATGTGGTGTACGGAGAAGCGTCTAGATTTATATCCGTGGATTGTTAAATGCCCTTTAATTGAGCAATATGATGGCAATATAATCTAACCAGAACGGATATCTGCCACCGGATAACACAATTGATACTTATGTGTCTTTGCAAAAAAGTACTGTGGGAAGTAAAGCTTAATGGAGTTTTTTTTTTTATTTGAAATCGGTGTTTTTGAGATTACACATTACATTACCACATGATATTACTAATTAGATTTGGAAAAGCAAAAAAGTGAAATGTGACAACGATTAACTGCAATAGCTATGTTTTTTGTTTATCTGGGTTTTCTCTCTTAGAGGCATTTGCCGTAACCTAAAGGAATCTAGGGTTTAGTAGTCTCAATAGTGAGTCATAATTGAGATTGAAATATTTTTTCTTATCTAATTCCGGTATATGACAATTTAAACTCTATACTAAGAAAGTAAGACATAGACCTCCTTTAAAGAGAATTGTGTTTGTGTAAAAATAAAACGGCAAGGTGTTTAGTCTTTCTAACATTAATATGATAAGTCACAATAAAGTTTGATGTTATTACGTTGTGAGTCAACTTTCATTCAACATTAATTTGAAATTTAGGATACCATTTTTGTGAGATGCAGATAAATAACCTAAGACAAAACCATTAGAATATAAAATATATAAAAAACTAAGGAATGAAGTTCCCAAAGTTGTTAAAAGGAAGTGTGTAAATTAAAGTTCCTTATATATTTTGTAGTATCTATATTACTTCCTGTGATATTTGCTCACTTGCTTAGTTCATTTTCATCTCTTTTACTCTTAATCTTCTCTTAATAAATTTGATAAATAAGATTCCCTTGTGTTTGGAAAAATCCATAGTAAAATGTGTAATTATATTCCATAGAAAAAATACATGCTTCTATCTAAATTAACAAGAATAAACTGATGGTCATAATGAAAAATAGTATAAAGGTATATCCATGTAACTTTATAAAAATATAAATATATGTGTATAAAGTGAATAAAAAATATATATCTTAAACCCTTCATTGGGTATGTCATCCTCATGAAATATTTTTTATAACCACTACCTAACATCATGGTATATTTATTTCTACGATGTTTCATAAGTTTCCAACTTTCAATCAGGGTTAGTTCTTTGCCATCATGAGATAGGTCAATTTTGACAGAAGACAAATTCTCTTGTTGTGTTAAAATCTTCTTGCCATTTTCATTTTGTCTATAGGTTATTTTAGTTCTAACAACATATTCTCTTAGAATCAAACCATATAGTAGCGCAACCCAAAACAACAACCTGCAGGTAATTCAACGTTGTCTGGTTCACTACTTCTGAAGCTGTGGATGTAGCTAAGGATATTGATTGTTCTGATAATGAAGATGTTACACTTGTTGATGTTCTTGGAAAAGCCTCTAAACCAGTTGAAGTTTTGTAAGTCATTTTTTCTTTCCCTCTGGAATTCCCTACAAGATTGGCTTTCTCTTTGTCTTCATACACTTGGGAAGCATCACTCACAACAAACCTTGATTCTAGTAATTTATTTAAATTCTTTAAACCAACTCCATCTTCTTCTTCAGCTTGCTTATTATCATCCTGTACTACATTCCAAATTTTGGTGATTGTCTTTGTTAAAGTTCTTGCTACAGAAGGTGCATGTGATATAGTTGAACGCAAAGATAAAACACTTCCAAATTTAAATATGATATTTTGTTCACTTTCATTTGGATTATATCCAGACTCTACTTAATATGAGTCTATACCAGACTCACTTAATGATATTAAGGAGTTGTTTAAACTCAATTTACTACTACGTGTAGATATCAACAGTAGCTAAGTATTTTTATTTTATTATGTACTTTTAAAAATCAACTTACAATAATTTAGCTTCTCTGTTTCCAATAAAGTTAAGTTCTTATTCATTGCATATGTGAAATGTAATGGCATATTGTGTCTTATATAATGGAAATAAGGTAATATGGGTCAAAACTAGTTTATCCACCATGCAACCCCGTATTATTTATGTTCTATGAATATTCCTTCGAGAAATAATATGTTATTATCAAATTCATTCAGGCAACAAACTTTTTGGCATATGCTCGGAGCGCGGGAACTGGCGGTTATCAACGGGAACTAATTGTCAAGGGTCCATTTTATGTGGGGTGATTCTCTATTGAGTAATCAACATTTATTCTCCGCAAAAGTGTCTCAAAATGGAAATTCCGGCCGAAGATCCGGCTAACCTTTACAACTTTTAACCAGATACTCTCTATGTTTGTAGTAATAAGAAGAAACCACTTTTAAAATAATTGTAGTTTAAGTATCTTATTCTCAAGGAATATTATCTACTTCTATTAACTGTTTGAAAAACAACATTTGTTTTGTAATTTTAATTAAGTAAATGTATTAAATAAAGAACTACTTATGTACACATTCAAACCATCAAATCCTCAGGAAATTTTTTTCCTCTAAATATGAAAAGAATATGAATATGTATGAATGAAAATAAATATATACGTTATATTATGCACATAGGAACCAAAATGTTAAACTTTCATGGGATATGTCATTCTCATGAAATATTTCTTATAACCATCACCTAGCATTAAATTGTATTTATCTCTACGATGCTCGATAACTTCCCAACTTTCTGTACAAACAGACTCTTCACCATCAGTGGAAACTTCAGATTCTACATCTGTTAATTTTTCTTGTCTAGCTAGAATTTTCTTATCATTTTCTTCTTGTCTATTAGTTAATTTGATTCGAACAGCATATTCTCTTAACACCATGATCATTAGCAATGCACAAACAAAACAACAACCAGCAAATAATTGTGTGTGTAAATATGGATTCTTCATCCCTTCTTTGACCAAAGCTTGAGCAATCAATTCACAACACAATAATGCAGGAGCACCAGCATAGTTAACAAATGCCCATGCAGGTAAAAATTCTTGTGGTTTCACCAGATCAGCAATTAAGACTGTATTCATCACATTGGCAACACCTACACAACTACCAACCATAATGGAAAAGATAATAAGTTGAACATAAGTATGGGCTGTAATCCAAAAGACAAATAAATACACTGTTAAGACAGAAGTTAAAATGATAGTAATATTTGCTCTACCAATTCGGTCACCTAATAACCCCATAATAGGTCTTCCTATTGCCTGTGTACCATTTAAAATTGCAGTTAATGATGAACCTTGATGTTGAGACATACCACGAGCCACTGCATATGAAGCTAGGGTGAAAATCATCAAATTATAACCTAACAAGGCTAAAGTAAACCAAATACACACTAATGGGACCTGTGGTTGTCTTATAACTTTCCAATCGAACAATTTACCTAATTCGAACTTAATCTTTGCCCAATGGAATCCTGTGGGTTTTAATGGTTTCCTTTCTTTAATTAAGAAAATAGCAATCAGTACACAAAGAGTGTTTGTAATAGCCAACATGATATAACACCAACGAGTATTACCACGATCACTAATCATCTTTTGAGATGCTAACCCAAAGGTAACACCACCAGCACCAGTCCCTAACAAAGATATACCCATAGAGACAGCTCTTTTCTTTAAGAACCAACCTGGTAAAACAGTTGTTGCTGGTGCAAAGATTAATGCAATGGAGAACCCAATCAATACACCTTGTGTTAAATAAAGTTCCCAAAGTCTTGTTGTGAATGCAGCTAATAAAAATCCTGATAATAATAAAAAGGATCCAATAAGCATTGTTGGTTTCATACCAATGACTCTCATCACTAAGATAGCAATGGGACAAGCACCTTGACCTAAAAACACGGTTAACCCTGCTACAATTGCATAATCATATTTTGATGCACCTTTATAAACCCCATTATTAAGATAATATGAAAGAAACACACCAAATGCAGAATTACAACCCCATGTATTAAACATAATTAAAAACACAGAAAATACTACCACCCATGCATAACCTTTATCAGGTGGTAATTCAAGTTGTCCCGTTGATTTATTTGTGAAAACTTTTTCTAAAGTTTCTGATTGTGGTTCAATGGTAGTTATTCTAGTTCTTTGTCTTGCCACAGATGAACTTGTGGAGATTGATAATGATTGTTCAGAATATGCCGAGGATAAACTTTCAGAAACTCTTGGTGAAGCTTCTAAATCCGTGGGAATCTTACTATTAATTTTTTCCTCTTCCTTTTTCGATTCTTCTGTTTCACTTTCTTCATTTTCATGCATTTGAAATGCATCACCAAGATCAAACCTCGATTCCAATAATTTATTTAAATCATCTGAACTGGTCCCGCCTTCTTCAGCAGCTTGTTTATTATCATCCTGTACCGCATTCCAAATATTAGAAATTGTCTTAGTTAAAGTTCTTGCTACCGAGGGTGCATGCGATACTGTGGAATGTAATGATAAAGCAATATCAGATTTGGATTTAACATCTTGTTTACTTGTGTTTGGGTCAAATCTTGACTCCACTTGATATGAATCTATACTATGGTCACTCAATGATAAGGATGATGACTCACTTATACTTGATGTACTGTATTGTGTAGACATTATAATATAGTGATTATCTTATCTTATCTTATCTGTCTGATCTTATCTAAAAAATATATAACACTATCCTTGATCGATAAGCTTAAAGTGTTTAGTTTCCCCAACTACACTATGTTAACTTCTTACTAATATGAAATGTCCAAGACAAGGATAATCAAAGTATCCTTATATATATTTTACTCTAATTGAAATTTGAATTGTTATCAAAACAAAAACTAATCAATCAATCGATATAACCCCGCAGTCTTACTCATCTCTTTATATACATTATCATCCTTCGAGAAAACAGAATATGTCACGATCAATTGATAAGGAAATCATAATAATTTTATTGATAGGAGCGGTAAAGAGCGGGAAAGAGCGGGTAGAGTGGGTTTTTATAAGGGGGAAACCATCTCCCAACTAGGAGTTACCGCATTGGGTAAGCACTGTTTTAAATCCGCTCATGTGTCCCAATGGGGCAGCCTCGGCCGAAGTGGTGACTTTTCACTGTTTTTTTTTTGTCGATTTTCATTATCTTCTGATAGTGAAAAATTTTAGATATTACAATTTGAGATGAGATGAGGTTTGACATATAGTTTAGAGGCCTGAGTTAAGAGAAGGAGTGTTATTATAATCGACAAAATAACTTTAGAACAAACAACACAGAAATGTCTGACGATTTGTTTAGTAGAGCTTTGGAAAATTCAGGTTCAATCACTGCAGAAGAATTAAAATTGAATCCAGTAGAAGGGCAAGATACCTTACCATCTGTTGACGTCAAGACTACCGCTGTTGTAGATGCAACTAAGTCAGAGGTGACTGGTTTAGAGAAAACTGTTGAAGAACAACAACATGATAAACAACAAGGTGACTCAGAAAGTGAATATGATTCCAGTAGTAGTAGTGAATCTGATGATGATGATGATGATGATGGTAACTCATCTTCCGATGCTGATGCCGACGAGGATGATCAAATTGATGAAGTGGCTGAAGAAGAAGATGAAGAGCCAAATTCAAATGAACCCATTAGATCCAAAAATGAAATTGCAGATGATAAAATTATTGAAGTTCCAGAAGATTATAAGATCGATGAAAAGACTAACATTACTGAAATCGGTATTATCAAATCTGTATTTGAATCTAATGTCATCGTTCAAGGTATTACATCTGGTGAGAAAAGAGTATTAAAAGATGGATCTATCTTTTGTTTAGAAAATCGTGAAGTGATTGGAACTTTATCTGAAGTGTTTGGTCAATTACAACATCCATTTTATAGAGTTGGGATCTCTCCAGTTAATGAATCTAAGAATGAAATTATTTCTAAAGTGAAAGAATTAATTGGTACTAAAATCTTCATTGTAGTTCCTGATGCTCATTGGATTGATACTTTTGAATTAAAACGTATTAAAGGTACTGATGCTTCAAACGGGTATGATGAAGAATTACCAGAAGATGAGCAAGAATTTTCCGATGATGAGAAGGAAGCACAATTTAAGAAGATCAAGAAAAGTCAAAAGAAAAAGAAGAATACTAATAATAAGAAAGATAACAATACTACCAACAACAATAACAATAACAGAGTTAATAAGAAGAGACCACAAAATAATACTACCAACTATGCAAAGATGAAATTACCAGTGGGAATGACACAACAACAAAGTCATTATAGATCAAGAAATAATCGTACTACAGAAGACAGTAACACTCCAAACCCTCCATCAACAACAAACCAACTACAAAACAAATTTCAACCACAACAAAATCAAGGACAATATAATAACTATAACACTGCAAACAATTATCCACAGTCAAATATGCCGAATAATAATATGTACACACCACCACCACAACAACAATTCAATGGTAATTATGGTGTTCCAGGACAAGTTCCATTTAATTATAATGCTCAATCAAATGCTTATAATACAGGCTATAATATGCCATACAATTATCCAAATCAAAATTATCAACAGTACCCGTCACAACAAAACTTTCAACAACACCCTGCATACAATCAAACCTCAAATATGTATTATCAACAACTTAATCCAGCACAGTATCAACAACCATTGCCACCACCACCACAACCACAGCAACAACAACAATCTAATACTCCACAACAGACTTTAGATCAAGTTCATCAATTACATCAAATCTTATTACAACAAAGAAATAATAATAATAATAATAATAATAATAATCAACCACCATCTTCAAGTCAACAAAATAGTGGGAACCAAGATAACTCAAACGGCAATATTCCATACTAGTCTTATATAATATACATTCTTTGATAGATAGAGTTAATCAATAGCATAATATATCTTTAACATTACTTTTTTACATTAACGTGTCGAATCCCTAAAATGTCTAAGCGCTTAACCATTTTTGATTTTTGTTCTTTTAATCAATACTCAATTCTCTCATTCAAACTTGAAAGCTACATTAATTACTTCTTCGCTATCTTCTTGAATACTATTAATTTTATAATATTCTTGTTATAACATTTATCAGCTACCTTTTTAAAGTAGCAGTATAGTTAATGGGCCTGAAGTTTTATAGTCGTTTGGAATGATTGGAGATTTTTCAAATGCGATGAGTTTGAAAATCTGAAAATATCAAAAAAGAACCTCTTTACCACATTAGAACTATATTTAATATCAAATTCGTAAATCAGCCAAACCAAACTATTTCACGGTTCATATTGATCTATTTGAATTGAACTAAAAGCAAAAAAAAAATGACTACTACTAATAATATGAAAAAAAGAGCCTATTCTGATTTAAATGATGAAGAATTACAAGAAAATAATAAAAAAATAGCCGTCAATGATATGAGTTTAGATTTAGATGAAGATGACGAAGATGCCATTATGGAAAATAATGTTACTGTCTTAGAAAGTGAAAATTACATGAAATGGCAAGGTACTATTGCCAAAGTCGTTAAATCTGTTGTTTCCATCCACTTTGCACAAGTAGCTCCATTTGACTGTGATCCAGCTTTAGTCTCAGAAGCTACTGGGTTTGTGGTTGACGCTGAAATCGGGATTATCTTAACCAACAGACACGTTGTAGGCCCAGGGCCATTTGTTGGGTATGTTGTTTTCGATAACCATGAAGAATGTGACGTTATACCAATTTATAGAGATCCGGTACATGATTTTGGTTTCTTAAAATTTGACCCCAAAAAGATCAAGTATAGTCAAATCCAAGCATTAAAATTGAAACCGTCTTTAGCTAAGGTTGGTTCTGAAATTAGAGTTGTTGGTAATGATGCTGGTGAAAAATTAAGTATTTTGTCCGGGTTTATCTCTAGGTTAGATAGAAATGCTCCAGATTATGGTGAAATGACATATAATGATTTCAACACAGAATATATTCAAGCTGCCGCCTCTGCGTCTGGTGGGTCCAGTGGGTCTCCAGTTGTCAATATCGATGGTGACGCTGTTGCTTTACAAGCTGGTGGTTCCACTGAAGCTTCTACAGATTTCTTCTTGCCATTAAACAGAATACTGAGGGCTTTACAATGTATTCAACGTAATGAAGCTATTACTCGTGGTACAATTCAAGTTCAATGGTTATTAAAACCTTACGATGAATGTAGAAGATTAGGTTTAACACCAGAACAAGAAAGTCAGGCCCGTACTTTTGCTCCAGATAATATCGGTCTTTTAGTTGCTGAGACTGTCTTAAAGGATGGTCCAGGTTATAATTATATTAAAGAAGGTGATGTTCTTATCTCCATTAATGATCAACGTATTTCATCATTCATTCAAGTCGATGATATATTGGATAGTTCAGTTGGTAAAGAGGTTACTATTCATTTACAGCGTAGTGGTGTTGATCATACAATTAAGACCACTATTCAAGATTTACACTCTATCTCTCCTGCTCGTTATGTTGAAGTTTGTGGTGCTGTTTTCAATGATTTATCATATCAAATGGCTAGATGTTATGCTCTTCCAGTCAAAGGTGTCTTCTTGAGTTGTGCATCTGGTTCTTTCAACTTTGATTCAAAGGAAAGGGTCGGTTGGGTCATTGACGCTGTTGATAACAAAGAAACTCCAGATTTAGATACTTTCATCGAAGTCATGAAAGATATCCCTGATAGGAAGCGTGTCACTGTCAAATACCATCATCTATCTGATCATCACTCACCAGTTGTTACATCTATCTACGTTGATCGTCATTGGTGTAGTGAATTTAGAATCTACCAAAGAAACGATGTCACTGGTATTTGGGATTTCACCAATGTATGTAAGCCAATTCCAGCCGAACCATTAAAGACACACAACGCTAGATTTATTGATATTGCTACTGAGAAGAAAGATTTAAAAAACTTATCTCATTCTTTATGTATGGTTAGTACTGTTTCTGCCATTCCATTAGATTCTTTATCTGCTGAAACAATGAAAACAGCTGGGTTGATTCTTGATGCTGAAAGTGGGTATGTTATTGTCTCCCGTAGAGTTGTTCCACATGATTGTTTAGATTGTTTTGTTACCATTGCAGATTCTGTGAAGATCCCAGCCACCGTTGAATTCTTACATCCAACTCAGAATTATGCTATTGTCAAGTATGATCCAAGTCTAATCAATGCTGATATTATCACTCCAAAGTTTGCTGACAAGAAGGTTAAACATGGTGAAAAACTGCAATTCATTGGATTCACTCACAACAATAGGTTAGTCACATCTGATACTGTTGTCACCGAAATCTCATCCATCAGTATCCCAAGTAATTTGATTCCAAGATACAGAGCTACTAATTTAGAAGCCATTTCTATTGATTGTAATGTCAGTACCAGATGTAATTCTGGTATCTTAACTGATGATGATGGTACTGTTAGAGCACTTTGGTTGTCATTCCTTGGTGAAAGACAAGAAAATAAAGAAAAGGTTTATTTGATGGGTCTAGATATTGTAAACGTCAAAGAAGTTATAACGATATTGAAGAATGGTGGTAAACCACAAGTTAGTATTGTTGATGCTGAATTTGGTTCTATTTCTATCTTAAATGCTAGAATTAGAGGTGTTCCTGAAGAATGGATCGAAAAGATGGAAAAGGAATCTCATAGTCGTTTACAATTTATGACTGTATCTAGAGTCTCATACACTACAGCTACGGAAAGATTAGCAACTGGTGATGTTATCTTATCTGTTAATGATAAGATGGTTACAGAAATGGATGATCTTGATGGAGTTACCACACCAGCTGATAATCACGATGAATCTCCAGTCTTAAGATTTAAGGTTGTTCGTGAAGGTGAAGTCTTAGATCTAAATATTGCTACAGTCAATGTTCCAGAAACTGATCGTTTAATAATCTTTGCTGGTTCTATTATTCAAGCTCCACATCATGCTGTTCACCAAGCTATGACTGAAATGCCAAAGGGTGTTTATTGTGTCTTTAGAGGTGAATCATCACCAGCTATTCAATATGGTATCTCTGCTACTAATTTCATTACTCATGTTAATGAATTAGAAACTCCTGATATGGATAGCTTCTTAGCTGCTATCAAACAAATTCCAGATAACAGTTATTGTAAGATAAGATTAATGACATATGACAATGTTCCATTTGCCATTTCTTTAAAGACTAATTACCATTATTTCCCAACTGCAGAATTAAGAAAAAATCTGGAAACTAATAAATGGGTGGAACATGAGTACACCAAGGAAGAAAAAAAAAACTAAAAAAGAAATTGATAAAGTCTTATTAAAAGTTATCGAATAATATATCTTATATGCATATTTATTTATTTATGTACTTAATTTGTTGAAAGTAACTGTATATTTAATTGATATAAGTATTTATTGAGCCATTGAGAAGAAGAATATTCATTTTTTATTGTTTTTGATATATTTACAAGGTGCAATTTGCCCATATGAAAAGGGTGCTCAATGATACGGTAGAAGTCTTTTCAAGTGTTTTATATAAGATGGGTTAGCATCTTTTCTACCGGTTAACACTTTCAAAGAACGTTTAGACCACCCACAATTCCCGTGGTTTCTACCAGCAATCCCACGTTTATAACCAGAGGCATTCTTTCTCCATCTCTTAGCTGTGGCTTTATGTGTTTTCATTAAGTTTCTTGTTAAGATTAAAGATGGTGAATACCCCTTCATTAAACAAGCTCCCGTGTTCACCAGTGGAGCAAAAATTGATTTCAGTAGCATTATAATTTTGTAAGTTGACCTTTGTGTGCCAATTTCACCCAACAATCAGTGGTAATAACGGGGTCTTTACCTTCTATTAACCTCAAATTCAAGTGTCCAACCCATTACAATCCAAGCTTTCCTTAACTTAAAGTTCTTCTTGATTTCTTATTTGTTTGTTTTTGAAGAAAATCCAACCCTTTCTTCTTTGGGAACAACCCTAACTCATCGCTTCCATTTACAAAATAAAAAAATTTCAATATTCAAATTGAATTAAAACGTATATAAACTAAAGATGCCTGATTACTAAACAAAAATTCAATCCAAAAGGAACGTTTTTTGGCCAAGTAAAGTCAAGCAAAATTGAATATGGATAATTGTCAAAGGTGTAAGAAACAAACTGCTGTTATTAAGTCCAGAAAGGAGTCATTTTGTGAGGAATGTTTTGCCAAGTTTGTTAGTTTAAAACAAAGAAAGCGTATGATGGGTGATGATTTCTACCGTAATGTGTTTAAAGTTTCATATAATAAAGATGGTACACATGGTGTTGGTAAGGTAGTTATGGGCTTTGATTTCCAAAGTTCTTGTTTGGTTGCATTAGATGTTATTATTCAAGTGTTAAGAGAACAAAACAGACAACATAGAGGCAAAGTTGGGTTTGAATTGGATCTTGTTTGTGTTTACAGAGAAGAAAATTTGAACCAGTTTAGAGAATCCTGGGAGGCTATTAAATCTTCTGAAAGATATATCCAAGATGATATTTTGAGTCATGTTAAGATTCATTTCATTGATGTCGACACTTTTTACAATGACAAGAGTCTAAGACAGATCTTAGTTCATAACATTGATTTCAATGCCATGGCTATGAAATGGGAAGAAAATGATAAATTTACCGTGGCTGAATTATTAAAATTATGTCCAAATAGAAACACTAGAAACGATTTCTGGAATTCTATTGTCCAACATACAGTAAAAAAATTTGCCATGCAATCTCATTGTTCCGTCTTAATTTGGGGTCATTCTATGACTAGATTAGCTGATCAAATCTTAGGTATGGTTATCAAAGGTAGAGGTGCTCATGTTGCTTCAAGTTTAGATTCTGAAAATTTTAATGAAGCTTATGGTGGTTCTTTCAAGAACCTACACCCAATGAAAGATATTCTTTTATCAGAAATCGATGCTTATGTTATTTCCCAAGGCTTGGAATCTTATTTGGTTGATTACACCTTAAGAAGATCATTATTAATTTCAGAAGAGGATTCTAATATAGATAAGACTAATGGTATGTTGGTGAAGAATATGACCATTAATGAATTAGTACGAAAGTATTATGATGATATGGAAGGTGAATATTCTAATATTGTTTCTACTGTCTTAAGAACTGGTGATAAATTACAAACACCTATTAAATATTTAGAAGAGGGCTCCTCGGTTAAGAAATGTTCTATTTGTTCAAATGCTATTTATACTGATCCATCCCTATGGTTAAGATCTATTACTGTCATTAAAGGTCATCAAATAGAAACAAAAGAAGAACAAGGTTATTATAACCAATGGAAAGAATCTAAAGTTGGTATTGAAACTGAACAATATATGAACTTAAAGGATACTGTTTGGGAAAATGGTGAAGATGTTTCATTGTGTTATGGTTGTACTATTAACTTAAATGGTATTAAAGGTAAAAATATAATATGGCCAAAGAATGATGAAGAAGAGTTACAAAATGTCTTAGATGAATTCCAATTAACTGATGATGAAGGTGAAGATATATAATAATGTATATTAAATAGTAAATAGATAAATTATAAATGACACAATTTTTTTTTTATTATATTCATTAAAATTATTTACCATGAAGAATATTCAAAAGTTGAGAAGAGGCCTCGACGTTCGAAGATGCTTGTGGAGGCGGTGATGATTGTTGAGTAGATGGATGTGATGGATTCTTCAACATGTTTAATAAGGATGTGGAATCACTTTGTAATTGTTGTGGAACAGCTTGTGGACTCATGCTAGAATACAGTTGTTGTGGTGGTGGTGGTACAGATTGTGGAATCATTTGTGAATAAAATTGATTTGGTGGTTGGACCTGTTGAGGGTTCATTTGAGAATGCAATTGTACTTGTGGTTGCATAGACTGTGGACTCATTTGGGAATATAACTGTTGTTGAGGCATCGATTGAGGACTCATTTGAGAGTAGAATTGTTGCTGTTGTTGGCCCATAGATTGTGGACTCATTTGACTATGTAATGGTACTTGTTGAGCCATTGGGGATGCAAACATTGGGCTGTTAGAGTTCGATTGATTGTTTTGATTTGAATGAGATTGTAACATTCTTAATAATTCCCCATTAGATGAAGAAACTTTATCTTGTGTAGAGAAGTTTTCATTTGGAGCAAAATTGTTGTTGTTAGTGAAAACAGATTCATTAAAATGATCATTTCTAATATGTTGTGGTTGAATTGGTTGGTTCATAATTTCATGATATTGTGGTTGTCTTGGTTCATTTAATGTAGCTAACAATTCATGAGGATTTGTTTCAACAGCATCGTTCGCTTCTGGATTTTCTGGAATAACTTCAGAGTTCTTCTTTAATAAATCAATTAATTCATTCTTAGTATCCTCAGATTTTTGTAATGATGTTTTACGAGCAGGTGGGGATACCACTTGGGGAGCAGCTGGGGCAGCAGATCGATTTTTTAGAATTGATAAAAGATCTTGGCCTTGTTGTTGTGCTGAGGAAATTGGTTGTGGCTCTTCTTGTTTAACAACCTCATTAAGGAACGCTGGTTCATTATTCGAAATTGGAGATTCAGAATTCTTTGGAACATCTGCTAATTTTTCACCTCTCTTTAAAATCTTAAATTTTGGTTTACTAGGGTTATTTAAAGAAGCAATATTTGTATTGGAAACATTAACACTCAAACTGTTAATAGATTTAACACTATCAGACTTTCTTTCTTGGTGTGGTACCTCACCTTGAGTAAATTGATTTTCATTTAAAATTGAGTCTGGTATGGATTCTCTTGATGGAGTTTCATTTTTGTTTAGAACTTCTAATTGTTCCTCTTCAATTTCAGATTGTGATTCAACTAGTGCATCCCCAAAAGCAGGTTTAAATTTGTCACCTTCATTTTCATTTTCAGATTCAGATGCTGAACTATCTTCAAAATTACTATAATTTTCTTCAGTTTCTTCAGTTTCATTATTTTCATCAGGAACATGGCCTTCAATGATAGCAGGTTTGAAATCTACACTACGTTTATGAGTTGGATGAGAAGTTAAACTTGGAGTTAAACTATCTGGTTCATCTTCTTCTTCAGCAGAACTATCTTCGAAGATTTCTTCATCATCACTGTGGAACGTATTGACAGCAACATTCTCAGGAATAATATCTTGTTGTGATGATGGAATACCTGGAATTTTCAATAAATTTAATAAATTATGAGATTTAGTCTCGTTAGATTCATTTGATGGATGTAATTCAGAATGATTAGTTTGTGGACTTTTACGATGTAACATCTTTAATAAAGCATCAGACTCATCCTTCGCCGAGGCAGAAGAAGAAGCAGAAAGATCTTCACCTCTTTGTAAGATTCTCATTTTGGGTTTAATTTCTATTGGCTCTGAAGATGGAGATGATTGTAATGATAAATGAGATACCGATTTCTTTGGATTTTTCAATAATGATAATAATTCATTTGGTTTATTGACAGGATCCTTAGCAGAGATTAACGATGGTTTAGATAATGATTGAATATTTGGTGTGGATGGAATAGTATTCATTTGATCATTATTTTGTGGTACAGGTAGATGTTGTGGATAACCTGGGGGCATAAATGGTTGAGGTGGACCAAAAAGTGGTCCATTTTCATTATTATTATTATTGTTATTATTATTATTGAATGGAAATGGAGCAAATGGTTGAAATCCCATAGCTCTAATAGTACTTGCTTGTTGTTGTGGTGGAGGTGGGAAGAATGGCATCATTGGATTTTGTTGCATAATTGGTAAATGACCAATATTAGCTGGGTTCATTGGTGGTGGACCCGCCACCATTTGATCATGATCATGACTATTATTATCTGGTGGTAAGATTTTAGTTTGTGTGGTTGGATTATTAATTTCACTTGATTGTACTGCAGAATGTAACATATTTAATAGATCTCTACCTGGATCAATAGTTTCTTCCTTTGTAATACCTAGTAAAAGTTTTAATTGTTCTTCTGCATATTCTTTTAATTGATCTTCATTTTTAACTTGTTTTTGATGTCTAACCCACATTGAAATTGGTCTAATCATTGAATTAATTAAATAATATTTGAATGAATTATTACTTCTATAAATATTTTTAGTCACAGTTTTAAAATCAAACCATTTAATCTTTTCAATTTCATTCCTTACTTGTGGTTCAAAATTAAAACTTTCAGAAACGTTCTTAATTAAATAAATCTTATAATTTTTAGCAGAAATATTTCTTTCAATAAATTGATCTTCATCAATATAATCAGTTAAATCGAACCCAATTTCTTCTCTAACTTCACGTATACAACAATCCACATCATCTTCATCTTTTGAAATTTTACCACGAGGGAATGACCAAGAATCTGATTCTGTACCTTTAACTAACAAGATTTTGTTTAAATCTTCGTTAAAGATAGCAGCACCTCTCACGGGGAT
The DNA here is from genome assembly GCA_030558655.1 of Monosporozyma yasuniensis. NCBI lineage: Eukaryota > Fungi > Ascomycota > Saccharomycetes > Saccharomycetales > Saccharomycetaceae > Monosporozyma > Monosporozyma yasuniensis. The sequence continues at coordinate 27,735 of JAKTQC010000056.1, read as the reverse complement.
AGTCTTTTTATATTTTGAAAATTTGGCTAAAGCTTCATCTGCTTTAATATCCCATTTCCATATTAAGGGACAAATTTTAATAATTAATTGTGACAAAGATTTAATCTTTAAAGTTGGTAAATTTTGGTTCATTAATTTAATAAAATCTGTATAAAACCATGAAGCTTCTTCGAAATGGAAAAGTTCTCTTTCGACAGAAGATAAATCTTCAGGCGGACAATTAATAATAAAACGAACTAATAAATCTTCTAATACTCTATCTAATGAGGAGACATTTTCTAATGCGTGTCTTAATGGTAAAGACATGGTAATGATATAAAAATAATAGAATTAATAATAATAAAAAAAGGAGATGCAATTAAATGTTTATAATAATACAAAAGTATAATTTGAAAGGTCTAGCAAATGGATAATTTTCTATGTGTTTCAATTCTTTATTTTATTTTATTTATTTTTTTATTACAAAATAAGTTAACAGTGTGTAATAATAATAAGGATAAAATTGTCTATAAATTTAATAATAGAATAATTGATTTGTGGTAGGTTATGTTAAGCTGAGGATTGTAACAATTTAATCAACCTTTGTTTAATCAATAATAATTGTTTAAAAACGATTGAATGAATGAATGAAAAAAATAATATTTAATTTTGTTAATTACACGAAAAACGGGTAATTTATGATGTTACCCTGTTACAAGAAATTTCTCCGCAATAAACCCTACTACCACCTATTAGGGTTTTATTTTATTAGTTTGCTAACCCTATGTTAAAAGGTTGAACCCTGAACAACCCCGCAATTCCCTTTTTTGCAGAAATCTCGGACCAACGGGATATAACACGACATATTATAATAGTAAAGTTATCGATCATTTGACAGAGATAATAAGGTCCCTCAGTCCATTAATGCGGTACGCAATCACACAACGAATCAAAACATACGTTATTCTTCTATTATTCTTTGAAGATTTATAAACTCCCGTCAATTGCTCGAGACATATATAAAGGGACTATATTTCAAGTTGCAATTGATAAGAATTTAGATCTTACTCAAATGAAATAAACAAACAAAAACAAAATAAAATAAAAAAAAATGGTTAAGAAAACTTTGAAAAACGTCTTATTACAAGTCACAGTGGACACTACTCCACAATTTGCTCCTGCAACTACCACTCCAAAGGATATCTTAACTAAAGAAGCCTTGGAATTCATTGTTCTTTTACATAGAACTTTTAATGATAGAAGAAAAGAATTATTGAAAAGAAGACAAATTGTTCAAAATGGTTTAGATGATGGTTCTTATAAATTTCATTTCTTAGAAGAAACTGTCAAGATTAGAAATGAAATCTCTTGGAGAGGTGCTATTCCAGCTCCAGGTCTTATTGATAGATCTACTGAAATTACAGGTCCTCCATTAAGAAATATGTTAATTAATGCATTAAATTCTGATGTTAAGACTTATATGACAGATTTTGAAGATTCTTTATCTCCAACTTGGGCAAATATTATTTATGGTCAAGTCAATTTATATGATGCAATTAGAAATCAAGTTAATTTCACCTCAACAAAGGGGAAAGTTTATAAATTAAAGGATGATATTGCTAAATTACCAACTTTAATCGTTAGACCTCGTGGTTGGCATTTAGAAGAAAAACATTTATTAGTTGATGATGAACCAATGAGTGGGTCAATCTTTGATTTTGGTCTTTATTTCTTCCATAATGCTAAGAAATTGATTGAAATTGGTAAAGGTCCATATTTCTATTTACCAAAGATGGAACATCATCTTGAAGCTAAATTATGGAATGATATCTTTTGTGTAGCTCAAGACTATTTGGCTATTCCAAGAGGTACAATTAGAGCCACTGTATTAATTGAAACATTACCAGCTGCTTTCCAAATGGAGGAAATTATTTATCAATTAAGAGATCATTCAAGTGGGTTAAATTGTGGTCGTTGGGATTATATTTTCTCAACCATTAAGAGGTTAAGAAATTTACCACAACATATGTTACCAAATAGAGATCAAGTAACAATGACTTCACCTTTCATGGATGCTTATGTTAAATTATTAATTAATACTTGTCACAGAAGAGGTGTTCATGCCATGGGTGGTATGGCTGCTCATATTCCAATTAAAGATGATCCAGAAGCTAATGAAATTGCTATGTCCAAAGTTCGTAATGATAAGATTAGAGAATTAACTAACGGTCATGATGGTTCATGGATTGCACATCCAGCTTTAGCCAAAATTTGTAATGAAGTTTTCATTAATATGGGGACACCAAATCAAATTTATAAGATTCCAGATTTTTCAAATTTCAAATCAAACGAATTAACAAATACTACAATCACGGATGCTAAGATTACTAGTGATGGTATTAGACAAAATTTGGATATTGGATTACAATATATGGAAGCTTGGATTAGAGGCTCTGGTTGTGTTCCAATCAATAATTTAATGGAAGATGCTGCTACTGCTGAAGTGTCTCGTTGTCAATTATATCAATGGGTTAAGCATGGTGCCACTTTAAGTGACACTGGTGATAAAGTTACTCCAGAATTAACTTCTAAGATTCTAAGTGAACAGGTAGCCAAATTAAAAGCTTCAAGTCCATTAGGTGATAAGAATAAATTTGATGTTGCTGCTAAATATTTCTTACCAGAAATTACTGGTGAACATTTTAGTGAATTTTTAACTTCATTATTATATGATGAAATTGTTACCATTAATTCAACTAATAATGAATATCTTTCTAGTTTAAATGAATTGAGTAAATTATAAAGGGATACCTTAAAAGTAAAATTTAGATGCTTTTCTTTTTTTTAATTTAATTGTTAGTTATTTTTTACCAAATTCAATATATATATAATATAATACATTCTTATTATTCTTACGATTTAACATTCGTTTCGATTTGAAGAGTTTTCATTCGGAATGCAGTGATCCGTGGTTCATATGTTCGCTAATAATCGGCATCCAGTGGTCCACCATATTCTTGTCTCGGTTAAATGAAAACAAAAGAAAATGTTTGAGATTCTCTCTTCGGACCACACCCATCCGGTAGGGTGCGGGGTATTTCCTTCCTGTTTAGGCAAAACACAGCCTGTCAAAACAATAGAAAAAGGCTCCCTTCCCCAGGTTTTCCTGTGTAGATCCGGAAGGGCTCCCTTAAAAATGGGCCCACTCCTTTCATTGAATAATCTTCAAAGACCTTTATCTCAAGTGGCGACAGTTGTCTGTGTCCTTTGGCTCACCCTGGCTGGGTTCTTTCAATCTTTGGGCGCCGCAACCGCATTGATAAGGACATTTAAAGATAAACCAAGGGTTAACCCTAGGAACCCCGGTCCCACGGGGGGACAAAGCCTCGAAGTAAACAGACAAATTGCAAGGCCAACCCGCACTCTTCACCGAAGGGAAATCACTTGTTATGTTACTAAATTTACATTTTAAATGTCATAACAAAATATTATCTTGATAACTAAGATAATAAGTGAAGACATTCTTTATTGTTTAGATGTATGCACTGATGAGGAGGAGACAGAATTTTTTTTTTTTTAAACTGGATCAAAAAGTTTAAACGGATCTGTGTAATAAATATTTCACTTGCGTCAATTAATGTCTCTTGGTAAGATAATGATGATGACAAGAAAGGAAACTATTACTCTTCCTTTATTTTTGCATTATCACAGTATTGTTCAATATCTTATCTCCCCTTCACAACAATAATATCACCACAGGTTATCAATTGACTGTGATCTGCCATAATATATATATATATAAAGACATATCACTGCTCTGTTTCATTTAGCTTCCCTTATCTATTTCAAAGCCACTTTCTATTTTTTTCCTTTCACTGCTAATCCCAAACAACATCGCAAGATGATTTCAACACAAAGAATACCATTAGTGTCTGCTAGAAGAACTAGAGAAGATACAATCACTTCATTAAATAAACGTGACGAAACAAGGATTAGAACTGATTCTATTGCTTCTTCCCTTAATAATACAAGTAGTGGTAGTAATAGTGGTAGTAATAGTAGTAGTAGTGATGAAGAAACAACGAATCATCATCATTCTCATAATACAAACCCATTTAATTCATTATTTTCCTCTTTTAGCGTATTTTCTTCACAATCTTCAAATAAAGATGTATCTGTGCCAAGAACTGTTTCTATTGCTACAATTCCAACTACTGAACAATCATTACCATGTGAACCCATTAGTTTGATTCCACAACAAACCATTAGAACTATTGTGGACGTTCCATTAGATCAACCATTGACCAAACCTAAGTCAATAATTACTAAACGTACTACTAAGAAAGCACACATTGATGGTGATGAGTTACCAATTTTTATGACTTTCACAAACCATGGTCGTTGTTCATTAGATTCAAATCTTTCTAAAATTCCTTCAAATGGTTCAGAATCTGTTATTTCCACCATTTCAAAGACTGACCCAACAAAGATTTCTAAATCAATGGTTCAATTTGTTTATGGTCCTGAATGTACACAGATTGGTCTAAATCCATTGCCCTTAAACCTTCCAACAAAATCAAGAGACGTTGAACCAAATTATCAACCTTGTCCAGACTCCAATGGGTTATATTCAATCAGATTAACACCATTCTTGGAATCAATATCTGCAACAACAAAATCGATTCTTTTTAGTCCCATGGTTAGAACTGTAGGTCCAAATTCACAATTGGTTATTTGTAGAAATACAAGATATGTTCAACAAGTCATTTCAAATGTTAAATCACAATATCATCCGATTATATTTGATTCAAATGCAATTTCTAGGATTCATGGTTATTTTAAAGTTGATCAGTTTGGTAATTGGTATATACAAGATTTCCAATCTGCAAGTGGTACTTTCTTAAATCATGATAGATTAAGTAAATCATCAGCTTTATCAAATGATTTTCTTTTACAAAATGGTGATATTATTCAATTAGGGCTGACACCTGATGATGAAGAAAACAGATCAGCAAATTATAAATGTGTAAGAATTAAAGTTGAGTTGAATAATTCCTGGAAATTAGATAAATCACAAATGGAAAAAGTTGCTACAGAAAGAATAACAAATCTTGTAGATCCAAAGAAAGAAGAAGCTTGCTCAATTTGTCTTTATCCATGTAAACCATGTCAATCAATCTTTTTAGCACCATGTGCACATTGTTGGCATTTCAATTGTATAAAACCATTGATGTTTAAAAATTATCCTCATTTTGTTTGTCCTAATTGTAGAGCAATTATTGATTTAGAAGAAGAAAGATCTGATGAAGAAGACGAATGATGAAGATTAAATATTCGCATACTTGTATGTTAACATACAAATCTAGCTAGGATTATTATAACGATAATAAAATAAAACATAAATTATATATTCATTTGAAGTACTATATATCGTTAAATAACTATGGTATAATTATAAAAAATAATAGAAATAGATATAAAGTTTTAACCCTATTGGAATGTTATCAAATAAAAAAATTTGAACGATAAATGTGACTTTCTAATTTGGTCTTTAAATCATTCATTAAGAAGTCTTAGTAAAACATCTTGGACCAATTCTTTAGCATTATTATTTTCAAAAAAAGCATGTTCACCATCTACAATTTTCCATTCTTTTGTCTTCGTAGATATCTTTGTTAACTTTCTTTGCCAATCACCCCATAATGAAGATTTCTTTATCATCTTTTTGGAACTTACGACACTTAATTTGATATTTCTAATCTTTTCATTTGATTGTAAAATATCTCTGTAACTTAATAATGAACTAGTCACAATTTCTAAGAATTTGGTTCTTAAGAATTTACCCTCGTGTATTAAATCTTTACCGTATATCCTCTCTCTGGAGCCACGGCGTTTCACTAACCAAGAATAATGTGAATTTAATCCAATAGTTGACCAAAGCCCATGCCACCAAATCTTGAAACCACGTCTCTTACCAATCTCTTTTTCAATAAATCTATAACTTAATTGACTGTCACTATGGGAACCATCACCAGTATTATCATCATCATCACCTGGAAATAAGCGAGAAAAATATTTCTTCTTTAAAAGTTCCTCATGCCAGGCTTCAATCAACAATAAACCATCACATAAATCTCTATTGTCACTAACAAAAGTACGTGCAACAAGTCCACCATAATCGTAACCGACAACAGTAAATGGACCTTCTAATTTCATTTCTTCTACCAAAGCATATCTCAAAGCTTCACTCGAATCTTTAAGGGACCAGGGTGCTGAGGCAGAATCACTTAAACCATAACCAACCCTGTCATAGATGCAATATCTATCAAGATGACCCAGGTGATATAATTCTTCAATCCACCTTCCAGATTTGAAAGAAGTATCTTCTCCACCATGTTCATACAGTACGATTGGTTGTGGAGAATCCTTCTTTTCTAAACCATTACACCTTAAGTGAATTGATTTTTTGTGTGTTGGATCAATATAAACATAATGGTTCGAATCATTAAGGTTATGGGTATCGATGGTGAAAAGAATTGAATTTAATGTTATTAATGCTAGCAATAATAAGATTACAATCTTGGAAGTGTTTCTAAATCCAATAATAATCCATTCTTTCATAGTATGTCTATTGTGATTATCATCACCTTGTAATTCAATAATATAATCCTTTAATTTGTAAGATTGCATTAAACTTAAACCAAAGGTTAAAATCAACCAGCTAAACACACTCATCGACAAGAAATTCATTCTCTTTCTGGTGTAAGCAGCCATGGATAATATTAGGAAATTTACCACTGGGGCAGATATCAAAAACATATCAATTCGAAAATCCCATTGAGAAAACAATCCAATATCATTGAACCATAGATTAAAACAGTTTCCAACCAATGTAATAAACAAAAGGACAATATTTTCAAATGATTCATTTCTACTTGCTGGTGGGAATAATTCAATGAAAAATTCACTTACAAATACAGCGACCAAGAAAAGGGTATTAATGAAAACAACCAGGTTCAAAAACCATTTCCAATTGTTCAAAAAAAGTCTATACTCTTTATGAATTTTAAACCTCACACCTTGTTGAGCGTATCTTTCAGGGTCACCATCTCCAATTCTTCCTTGGTTCAGTGGGGCTTTTCCTGATCTATCATTCCGTTGAATAGTGTTGTATCCGTTATCATTTTTTGATTGAACTCCAAGTTCTCTATGCGACTTACCTGGATGGTTCAATCTTGAACTTGACATAAGTGGTTCAGATTCATTAGGGTGTGCAATCTTAGGATTAGATTGCGGTTTGACACTACCTTCAACATTGTTTTCTGTTGTTGACTTCCCCATTTCTAAAATATTGTCTTCATGGATGGGGACAGCTTCATTGGGAGGCGCAATACCTCCTTCAAGTCCTTTGGTGTCCATTATAAAATATATTGAATCTTTTGTGCCTGCGTAATGTGTTGTTTATTTGTTGCTTACCTTCAGGGATGAAAGTGAGATGCCTGCTGTTTTAATACTCCGGATGAGTTTAAACTGTAGTTTTTACCCTTTAAAAAACAACGCTATCAAAATATTTCAAAAATTAGAGATAAGAGAGTGAAGAACAATAAGAAAAGACAGATTCGAACCTGAAATGAGGTCTGGTTTGTTAAGATCAGAATTAGTTATATTGGAATTATAACAAAATAAATAAAAAAGCAGTTATATAATATATGGTTAATTTATTGTAAATCTATGAGTGGTTGTCACTATATATTTGAGAAATTTATTTATCATAATCAACCACTTTGAATTGAACTGAACCTTGTGATAATATACCGGTATCATTATTGGATGGAGTATCTTCCGTGTGATTATACGTAGATCGTGTAATGTTATTATCAGTTGGTGAACTGTTTTTGGATTTCACTTTGCCTCTACCTTTAATACCCTTATTTGAATTCTTATACAATGAGGCAAAATAATCCAACATTTCTCTTTCTTCTTGAGACATATCTTGTGCTGGATCTACTTCAGCTATACGTTTAGTTAATTCAGTTAATGTCTCTAAATGGAACTTATTCTGATGTGATTTCATATTCCCTAATTGTGTAAATGTCTTGAAACAATTATCTAATTTACAAATAAATGGTTTCACGGATTTATGAGTAACTTGATGTGCAGCTAAATTACCTTTTCTAGAGAATTTTTTATGGCAAATTGAACATTCAAACGGTTTCTCACCTGTATGTAACCTTTGGTGTGTTCTTAAATTACCACCTTGAGTAAATCTTTTACCACACCAACTACATTCAAATGGTTTTTCACCAAGATGAGATCTCATATGAACTTCTAAATGAGTTAATTGAATGAATTTTTTCTTACAGATGGTACATTGATGAACTTTAACACCATTAGCACCAATTGGTTTTTCCACACCACCAAGTAAAGTGGATCTATCAGGTAAAACGCTTGAATCCTCGGTTAAGATTAATTCACCATCCTTTGTAGTGGTAACTTTTTCAGTAACACCATTTTTTCTGGCTTCTAAGATAAGCATTAATTGATCAATCTTAGTGGAACCTAATAATTCTCTTGGATCCTTTTCGTCTGGTGTTGATCCATTTGATGAAGGTGGGGAATGAATTTTCATATGATTTCCATCTATCGAATCTTCTAGTCTAACTTGATCTTTATCATTTGTTGATAAAGATTTCTTTAGTTTTGTAGGTTTCTTAATTTTTTTACTCTTTTTATGATGAGTTTCTGTAGCAATTGTAACACTATCAGATTGGAAATGTTTCCTTTTCTTCGTATCTTTGTTCAATGGTGGTCTATTCGAATCATTATTTTCATCCCCAACATTATTATTAGTACTAGTACTATTAGCAGCATGTAACTTATCTGTTTCTCTTTCATGTTTTAAATTATTATCATTAATGTTTGACATCAATTCTTTAAATAATGGTTGTTCAATTTTCAACTTGTTAGTATTATTATTAATAACAGTATTAGTTGTTGTAGGTGAATTTGGATTAAACCCAGGTGGTAATGGAGCAGCACTTGAAACATTATCCCATGGATTAGATAAATCAATAGCAGAAGAGACTCTTGAAAGCCCAGATGGGAATAAAGGAACATTTGGTTGATGTAAAACCTGATGAAAATTTGGTGATTGTGAAGAATTATTTTGTGGTAATAATTGTGGTTGTGGAGAGGATTGATGTTGAAATGGATTTGTAGTACCACTACTATTTGAATTAATACTATTATGTCGTTGATTAGTGTTGTTGTTGTTGGTTGAATTAGGTAATGGTAAAGTTGGTACTTCAATGGAATTTCTAATTGATGAATGTCTTGATCCAGTAAAAGTGAAATCATTAAAATCTTCTTGAACATTATTAAATTTAATTGAACCATGTCTTGAATTATTTAAAAATGCTTCAAAATCAAAATTTGATACTGTACTTGGTAATCTTGATAATATCCCATTAGAATTTGAAGTATTATTATTATTATTATTATTATTATCAACACCAGTTGGAGATGTAACAATTTGATTATTTGAATTGGTTTTAGAATTTGTATTTGGATTTGGATTAGTAGATGGTAATAAAGTAGGAGGTTTCATATTAAATTGTGATAAGTTTCTATTATTATTATTATTGTTGTTGATACCTGGTGAAGGTAAGGTAATAACATCATTATTAGTAGTAGTATTGTTATTATTATTATTATTAGAATTTAAATTTTTAATTAGAGGATGTGAACCATGTTGTTGTGAGAAATAATCCAATTCATTTGGATTAGCAGAAGATGTGATGGTATTATGGTTATTGTTGTTATTTTGTGGTGGTAAACTTGATGAAGAATCATTTGGTTCAATTAAAATTGAATTTCTCTTTTGTAAAGATCCAATTAATGGTTGAAATGAGAAATTATTATTAATATCAAATCTTGAGTTATTGTTATTGTTGTTGTTAAATTGTGGATATAATGATGAATTGGAATTTAAATTTTGTGAGAAAGACGGTAATTTATTATTTTCGTTTATATTTGTAGGAATATTGGTATTGTTATTATTTGGTTGTTGTTTAGTTATACCAGATAAAATAGATTGTCCTCTTGATATGGGGGTTATATTATTGGTTGTGATTGTATGTACCTTTTCTTTTTGTGCATCATTTAAAAATGGAGTTAAAGATGATTCTTGTGCTAAATTTGGAGGTGGATGGTTTAAATTCATAAATAAACCCATGGAATCTCTTCTAAATCCATTAATTTGAAATTTATTATTATTTGAAATATTTATCGTTGTATTATTATTAGAATCTGTATTTCTAGGTAACATCGATGACTGTGAACTAAATGAATAAATAAAACAAAAAAGAAAAGAAAATGAATAAAAGTGTGTGTGTTTGTGTTTAAATAATACGTTATATTGCAAAGGCTATATGCCTTAATTTTTTTTAAATGCTTTGGTTATATTATTAAAATGAGATCCAGAGACAATCTTTCTTGTGAGATGAGTATTACGTATCTCACTGTTTATTTCAATTAATTTAAGATTTAATAAATTTTTTATTGCAAAAAACTCAATTTTGACTAAATTTATCTGTTGCCATGGAAACCAACATTTTGTTAAGAAACCAGAATTTTGTCTGGATATTACCGGGTAATGTCTGTTTTTCTCAGATTTTTGAAAATTTTCATTTTTATTTAAAGAAAGTTGAAATATTTGTCTGATGAGTAGTGGTAGAGTAGTGGTAGAGTGGTAGAGACAGTGAGAGCAATAGAAGAATATAGACAATTGAGAATGAGTGATATCACTGAGAAGAAACAAGAACAAGACGTTGCCATGGAAGGTGGGGAGGCCACAGCCGGTGCCGTCGTTGCTGCCGACCAAACTGAATCAGAAGAAGTTGCTGCTGAATCAGAAGAAGATGAAGAAGATGAATTAGATAAAGAAAAGATTAAGATCTTACCACAAGCCACCTCTGAAGATGGTACTTCTGCTTCTTTCCAAATTGCTAATGAAGATCATACTTTAGGGAATGTTTTACGTTATATTATCATGAAAAACCCAGATGTTGAATTTTGTGGTTATTCTATTCCACATCCATCTGAAGATTTCTTAAACATTAGAATCCAAACATATGGTGATATCACTGCTGTGGATGCTTTAAAGAAAGGTTTACAAGATATGATGGATATGTGTGATGTAGTAGAAGAAAAATTCACACAAAAGATAAGAGAAATGTAAAAAATTTCCTTACTCATCACAACAACACACAACTACATACACATACAAAAACTGTACTATACATAACCAATATATATATATAAATATATATATATACTATCTTTATAAATAAAGTCATTTCATTATCAATTTCTTATTATCAATACCACTACGTATTTCCTTTTTCGGTAACTCATCGCTTGTCAATTTTTTTTTCTTTTTTCAGCACTTTTCTCGGCGAAAGAAAAATTTTCACTTTAATTTTATTATATAAAGAGGTGGGCATCGCAAGAGATGAGGTTGATTATCTTGTTAATTCTTCTTAGTTTGTGTATATTCTCTTGTTTTGTTCAGTCCTTAAATAAAGTATCAAACAATTTAAACAAATATGACCTATTCTAGAGACCAACAATTTAATAGATCTAATTACGGTAACCGTGGTGGTGATTTCCGTGGTAGTAGAGCTTCTGATAACAACTCGTATAATCATGGTGGTAACGGTGGTTACGGTGGTGGTCGTGGTGGCCGTGGTGGTTTCGGTGGTAGACCACAACGTTCTGAACCACAAGAGTTAGTTAAACCTGATTGGGATGCTGAATTACCAAATTTACCAACTTTTGAAAAGAATTTCTATATTGAACATGATACTGTTAGAAATAGATCAGATGCTGAAGTCGCCGCTTTCAGAAAGGAAAATGAAATGACTATTTCTGGTGATGATATTCCAAAACCAATTACTTCCTTCGATGAAGCTGGTTTCCCAGATTATGTCTTAACTGAAGTTAAAGCTGAAGGTTTTGATAAACCAACTGGTATTCAATGTCAAGGTTGGCCAATGGCTTTATCTGGTAGAGATATGATTGGTGTTGCTGCTACTGGTTCTGGTAAGACTCTTTCTTATTGTTTACCAGGTATTGTTCATATTAATGCTCAACCTTTATTACAACCAGGTGATGGTCCAATTGTCTTAGTCTTAGCTCCAACAAGAGAATTAGCTGTTCAAATTCAAAAAGAATGTTCTAAATTCGGTCATTCTTCTAGAATTAGAAATACTTGTGTTTATGGTGGTGTTCCAAAATCTCAACAAATTAGAGATTTACATCGTGGTTCTGAAATCGTTATTGCTACTCCAGGTAGATTAATTGATATGTTAGAAATTGGTAAGACTAACTTAAAAAGAGTTACTTATTTAGTCTTAGATGAAGCTGATAGAATGTTAGATATGGGTTTTGAACCACAAATTAGAAAAATTGTCGATCAAATTAGACCAGATAGACAAACTTTAATGTGGTCTGCTACTTGGCCAAAGGAAGTTCAAAGATTAGCTGCTGATTATTTACATAATCCAATTCAAGTTCAAATTGGTTCTTTAGAATTAGCTGCTTCTCATAATATCACTCAATTAGTGGAAGTTGTCTCTGATTTCGAAAAGAGAGACCGTTTAGTTAAACATTTAGAAATTGCTTCTGAAGATAAAGAATCTAAGATTTTAATTTTCGCTTCCACCAAGAGAACTTGTGATGAAATTACTAAATATTTAAGAGAAGATGGTTGGCCTGCTTTAGCCATTCACGGTGATAAAGATCAAAGAGAACGTGATTGGGTTTTAAACGAATTTAGAGAAGGTAGATCTCCAATTATGGTTGCTACTGATGTTGCTGCCAGAGGTATTGGTATGTTATTTTTAAATTTTAATTTTTTTTTTATTACTAACTTTTTTCCATGATGTGTGTTTTTTTTCTTTCAATTGTTACTTATATTCTTTTAAAGAATGCTGATATTTCAAGAAAAACTAATGAAATTAATGAATGATGACCTTGTATCCTTGATGGACTTACGATATTATTTTTTTTTTTTAAGTTTTTTTTTTGATTTTTTTTTTTTTTACAGTGATGGAAGTATAAATGAACATGATTAATGAATATTGTATATGACTACTATTATGAATACAAAGTCTAATATCAATAATTAATGCGTTTAGGAGGGTTTTTTGTTCGATTGACACGCGTAGGTTGGGTTTTCGATTTTATCGTCGTGTCTTGAAAAATATTACCTGGGATTTTTTAAAATTTTAAACTAACGCATTTTTTAAATATTAGATTAGAGATTGGAATGGAATAATGATTGTCGTTTTAAAGAAAAAGATTTTGTTTACTTTATTTAGGTAAAGTAAAGTATCTTTTTTTCTTCACAGCAAAAATTAATTAATTTTAAACTACTGTTTTATTTGTTTGTTGTGAAAAAAAAAGTTGAGACGTGGTGATTCACTCTGAACTTTATGAGAGTTTCTAGAACAAATAAAATATTAAAATGAAATAACGACAAAAACTATTTTCTTATTTTGAATATAATAGTATGAAACAATTTAATCATCTTCTTTTATTTTTTAAAACTTCCTTTATCAATGATCTTGTTTGAATAATAATAAATTTCTAATTACAAAGGTGATTCTTTTGATTGAACAAGTTATTATTATCCAAGATCGATAAGAAAAGTAAGATGAATGGAGATGATTATTGTACAATAATTAATCTGTATAATATTTATCTTTTTTATTTTTAATAATAATATCTCTTATCGCTGTTTACTACTATTATTGTCTTTTTCTTTTAAAGGAATTCAATATTATCAAAAAAGTAATAAATAATCTTGTCATTTTAGAGGAAAGGAAACCAAACCCCGCAGGGAAGAAAGTTAATATGAATTTTATTATACTATTATTATGAAGTATGGTTTTACTAACAATTTGTTTTTGTTTTGAAATGAATTATTATTATTTCAAATTTAATTATTTTTTTTTATTTCAGATGTCAAGGGTATTAACTTTGTTATTAACTATGATATGCCAGGTAACATTGAAGATTATGTTCATAGAATTGGTAGAACTGGTAGAGCTGGTGCCACTGGTACTGCTATTTCTTTCTTTACTGAAGAAAACAAATCTTTAGGTGCTTCTTTAATTTCCATTATGAGAGAAGCTAAACAAAACATTCCAGAACCATTATTAAAATACGATAGAAGACCAAGAGGTCCACATCCAAGATATGGTGGTAATGGTGGTTACGGTGGCCGTGGTGGTCGTGGTGGCCGTGGTGGTTTCCGTAGAGGTGGTTACGGTGGTCGTGGTGGTAACGGTGGTGGTTACAGACAACAAAGAGATTCTGGTTGGGGTAACAGACGTTAAACATCTGATACTTAAACTTTAGTTTCCTATAACCAATGCACAACTGCACAAACACATTAACATTTAATCATTGTATACTATAACTTTATTTAATTTTTCTTTATATAAAATTTTGTTGATAGAACTAAATCAAAATTTAAATAATAATTCTATGTTTTTTAAAACTAATTTTAATTATTGTAATAGAGGAAAGAAGAGAACTTGATATTGAAAACTTTGAAATTGTATGTTTATAAAATAAATAGAGTTGAGAGAGTGTAGTTAATATATAAAAAATATGAAAAGATTAATAAATTTTTAAAATTGAATATAATGATATAATAATAATGATATAAAGTAGTAGTAAATGCTTTTTGTTAAGAATAAAAAATAAAATAGTTTAATAATATTTGATTAATCATTTAAAACATAATACCCAACAATCAAACAAACAATTGCTAATAGTAAAGCTAAAGTTGGATTACCTTGAGATTTTTTAACTTTTTCAGTTGGTTTAGTAATTTTTTTAGATAATGGTTTACTTGATGGATCCATATCACCAATATATTTACTCTTTAAAATTTTAAGAGCATCTTCAGAATGGCCAATATCTAAGAAATTTTCTGTAGCATCACCACCTGCATTTTCAAAAATAATTTCTTCACCACCTGGATGTTCATCTAAGAAACCGGTAATATCATAAACTTTACTAGCAATTACAACCCAAGCGTCTTTAATATGGTTATGTTTGGCAACTTCTTCGTAAGTATAAATAGTAGAGGACATTGTTTATATATATATATTTGTGTATTGGGTGGGTTTGTGTCTGGGGGAAGATTAACGAGTCACTATAATTTGACAGGTCTTTATATAGATTAAAATAAATAATATTCAAGATTTTCAGTAAATGAAAAGTTTAAAACTCGAAAAGGAAAAAAAAACTTAGCGGAAAAAAGAAACTATTAATATTAAACAAAACTAAAGAAATCAGGTCAGAATGTGGAGCTTACATTCTAGACTAATCAGGTAAGTCCATATTCGTCGTTTGCGGCAACTGATCATAATAAAATAATGAATTAAACAAATTTTAAAATCTGTTGTTATCTTTCAAGATCAATTCTTCGAAGTTCCCGTTAAAACAACAAAACCACCGAAAAAAACGCTTTCTTTGACCGATACAAAGTTTTTAACTTTTTAATTTTTCCAACAAAAATTGGATCGGTTCGGATACAAATCAGTTTAACTCCGAGGGAGGGAAGCCCTGAGGACAGTGAGCAGGGCTTGGAGTAGCTTGGTCAGGGTTTTACAGAGCGTTTGTCCAGGGTTTCTTGTTTAAGAAGTATAAAGAGTAATGAGATCACTATGGTACATTTGACAGAATACATACTATCTACTTAGTATATTTTTATATATATTTGTTTTAACTATTTAAAACTTGAAATCAATACCGGCATCCTTTAATTTAGTCATTCTTTCTTCATGTCTAATGGCAGCAGCATCTTCAATTTCCTTAGATGATTTCTTTAATTCAGCTTCATTAAATACTCTCTTCTTATATTTAAATAATTTTTCAATCTTAGTACCTTTACCCATTAAACGAACTTGTAATAAATGACCCATAAGTAAATAATTATTCATTGTTTCTTGAGCAATCTTAGCATCATCTTTATTAGCAAATTCTATAAACCCATAATGTCTTGAATTACCAGTTTTCTTGTTTCTAGCTAATCTAACTTCTTTTAAATCACCAAATTGAGAAAAATATTTACTTAATTCCTTTTCATGGAACCCATGTGGTAATCTACTAACATATATGATTGAAGAATATTCATCTTTATTCTTTTTAGAAGCTTCTTGTTGTTGTTGTTTCTTCTTCTTTGGATCTAATTTCTTAATTGTATGTTGTTTCTTATTAGATTCATCTTCCAAATCAGATAAACCTTCCATTTCATCTTCTGATGAAGATTCAGAATGGTTTTCTAATTGAACAGTTTCTTCAACAATTTTTTCTTCTTTCTTACCAGAGGTTGGCTTGGTATTCTTCTTAGTAGCAATAGTAGATTTGGCCATTTTTCTTGTATACTTTACTCTATTGAATATCTATCTATCTATCTATCCTCTAATTTATACTTTTAATAATCTATTCACTATACACATCATTATATTTTCAGTAGCTCATCGCTTCTTTTTTTAATTTTTCATAGCAATTTTTTTTTTCTTAGCACCAAAAATTTTCAATCGCTATCCACGAGTTATTATATATATAAGCTAAAGGAAACAAGAAGACCTCATCGGTATTGTTAAAAGTTTGATTTTATCCCTTATGGTTGATTGAGATAAATGGTCAAAGGTTTATTTTCTTACCAGTTATTATTCTATATTCTATATACTATGGAGGGGCGGGGGGGGGGAAGGATAAATATAATTATTCTAGTTTACCTTTAGCTTCTGCCACGGCAATAGCAGCATTAGCAAGTCTTCTAGCTTTAATATCTTCATCAGAACCAGCTTCCCATCTATTCTTAAAATCCCAATTCATTTCTTCACCTTTACTTAAAAAGGATGTATTGCCATTCATTACAAGGTCCCATTCACTAGAGTAAAAATCTTTACCTTCTGGTCTCTTAACACAATCAAATCTATCAATAGAACAACTACCATTTCTAATCATTGTACCCTTATCATCGATAGCTAATTTAGCATTTGGAAACTTTAATAAATTCATACCTAAAGCTGCTTTAGTAGCAGCATGAGTAACAAACATAACAGTTTCCACTTCAGGAAATTGAGCTTCTACATGAGATATGAATAATGGCCAAAAATCATTACATCTCTTATAAATATCTTCCTCAGTTTCACCTTCTTGACATGGAATTTTAACATCTTTCCAACCATCAGAAATAATATTAGGGAAAAATGTCTTAATAACTTCATTACTACGTGGAATTGGAATAACTTCTCTATCTGGTCTAAACCATTCACCAATCCCTCTCTCAATAAATAATGGAATATCAAGAGCTAATTTGGTTGGTTTAACGGTTTGCAAACAACGATAAAATGGTGAAGAAAAGGCTAATTGAGGTTTAACATCTAAACTCCTAACATAAGCAGCTAATTCTTCAGCTTGTTCTAACCCATGTTCTGCTAATGGAACATCATCAAGCACACCAGTTGGTGGAGCTGGGTATGGACCGGTTGGTAGCCAGTTAGATCTGTACCCATGTCTAGCAATATAAACAGTCTTAATAGCCATTTTTTCTTTCTTGTTTCTTTTGTAAAGTCAGTTGTGTGTATAAACGATTGTAATTTATCTAAATTGGTGTCTACAGACAACAGTGTTGGTTTTATGTCATCAAATCCTCAAAACTAGTCCATATTACTAAGATATATTAAAAAAAAGTTTAATAATTATACTTTTTCAATAATAAACTTACTTTTATATCTTCTGTTTTGTTTTTTTTTCCTGTGCGTGAATTTTCTCATTGTTTATTTACAATGGCACGCCAGAGCTATTTAAATACAGAAAGTGACTATATAAGGAAACTGACCCAAGTCGATCACATTAAGTGATATATATTGAAGTTAATGCATTCCAATTGAAACAGAATATCTTTGCTTGAACACTAAGGAATAATTAATATAACTATGTTAAAGCTTCTTTCCTAAAGGAGATATGAGAAACGTAAGACAAAATTACGTCATACAGTAGGTAGTGCATCCGATCTTTGAAGGAAGCAGGAGTAAAATCTATAAATATTTTGTATATATGTGTCTATGGAAATGCATATTTATATTAAATGAGAGAGAAAAAATAGTGAAAACAAAAGCTATTTATTAATTGCAATTTTGTTAAGAACAGCTTTCTTCGATGGAACTGGAGGTGGAGCCTTCCCAGTGTCCTTTGTTGATGATGATAACGTTGGTTTTGATGGTGTTGTTAAAATACTTGGTTTTGGTTTTGGCACTGGTGGTAATCTTGCTGATCTAGCATTAGTAGAATCATTCTTTTTTGGGGAAGTAGAATCAATGACCATTTCAAGAATTGATGATTCTTCTTCATCAGAATCATGACTCATCAATAATGAATCTTCTCTTAATAATAATGAATCTTCATAATCAATGTTATTTTCAGGAGACTCGGCGGATACCGATGAAGCTTCTTTACGATGTTTTGGGATGGCTGGAACTGGTCGCTTTTTCAATTCACCATTCATTGAAATAGTCGATGGATGACTATTCAATGTCTTCATCTCTAACCCAACTGAACTGTCTCCTATACTGGAGTGACTTTTCAGAGATACAGATGATCTTGATGCAGGTGGTGGAGGTGGTTGGGTATGTAATTGAGCCAAGGAAGTGCTGGATGTAATTGGTCTTGGATCTAATGCTGTCATGCTAATATTTGACTTACGTTTTGGGATTGGAGGTGGGGTTGGAGAGGGTTTATTCATACTTTCTTCACTTCTTAGACTATTGGATGAAGGCACTTTGGTAACCCCCTTGGTTTCTGGGGATGATAAAACTTTATAAGATGAGCCTTGTTCAATTAATGTCTTAGGACGATTATCTACATCAATAAGATCAATACTTTTTCTTTCTCTTGGAGGAGGAGGTGATTGAATGATTCTTGGTGGAGGAGATGGCTGAACGATTTTAGGAACATTATGGTTTTGTTTCTTGAACTCAAGCCTGAATTGGTTACATAACACTAACTTCTGAGCTTCATCCACAAATGCAACCTTCGCTCTATAAGCAGCAAAAACAGGTTTATGATCACTCAATCTCAATGGTGCATCAGAATATGCTAATGGAGAAAGGTTATCACCTTTATAAACAATTCTATCGGTCCATGAAGGTGTTCTAGCTTTCTCTGATGTATCATACATATCTGTTCCTACATCATATTTATAGGTGGGATGAAATTGTAATGTTGGTTCGCAGAAGTCGAGGAAGATTTGTCCCGAATTTATTACTTGTGATAACTGATCATATTTCAATAAACGTTCAATGTAATCTGGACGTTGGTCTGCTAATTCACTTCTAACCTCTAGATTGTCTAATGAGATTCTATAATTAAGATCACCTAACCAGAAGATCGAATCATGTTGTTGAATTTTTCTCCCACCAACAAATGAAATACTCTTGTTGATAGACATGTAGTCGTTACCCCTTTCTTCCACATTATTTACGCCCGCAGATAAATGAGCATTAACAAAACAGAATGATGTATCAGAATATTTGAACCTAATTGCAACGGCACCTTTGTTACCAGTCATACCCTTAAACCCTGTCTTCTTAGTAGAACCTTCGACTTGTTTCACATTATTCACTTTATCTTCTTTAACAAATAAAAGAATAATTAAAGACGCCATTTGTTCAGCTCTTAATAAGATATACTTTTCACCATATTGATTTAAACAATCTGTAACTAAATTCTTCCAGAATGAACTCTTTGAATAATCAACATTTAAAATTGAACCAGCAGTTAATTCAATGACTTCTTGTAAACCTAATACAACAATATCTGGTTTAAACTTACTACCAATAGGGAATAACCATTCAGACAAATCGGTATGTTTATTACCTCTCCCACTAACATTGTATGTCCCGACGAAAAGGTTCATATTATAGTACGAGGTGAATTTAGATGCAACATGACTTAATTTTTCAGTAATGTAATTATTTTCTGGATCATAAATTTGAACAGGTTCTTGATCAGGTAGTCTCCCCAACAAACCATCGATATTTTGTTGTTTACCTTTATCAACAAAATTGTTAATATATAATCTACTAACGGATTTTGTGGCATCAGAAATAGCACCAGCAAATGACATCTTACCCTTTCTTGTAAAAGAGGATTTTAAAGCATTTGTACCAGCATAAATTTGTGAGATTTGATCACCATGATTAGCCCATAAGATATTATGTTTTTGCATATACTCAGATTCGTTATTAACGTGGTGATGATGTACGATATTAAAATCTAAAAGGAATAATTTAAAAGTTTCATGGGAAATTAATTGTTGAACTAAGTTTGTTCTATCTAAACAATCCAAACAATTGGTTCTAAAGCAACCTTTTTGTTTGGAAACGACTCTATTTTCTCTAACGTCAAATGAAAAATAACCATCATCTAACATGGTAGATTTAATTGATGGTAGTAATTTTCTTGCAGCAAGGAAACCTTCTTGTGACGTTTCTCTATGGAAATCAAATTCAGTGAGAAGAACCTCGTTACCTAATTTTACACTTTTGGAAACTGATAATTGTCTTCTATATCTTTTTGTTAATTCTAATTCAGATGGTTTATCAGAAAGTAAGTTAACCACATGAATGGTGCCATATCTATCCACTAAATGTTTAAAATGTGTATCAAATGCATGTTGTGTGGCTTCTACTGATCTTGTAATTTGAATCTTTGGATTGATTAATGAAGCATCTTGTTCCCAAAATATAGGGACACTCCCTCTTACTTGGGTATATGAATAACAATATTCATTAGAGTACATAATATATTCTGTCTCCACAAAATTGGCAACATTCCCCTCATCATTAATACCACGAACATTATATCGCGTTCCAGCTCTTTTCCAACTTTGTTTTGATACTATTGTCATTGAAACTTTCCAATCTCTAATATATGTTATCACAGTTTCTGCAAAACCTCTAATCACGGTAGTTAGAAACCCTTCATCATCTAATATTTGTTTTGTTGCTTGATCTGATCTATCTCTATAAGAAATAATTTCATTTAACATAAAATCATTCCACATAAATTCACGTTTAAAATTATCATTACTTAAAGTATGATTATTCAATCCACGTTCTTGTAAAATCGATGTTAAATCAAAATCTGTACTATAATAAAATGAACCATTAGATAACAATTTCTTATATTGGAAGCATGGATGTTGTTGTAATGGAGCAGATTCATTACCATAATCACCTGGAACATGTGTATCATTAATTGGTTGGTCTAAAGGTCTCCCTTGTGCATCTAATTCCATAAAATCCCATTTTGAATCAGTTAAACAATAGAAATCCACAGCATAAATCTTATTAACATTTTCACCTGGAATTGGTGAAGCTACTTGTGAAGAACCTGTAATTGTAACAATGAAGATATCATTTTCCACTTCAATAAGACCAATGAAACCATGAATTTCATGATGTGTTAATTTTCTATACCCTTGATTTTTCAATTCGTCCTTATGTACTAAATTTAGTGAACATGATGAGTGGCTTATTTGATTATTATTTAGATTATTGTTATTACTTGTTGATTGAAAGATTAACGCAAATGTATTCGATACCAGGGCAATTTTCCTTTCATCATTACTACTTGAAACGTAAATCAACATGATTATGTTGTGTTATGGATTGATTGTCGCAGATATATTTATTGATGAATTGGATTCAAATGTTTAAATTAGACAGGTTTATTAAATAACTAATCTTTTCTTTTGTTAAGAATTTTTGAAAATAATTGTTCTTTTAACGAATTTTAAATTTTGAAATTGTCTCTTTCGTATTATTAACCACGTAATATGATGAGAAGTAAAACAAATTTAAAATTTGACGTAAATGGAATAGATTTTTAAACGGATCTATATAAATATTTTATATTATATATATACATAAATATATCAATGTTATATTATTATTAATGAAATTAAATTAAAGGAAAAAATGCAAAGTTCTTATTTTTTTTAATTAGTAGAAACTTCACCAGATCTAATTGCATTATTAACAGCAGAGAAAATGGCTTTAACAGAAGAATCAGAAACATCTTCAGCAACACCAATACCCCATTTGTAACATTTTTCATTATCAGATTCACGTTTATAAGTTAAATTAACATAAGAAGCAGCTTGAGTGGTAGAACCAGAACCTAAAGCATGTTCGGTATAATTAGAAACAGCAAATCTACAATTTAATAATTTAGAAACAGCGTCAACTAAAGAAGAAATTGGACCATTACCGGTACCTTCAATAGTTTGTTCTCTACCATTAACTTTAACCTTAGCCTTTAAGATTCTACGTTCAGTACCGAATTTTTGAACATCATAATCAATTAATTCAACAGTATTAGCGAATTCATTATTATAATTATAATGTTCTTTCAATACATTAGTAATTTCTTCAGCTTTTAATTCTCTACCTAATTTATCAGCATTAGTTTGAACAGCATTGGAGAATTCAATTTGCATTGGTCTTGGTAAATCTAAACCTAAAGATCTTAAGATAACCCAAGCAGCACCACCTTTACCTGATTGAGAATTGACTCTAATGACAGCTTCATAATCTCTACCAATATCCTTTGGATCTAATGGTAAATATGGGATTCTCCAACGTTCATCTTTAATACCTTGAGCTTTATTCTTTTCACGTAAAGCGAAACCTTTCTTAATAGCATCTTGATGAGAACCAGAGAAGGCAGACACAACAAGATCACCACCATATGGAGCTCTTTGTGGAACAGGAATCTTATTACAACGTTCAACGATTTCTTTAATAGCATTCATATCAGAGAAATCTAATTGTGGAGCAACACCTTGAGTATACATATTTAAACCCACAGTAACAATATCAACATTACCTGTACGTTCACCATTACCAAAGATACAACCTTCAACACGATCAGCACCAGCTAATAACCCCAATTCAGTAGCAGCAACGGCACAACCTCTATCGTTATGAACATGAGTAGAAATACAAACTTTTTCACGTTCAGTGATATGATTTGAAAAATATTCAATTTGATCAGCATAAATATTTGGTGTTGCGACTTCAATAGTAGCAGGTAAATTAAAAATAATTGGATTTTCTACAGTTGGTTCCCAAGCGGCTTTAACAGCTTCACAAATTGCCACGGCAAAATCTGTTGGAGTATCACTAAAACATTCTGGAGAAAATTCATAAGACCAACGTGTAGCTTGTTGTGTTGGATCATCTTTAGTTAATTTTCTAACTAATTTAGTTGCTTCCACGGCTTTCTTAATAGCTTCTTCTTGTGACATATTAAAGACAATTTCTCTAAACATATCACTTGTAGCTAAATAAGTATGAATAGTTGCCTTTTTGGCACCAGATAAAGCTTCGACAGTTCTTTTAATAAGATGTTCACGAGATTGTACCAGAGCTTGAATGGTAACATCTTCTGGACAATTTTCCACAGCATATCTTGTAAAATCGAAATCAGTTTGTGAAGCAGATGGGAATGCAACTTCAATTTCTTTAAATCCCATTGAAATTAATTTTTGAAAATATTCTTTCTTTTGTTCTACAGACATTGGATCAGGTAAAGATTGATTACCATCTCTTAAATCTGTTGATAACCAACGTGGAGCTTTTGTAATACGATTATTTGGCCAATTTCTTTTAGTTAAATGTGGAGCAATAAATGGTTTATATTTTTTAGATGGATCCTTTAACATATTTTTATAAGTTGTTTTAAAAGCAGGAATAGATCTTGTTGATCTAGTTAAATGCTCAGCAAGAGCCACTATGGATTGTTTAACCATTGGTTGTGTCGGTGTGAGTGTTTGTCGTACTATATATTTAAGAATAGAGTGAAAAAAATGTATAGTAAAAAGATACAAGATAGTTTATATATAAACAAGAAATAAGAAAAAAGTAATATATATATATATATATATGCACGTATAGATGAGTAATAAATAAAGAAAGAAAAAAACATAAAAAGAAAAATGAGGCCGTGAAAGGTATGATGAAATCTTTAAATAGTTATAAGATATATTCATATAAGGGGGGGCTTCAAGTATATAAGTAGTTAAGATATATGTTGATACTATTGGATAGCTGGTAGTTGTTTAATAGTTTAATAAAGTTAATTTAATAGATCCATCTTGTAACGGCTCTATTGATTCTATTATTGATATGGTATAGCGTTAAGCAATTAGATTTGTTATAATTTCAATAGAGTTCTGGCTTGATTCAATACTGTAAGGTTATAATAATAATAATAAGCAAAAATTTTCAATCTGGCTGAGGAGTCATCGCCGGTACCGCTGATGTTGTCGAGATTTTGAAACAAACCGGTAATTAACAATAACATTAATGACTGACTGTGTCAGTGACTGTCAATGTTTCCGAGAAATCTGAGAGGTCTGAGAGTTACCCGCTTTCATTTAAAAGCAAAATGTTACCCAGCCCCAGATCACGTGCAATCCGCCCAGACACCCACGGACTTTTTGCATGCACGTGACATTGCTTTCTTTATAATTCAAACTGTGGTTGCCAGTACTAATAATAATGAAAAATTTCAGTTTTGGCAAATTTAAATAAACAAAAACTGTGGGATTTGACAAAAGGCAATTACACATTGATACCCATTAAAATTATCTATTTGACATTTAAAATTATTATAGTATAAACATTATATTTAATAGTCATCGATATATTTATAAAACAAATTACTTTATAAAAACAAATTACTTTATAAAAACAAATTAAACTCAAAAGATATATATATTATATTCTTTAAAGATCAGGTGAAGGTTCTTATTGTCTTTTTAACCTGAAAAGTTTTACCTTAATTAATTGATTTTGACACAACTCACTCAAACTAACAAAAAGATGAGTGATAACAGCAACACATATAATAATGAATTTAATTCATTATATAATGGTACAAAATCAACTGATGATAATAATAAAGATGATAAAGATAAAGAAAATAAAAATATATTCGGTGATGATCATGATAACAATAATTCTCACAATGATATAACACCAAATATTTTATTAGAACAATTAGCTTATGTTGATAATTTTATGCCAAATATTAATCAAGATTTTAAAGATCTTGATACTTGGATATTAAATGATAATAATATGGCTAATAATATTAGTACTACCACTAATAATACTTCAAATAATGGTGGAATATTTGATCATTCGGATGGAAACACTAATAATAATAATAATAATAATAATAATAATGATATGTTACAACCGCCTTATATATTAGATGAACAATTAGCTGCTGAATTAAGTGCTTTTCAAGATGAAGTTTTCATCTTTCCAGATGAAGATAAACCAAAAAATTTACCAAATAGTGATGATGATAATGATAATAATAAAGATGAAGATGATTTTAAAATTGAAGATAATAATAACCTCATACAAGAACAAGATGATCAAAAGAAAAAACATTCACATTATCTATCACAAAGGAAAAATACTTTCTTAACTTCACAATATGATCATTCAAAATCAAGATTTTCTTCAAGAAGAAATAAACCACCAACAATTAATAACAACAATACTTCGCCAATAGAAAATACAGAAAATAATAATATTGAAATTTCAAGTTTTACATCAGAAGGTAATACTCCAACAACACAAAATAATAATAGATCAAGTTCTTTAAGAAATTCAATTGATCATCATAATCCCTCTGTTCCATCTCCTTTAACTTTAATTAATTCAATTAATGAATCTGTATCAATATCATCAACACCTACCCTCACAACCAATAATAATAATAATAATAACACAGCAACAAATGTAACTACTCCGCAAATTCAAATGCCTGATTACTCTAAAATCTCAACAGAATCTCTTGTAGCATTATTACCTCGTGTGACTATACCAAAATCTGTTAATAATATGTTAATTAAATCTGGATTTTCAAAAGATCAAATTATTGCATTATCTGCAATTATGGCACATTATGAACAACAAAAATTAAGTGGGAATATTAAAACAAATGATAATAATACAAACAACACAGAATTATTATCAAAATTAAATCAATTAAATGATAATAATCCTGTTAAATTAAGTACAATGATCTTAGTAGGATTAATGGATAATATTGAATTAGAAAATAAAATTAAATCATCATCATCATTATCATCAAATAATAGTAATAGTAAGACAACGAAACCATCAAGTAAAGATGAAATCTTATCATTAATTGAAGCAGGTAATAAAGAAGTTAATGAATTAAAGAATAAATTGGATAAAAAAATTATTAGAACACAAAAATTGAGAGAAGAAATGAATAATATGATTAATGAAAATTCAAATCCAATTGTCCCAACTTCCATAGCAACAACTAATAACAATAATAATGATAATAATTCATCAAGAAAAAGGTCATTTATTGAAACAGAAAGTGATAATCAAGAAACAGAAGAAATATCAACAGATAATAATAGTAGTAGTATTCATTCAACATCAACAGTAACAACTGCACCATCAGCAACAGCAACAACGACACAAAAAGTGACAACACAAAGGAAAAAATTAAAAGAAAAAGAATTAGAAAGTACAATTCAAGAATTAAGATCATTAGCATCATCTTTAGAAAGTAAAATTGATACTTTACAATTAGAAAATAGATTATTAAAAGATTTAGTTGTAAATTCAGGTGAACAAGAAGGTATTGAAAAGGCAGAAAATATAAAACAAAACCTTTTAAAAAAATTTAACAAAGATTAATTAATAATATTATTTGTGTTTGTTTGTTTGTTTGTTTGTTTGTTTGTTTGAACCAATTTTGTCTTGGTTGTAATTATTAATTTATTAAATTTTATAGATATAATCAAATATTTTTTTTTTAAAATAAATAAATAAATGTTTTTTTAATGTACCTGTTTGATTACGTTTAGATTAAAGCAAACTTTCCCTTAAATAAAGTATTGGATCCAAACTTAAAAATTATTCCCCCAGTTTACTATTTTTCAACTCTAAAGTTTTGTAATTTGTTTATTTTATTAGGTAACATGTTAGTATTTTATATGACCCAAAAAGTAAACTTTTAAAGAAAATATTAAAATTTCAAAACCCAAAATTTTTTAATTGTACATGTAAGCTCCAAAACTAAAACCATGAGTTTTATATTATATTATTACCTTTTTTCCAATATCAATTAAAACCACCCAAAATTGTACTTTGAAAAAGTTATTTTGATTAGAAACATTGGACTATTCTTCAATCTTGAATATATTAAGTTCCCCCCATATTTATAAGTATCCTTTGACAACTAAACGGCTAAACGGATTATCTTCAACATGTTAAGAGGATATTTTAACCATTCTGTGAAATCTTTCATTCTATATTATTCAATATCATGTCTTTCCAAAACTAAAACTCCGGTAACATTATGAGAAAAAATGAAAAGCAATCATTTTAAGAAATACTCCAAATTTATCCCCCAAAATTAGACCATTTATTGTAAGGAGATAAATTCATATATAGTGATCTATTTTATATCTGTTATAATAATAACTGAGATAAAGTCAATCAAAAACAATCAAATGTTATTTTATTGTTGAACCAAATAAGTAAAAAAAAAGGTTGCTCAATGAATAAAGTAGATGGGGCTTTAAAACGATTCTTCTAA
>JAKTQC010000055.1:0-66869 GCA_030558655.1 Monosporozyma yasuniensis | reverse complement strand
TCACAAATACTTCTGAAATAGGGACGATTCTTAAGCACTGGAGAGAGAATTCTTGGATGTTATCAACATATAAGTATGTAATTGGCTGTGAATGTCAATGTGACAAACGTTTCGAAAGTGTTTAGGTAATTCAAATAATGTATAACAATTCATTAGTATTATTTATCACATATTTATTTAGTTCATTTTATTTCATAGTATTTTAATGCATACTTCTCTTCAAACCTTTTCCTAAATACAAACTGTTATGGTGAGTGGTCTTTAGTGGCTTATAATTGTGTAAATTGCACTTGCTTTTATATCAAAAATTAAAATGTATTTAGAAGAAGTATACATAGATTAAATACTAAATATTTTTTGAAAAGTTCGGCACATCCTATTAGAATCTCTAACCAATTCTCCATAATTATATGTTGATATAATCTAAGAATTCTCTTTCCAATGCTAAAGAATCATTCCTATATCTTCTTCTAACAAGTGGAACATTATGTTTCAACACTGTGTCGAACATCACATCATACCATAGGTCTATCCCACCAACACTCTCGTTGACATACAAGGTTGGAAATACAGTGCAACCTGACCATTCCCGCTTATACCAGCCTTCAAAACCACATGATAATACACTGTTCCTACATAGCTCTGACAATTCTGCTGAATTTAACAAATAAATGTTGGCAGCAACACTGTATTCTTCAATCAACGGCTCACTGGTAAACGATCTATTAAACAACACTGAATCAGTTGATAAAGAAACTCTGAATCCCATCTGAAACAATTTCATGAAAGGATTTTCGGAGTAATTGGGACCCTTTTCAAGAACAATGTTTCTTCTAGCAATCTTTAGTGACTCCAAATTAGATTCAATTTTGTAAGGTACTCTTATTGGATTGTTTGTGAAGGATGATGTTGAAGATAATGGACTAACAATACATGGAACCTGAAATAAATAAATAAGATATAACAGAGAAAAAGGATTATCCCAAATATTTTCTGCGTTAAGAATACCACCATTACAAAGTAATAAATTACAAATTAAACTTTCCACCTTTTCTGTACAATTAAATTGTGTACTAAATTTGGAGGTGATGATAGAAGAAGATTTGAGACAATTACTTCTCATGACAAATGTATTTTGTTTGTTGGCAAATCTTATCGAGTTTATCGTTTTTACCTCTTGAAAGATATAAAACATATAGTAGGCAATTGGAGGGTTATCACCTTTACTTGACCAATCTTTTGGATGTGTTGATATATCTGGAAATGTTTTCCACATAGTCTCATCAAATTCTGTTAAAACTAAATCAAATGATGACACCTGTGTTAATAGAAATTCAATAGCTAATTGTTGTTCTAAAGGAATTTCACGTAATTCATGTAATGGTTTGAAAATAGAATCAAGATAATCTTGGAAATTGTTCACTTTATTTAAAGAATAAAGTTTGGAGTATATTCTAGAAATTTGTATATTCCATCTGACATTTCTGGATAAGATTTTCCATTTCACTAACCATTGTGCAAATTTAACCCACCAATTTTCTTTGTCAATATATTGATAATCTATGGATAATTGTGCTAATTGATATCTTGATTTTTCCAATGGATGAATTAAATTTTCTTTCAATGCCAATGCTAGATATTCACCATCTATGAAATTATTGAACTCCAAAAAAGTTCTAGTTAAAATGAAATAAAATTTCTCCCTTCCTGTAAGAATAGATTCTATCTCAGGTTGGTTATAAATTAGATGTAAATTCGGTAAATAACCCATTTTATACCATTCTAAGAAATCATCGTTAATAATTTTCAAATCATAATGAATAAAATCATCATCACCAGTTTGATCATAAATTAAAGTGAATAAATCTCTTAAAGACCATCTTTCATCTGTTACATTATCAACATAAACTATTCTATCCGGTTCTGATTTCAATTTTTTCACCACAAAATCATTTAAATTTCTTGTTGAGATACACCCATATAAATTTACGTTATTATCAATTTTCTTTACATTATAAAAATCTTTATGCGGTACCATTTTTAAATTAGAAACTTCATTCTTGGAATGTAAATTTAAATATAATTTATATTTCTCTAGAAGATATATTAATCTTTTCTCAGATATAATATTAAAATTTGCTGATCTAACAAATTGAAGTAAGAGATCAAAATCTTTTTGAAATTGTTTGAATAACATTATTTGTGCTTCGGCTGAAGTATTAATTATATCACTATTGGAATCTAACCGTATATCATCATTTAGTAAATTTTTCTTAAATGTTTGTAAATTGAAAAATTGTGATGTGAATCTTTTGGACACTTTATAAGATTGTTCTTCATAAGTCTTAGCATCCATACTATGATTTGCTGTATTTAAAGCATTTTTTAGATTTCTTCTTGCATCTTGATAGGAAAGCATAATATTTTTTTTTCTTAAATTGGCTATTTTGTCTAGAATAAATTTATTCTTACCTGATACAGATTTATTTATTGAGTAGTCCCAAAGCATATCTGATCTAATTAATTCTTTAGTCACAGGTGTAAAACTTCTAATAGATAATGTATCTTCATTATCGTTATTGATATTATATCCATCAGTCAGTTGTTCAAATGGCATAGGAAGACCGATATTCATCTGTGAATCAAATTCAGTAGTTAAAGGTATCATATCACTATCATCTAGTGTTGAAGGTTTCTTATCTAAAGCTCTTAACAAACTTATTTGACTGTGTGTCTTTGTCACCGAGTGTTCATACTCATCAAACAATAAAGAACGTTCTCTTTCTAACTTCATCCTGTTGTGTGGTTATATATAGTGTAAGCTAGTTGAAGTATTATATGGTAGAGGTTTAAATGGATATTAGATGGATATAAACTCACCCCCGAGGCATAGATGAGTAATCACACGTCAAAGAAACTGCTAAGTATGGCTTTAACATATTTATATTCCCCATAACAATTTCCCGTTTTTGATCTGATCAACTCACCCTTAAAAATAACTGCATAGACAGATTTTGCGAATTGTCGATCTTTGATTGTTTTTTTGCATGGTTCCTTTGATGGAAGGCAAGTGGACCCGCGTTCGATTCATGAATGATGCGTTTGAAACTGTTGAAGGTTAGTTTATCCCACAATCAATACAAAAGGCTAATTATAATGGCATATATAAATACAAAATCCTACTATCTCAACGACTTTATACTCTTTTCTTGACTACTATTAAATGTGAAGCGCGTCGTTTGATATGATCAAAATACATCATTACCGGGTAATATGCTACAGTTTAATTACTAAATATGGACCTAAATCTTTAACGATAAAAGCTAATATTATAACCAATGTTTCACCCATACTATTACTAACTCTCCGTTTTACTTTTATTTTGATGATTTCTTTAACTCTTTCAACTAATATTCACCTATTCTCTACGGTACTAAACAAATTATTACCGCGTCCTTCATTGTCGATTTTGATTTTTTGTTTGTTTGTTTTTTCTGTCTAATTTAATATTTGAGAAAAAGTCAATTGCAAGATTGTTTATTATTACATACAAATTTTACACTACAAAGAGACCAGTTGACTGCTAACATATTTAGTTCATAAGCCATTGTCCACTCACACATAACTGTATTATATCCATAAGACATCATGGCAGGTTGTATGTGCTTTTTTTACGTTCCTATTTCATAAACTTTTACCACCGATACGTGTGTGAAATTGTTTCCCCACAATAATTTAAACAAAGCTGTTTTACTAACAATTATTATTGAATATATTCATTTATCTGTTTAAAATCATTTTATTTAGTCCGTCTAATTGATACTGTGAAACCATTTTTACCATTTTTACCAGAAGTTGAATTACCTTACGAAAAACTTCAATTCGATGATAAAGTTCTATACACTGTTTTCATCGGTTTAATTTACTTATTTGCTCAATTACCATTAGCTGGTATTGAAAAAGATATTGTTCCAGCCATTAATGATCCAATTTATTTCTTACGTGGTGCTTTTGCCGCTGAACCAAGATCTTTATTAGAATTTGGTATCTTCCCAATTGTTTCCAGTGGTTTAATTATGCAATTATTAGCTGGTTTAAAAGTCATTAAAGTTAATTTCAAATTACAAAAGGATAGAGAATTATTCCAATCTTTCACTAAGTTAATTACTTTCATTCAATATTTCATCTTAGCTAACATCTTTATCTTAGCCGGTTACTACGGTACTGATTTAACTATTTTCCAAATTGCTGTCTTAAATTTCCAATTAGTTGGTGCTGGTGTTGTTGCTACTTTATTAGTTGAAATTATTGACAAGGGTTTCGGTTTTACCTCTGGTCCAATGATCATTAACACTATTGTCATTGCCACCAATACTATTGCTGATATCATTGGTGTTTCTCAAATTAAGATTGATGGTGAAGGTAATACTGAAGCTCAAGGTGCTTTAATTAACTTAGTTCAAGGTTTCAGAGCCAAACATAAGACCATCTTAGGTAGTATTGTTTCTGCTTTCAACAGAGATTACTTACCAAACTTAACAACCGCTGTTATTGTCTTAATCATCGGTGCTGTTGTTTGTTACTTCCAAAACTTCCGTGTTGAATTACCAATCAGATCTACTAGAGCTCGTGGTATGAACAATGTTTACCCTGTCCGTTTATTCCATGTTGCTTCTTTATCTTTGTCATTCTCATACGCTATTTTATTCTACATTCACATGACTGCTTTTGCTTTAATTACTTTAGTTGGTAAGAATGATCCATCTAACATTGTTTGTAAAATCTTGGGTCATTACGAAGATGTTAACAATATTTTAGCTGTTCCAACTTTCCCATTATCCATTTTAGCTCCACCAAGATCCTTATTTGGTGGTTTAGTTCAAGCTCCATTATCTTTTGTTGTCTTCCCAGCTTTCATTCTTGTCTCAGGTATTTGGTTTGCTTACAAATGGCAAGGTATTTCCGGTCAATCTGCTCGTGATTTAGCTAAGGAATTCAAAGACCAAGGTTTAACTTTAGCTGGCCGTAGAGAACAAAACATTGCTAAGGAATTAGACAAGTCCATTCCATTAGCCTCTGCCACTGGTGCCGCTGTTTTAGCTGTTATCACCATTGCTGGTGAATTATTAGGTTTAAAGGGTAAGGCTGCCAGTATGGTTATTGGTGTTTGTGGTGGTTTCTCTTTATTAGAATTAATCACTTTAGATTACCAACAAACTGGTGGTGCCTCTGCTTTATCCCAAGTTTTAGGTGCTCCAACTAACATGTAAATTTGATCGAATTTTAATTTACTGTCTGTTTTTTTCATTACCTACACTTCTTTCTTTCATAATTATTCTTTCTTGTTACAAATTATGTTTTTTGTACTCATGTTAGTAATAATTTTAAGATTTAATGTATATATAACTAACTAATATACACTTCTATATATATATAATATACATCTCTATACAAATATTATTTTTTATTGATAAATGATCATTTATTAGTATTATTTACAAAATTATTTGAATATATAGTGGGTTGTGGGTTCTTTTTATTTTTCGAATGCTTATTATATACAGTTAATCTATCCTCTTTCAGCATAACATGTAATATCGCTGGCTTCACTTTGAACATTTCCTTGTTGGATAAATTGTTTTAATTTACTGAAATATAACTTGGTGTCCAATGGACCCTTATTATACCCCGTATATTCATGTTTCAATTCAGGGACGTTTGTACTCACTAGAGGTTTTAAATCCAAATTAACAAACTTAGGAACCACGAATGTATTAACTTTATTCCATTGGATCACATATTGTCCATGTTTTGTATGTTTACCGATCCCTGATGATCTAGTACCTTTATACATCGTCTTGTTACCTTGTTTTGTAGTTAATGCGGTTCTGTTATTACCTGCTTTGGAAAGACCATAAAATAATGTCCCGTCTCTATATTTTTTCCATGGTCTAGTAAGTTGTAAAATTGTATTTGGCTTCATGGTGTATTGCTCTTTATATCTATGTCTTTTCTCAATCTTATAGGTTTGATATCTATATGCTTTAACTTCTCATTCCTTCTAATATTCGATTTTATATTTTTAAATTTGGTATCTGCAAAAAATCAAAAACTGAACAATTAGCATAAACATATCTTATTATTTATTGAATAACGCTGAAAAGAATTCACAGATAGACAAACAGACAGTTTCCACAAACAAGGAATACAATCCAACAAGCAGTCATCTTTAAAGGGTTAACGAGTTTTTGTGTCATAGTTTATCTAAAGTTCTTATTACTACCCATTTTGACTCATTTCCCACAGTTATTTACACACTTGCACGTGATTGAAAGAAACTTCTTTGACGTAATATATCATCTCAACTTTAGACCTTATAAATAACAGATAGCTCAACAGTACCAATCAGTATCCCTGTTTGAAATTAGCATTGGATCATAAATACAGCAAACCGAAAAATCAATCAAAAACTATAACTCAAAATATAACATGTTGGAAAATCCAGAACTTATTCATAAATGGGATCATACCCATTCCATTCTATCCATCTGTGCATTCCCAAATAAGAATTTATTATTTGCTGGTACTCAAGATTCCAAAATTTTAGTGGTTGACAAGAGAAGCTATAATGTAGTTAAAACTATTCAATTAGGTAATACTACAGGATCAAGTTTAGATCCATTATCTTCATCACCACCAACCTCAAATTCCATCTCAAACACAAGATCAAGTGTGTTATGTCTGGATAAATCACAAGATGAAAAATATTTGTTTTCTGCCGGTGCAGATTCATTAGTGAGAGTTTGGTCTGTAGAACATTGCCCTAAAGATCGTTCTCTACAAATTAAAGAAATAGCCACAGTATATTCAATTACTGATATTGGTGATATTTTTGCCATTAAATATTTGGATGCAACTCAGACACTGGTGTTTGGTTGTCAAAATGCATCTTTGTTATATTTAGATAATATAATAGACAGAATTCACGACAGTACAACATTACCAAATAATTTTAATAAAACTGCATCGCCTCCTTCTCTTAATCATGATATTAGTCTTCTCAAAAATGGTGAAAGTACTAATAGTTTACTAATACAATCTCAGACTAATTTAGATAGATTACCACATAGAAGATATGATAAATTCTTCGATTCTAAAGGTCCAACCGGGTCAGCATCTCAAACGCCGTTATCAGTCTCTCCAGAATCTTTATCTAGAGAACTTTCCTCTTTAAATATTTGTGATAGTAATTATCCACATGCTATCTTGGAAGTTCCGGCTGAAAATATAATAAGATATGCTCATAATGGGTTTATTTACTCCATTGTACAAATTGTTGATACTTACAACGATCTAAACCCTTCTGATAATGTAACAACGGAGACGATCATTACCGGTAGTGGTGATGGCATTAGTAAAATATGGAACGTTGTTAAGAATAGTAAAAGTGGTAAAGTTATCATTGAATTAGAAGATGAAGATATGGATAATGACGATGGTGTTATTTCACAAACCATCGAATTTCCATTCTTGTACTGTGGTTTAAGTGATGGTTTGATCAATATCTGGGATTTAAATACCAGACAATTGGTATCTACCTTAACTGCACCAGATGCAAATGACATTACATCGATTTCCGTACATGACGACTACGTCTTTGCCATTAACGAAGAAGGTATCACTTTATTCTATCAAGATCAATTGATCCATTGGGATCCAAACCAAGGTAAATTATTAAGTTCAGAAATCTTTGTCTCTCGTACTTCAACAAGCAATAACTTCAACTCTACTGATTTACCGTATCTTGTTGCTGGTGGTAACGATGGTTCTTTAACATTATGGGATCTGTCTGTAGTATTCCAAAATTTACATTCCTCAAGAACATTTAATAGAAGATTACAACAGGATGTGGAAAAAGATTCTTTGCAAGTTAGTATTGATACCGAAGAAATGCTTTCAACATTAAAGAAATTAATATCCTACAAAACCGTGTCTCAAAATGATACCACAGAGTGTAAGATGGCATCTGCTCGTTGTGCTACTTATTTGTATGATTTATTTGCTCAGTTAGGTGCCGATAATGTAAAATTATTACCTGTAGCTGACCATCACAATCCTGTTATTTTAGCTCATTTCAACAATCAATTAGATCCACAAGAAAATAAAAATGCCAAGAAAATTTTATGGTATGGTCATTACGATGTTATTACTGCTGGTGATTCTGAAAGATGGGATACTGATCCATTCAGTTTAACTTGTGAAAATGGGTATTTGAAAGGTCGTGGTGTTTCAGATAATAAAGGTCCTTTAATTAGTGCAATTTATAGTGTTGCTTCTTTGTACCAACAAAAAAAATTGACTAACGATATTGTATTTTTAATCGAAGGTAGTGAAGAAATTGGTTCTCCTGGGTTTGAAGAAGTTTGTAACAAATTCAAATCGAACATTGCTGGTGAAAAAATTGACTGGATCTTTTTAAGCAATTCCTCATGGGTTGATGAAGAACACCCATGCATCAATTATGGTTTGAGAGGTGTTATTAATGCTGAGATTACTGTGAAGTCAAACAAATCAAATGGTCATTCAGGTATTAATGGTGGTGTTTATCCAGAACCAACTTTCGATTTAATGCGTATATTGTCAAAATTACAGGATGATGACGGTAATATTTTGATCCCAGACTTTAATAAATCTTTGAAGACCCCGGATGAAAAGGAATTAGAAAGGTTTACAAATGTTATTGAGTCGGCTACTTTAACTAACACTGGTTGCGAAGAGAATGACTACTGCGTTGATTATTTAATCAAGAATTGGGCTACCCCATCTTTATCTATCACATCCATGAATGTTAGTGGCCCAGGGAACATTACTGTTATTCCACATAGTGCAACTGCTGGAATTTCAATTAGATTAGTTCCTGGTCAAAATGTTACTTCAGTTAAAGAAAACCTGGAGACATACTTAAAAGAAAAATTTGCTAAAATAAACTCACCAAATCAATTGGATATCACAGTGGTCAATGAAGCTGAACCGTGGTTAGGTGACCCATCTAATCATGCTTACCAGGTCTTGAAGAAGGAAGTTACTAAGGCATGGGAAATGGAACCATTATTTGT
Source organism: Monosporozyma yasuniensis (assembly GCA_030558655.1). NCBI lineage: Eukaryota > Fungi > Ascomycota > Saccharomycetes > Saccharomycetales > Saccharomycetaceae > Monosporozyma > Monosporozyma yasuniensis. The sequence goes on along the minus strand of JAKTQC010000055.1, from coordinate 57,753 downwards.
TAGAGAAGGTGGGTCTATTCCATCCATTAGAACTTTAGAAAGATGTTTTGATGCGCCGGCTATTCAAATTCCTTGTGGTCAAAGTTCTGCTAACGCTCATTTAGATAATGAAAATTTAAGAATTCAAAATTGGACTAATATGACTGAAATCTTATCGAATGTTTTTAACAGACTGTAATAGTAGTATATTTATTATTATATAATCATTTTTGTGTATATAATACAAGCATTTTATAGCATTCTAATTTTACACTATTTAGTAAAGATTGATTTTAAGTAATTGGGTATTGTTTAAATTTATTAAAAATAGTATATATAATTGAAAAAATAAATTTTAAAGACTGTTCTAAATCTTATCCCATTTTAATTTCAAAGCTTCATTATATGTTGGGTAATCTAAGTAACCTTCTTTACCGTTAGAATAAAAAGTTTTAAAATCAGGAGCATTTAAGGGTAAACCTTTTTCTAATCTTTGGATTAAATCTGGGTTAGCAATAAATGGTCTACAATAACCGATTAAAGTTCTTTCATCTTTAACAAATTTCTTTACCAAGGTTGGTTTATCACCTAAATCACCACTTTTTATAATAGTTCCTTTCCAAACTGATAAGGCAAAATCGTTATTGGATAATTTAATAGAAGTCTTGGCACCAGGCATAAATTTCCCTTCATCAACTGGCTCAATGAGATCAATAAAAGCTAATCTCTTACCCTCTTTAGCTCTTTGTTCTAATTCACCAATAACATAGGCATATTGAGCAATATTTAATGGGTCTGAATCACCAGACATACCACCATGTTTATTGTGAGGAGATAATCTAATTGCAACTTTTTCGGCACCAATCGCATCAATAAGCGCATCAACAATTTCTAGGAGGAAACGAGATCTATTTTCAAGTGAACCACCATATTTATCTTTTCTGTTATTAGATAATGGGTCTAAGAATTGATTGACTAGAAAACCGTACCCGCCAGCAATATTAACACCATCAGCACCGGCATCTAAAGCATTCTTTGCAGCTTGAACATAATCACCGATGAAATCTCTAATTTCATCTTGTGTTAAACCATGTTGAGGTAACCCAACTTTCAAAGCTCTTTCCTTCATCTTTTCATCAATATAAAGGTCATCTGAAGCAGAAACAAATTTATTACCATCTCTAGCTAAATTTTCTGGGAAAGCTTGTCTACCAATTGCAGATAATTCCATAAAGATAAAGGATTTATTATCATGAACTTTTTTAATAATTTTAGTCCATTCGGTGATTTGTTCCTTAGACCAAATACCTGGAGTAGTATCATAACCACCGGCTCGAGGACTAATTGTGGTCCCTTCAGTTAACACTAGAGAACCAGGAACTTGGGTACGTTGGTTATAATAATCCAAAGTCCATTCAGTACGTGGAACATTGTTAGTACCAGGTGGAATTCTCATTCTGTTTGCAGGTAACATGACAACACGGTTTTTTAATTCAATTTTACCAAGTTGAAATGGTTTGAATAAGTTGGTGTCAGCTAAGGCAATTGGTTCATAATCTTTAATAAAAGGCATTGTAAATTTTGATTTGTTTGTTTGTGTTTGATACTTTTTTGTATTTGATTAGAAGCGGAAAGTTCTATAACAAATTATTTCAAGTAAGATGGATCATATAGTCTTTATATATTAATTACATTTGTATGAATTTTGTTTATTCATAACTACCATTAAGATATTTGCTTACAAAGAGTTTGGATGAACTGACACGTTATCAATTTGTAATCAGCTGACAAAGGTAAAACATTTCACCTATGTTATTCTGTGCTATTTTACTTCAAAGGTTCCCTCAGCGCCTTTAATTTTACTAATTAAAATTATTCGCAGATAGAGTTTATTCTTAAAACCCGTGTAATAGCCGCTGATAAAGAGGGATAAGTTGTAGATTAACACAAATTGTAATGAATGTAATGTCTTATTCCCCCGAAATAATCAAGCGGGGATTATTGATTATCTCATTAGTCTGATTCAAATCAAGTAGATCTCTTGATTTACTCAAGATTCGTGTCACTTTAAATGCCATCCACGGGATGATTTTTGTTTCCACGGAGAAAATCATTTCCCTTTCTTTAGAACTTCCCGGAACTCAATTTTGTAAGATCAAAAAATCACACAATATTGTCTTTACTATGGAGGGAATTACTAAGAGATCGAGGCGTTAAGGCAATTTCCGATCGTATAAGGTATTATATTGAGAAGGGCTATCGTTATCTGAGATATCTGAAAAATTAAACATGTTTATTATTCAATAATTCATTTTGAAGTGACATCCTTATAATACTAACGTATGCTATTCAATTAGATTATATAGTAGTGTTATATATGTTTTAAGAAATAGTAGAATATAGAAGAACTGATTACATCACCTCTATCTGGGTTTCTAAAAGTTCTATGTCTTACAAACGTATCTAATTATGGTATTTTACTATTCAGTCTTCGCTATCTAGTGAGTAGCTGCTTCCCATCTACAACTGACGAATTCAAAGTTCTCAACAAATTCATTAATCTTCTTGAATTCTGCATCAGTAATCTTACCTTTTTCTTCATCAAAATTTTCATTGACCTTTTCTAAACTAGAACCAGATGGGATTGGAATAAATTTGGCACCTTTAAATTAATCATTGCCATTTCAATGTTTAACCCAACCTAAAGATAATTGAACTAAAGAAATTTTTTTCAATAGGACGACCCATTACAATACTATTTAAAAAATCAATGCATAATTGATTCTTAGATAATGCATCACTTTAAAATCTTCTCCAATGAGTTCTTAAATCACCTGGTCGGAAAGTAGTAGAGGGAGTAATTGTACCAGTTAATAGACCTCTACCTAATGGAGGGAAACAGATTATAATTAAACCAAGGTCACTACATGTTTTTGCCACACCATCATTTAAGATTTGAGGACTAAAGATTGATAATTCAACTTCCACACAAGATATGTATTTTCCCCAATCGGCCATAACCGCTCTAATCTGAGTTTCATTCACTTCAATTAAAGAAATAGAACCAATTTTACCTTGATCTACCATATCAGCTAATGCTTGAAAAGTTTCTTGTGGGTACACCCTATCTTCTTTTAATAAAGTAGGGTCAAATCTTGCCACTTCAAAAATTTCTATATAGCCACCCATAGCTTTCAAAGATGATTCTGCACTGGAAACCACAGAATCGTAATCATCCTTTGGTGTATATGATACGTTGTCAATACCACTTTTACAGGACACAATAACATGTTTTCTCAGTTTAGAATACTCATAAAAAAATCTTTAACAAGGATTAAATTAATTTTATTGGGACCATAAATTCACCAACGTTAAAAAAAGCTTTGGTGTTTCTTTCTAAAGCTAAGTCAATAACATGTTTCATAGATTCGAAAGCGGATTCTTGCAAAATTGGATCTGCTCTCCATGTTAAACTCATTAAACCGTAACCGGTTTGGATCTTTTTTAAATCAGAAATAATTTAAGAAACATGAGACATTTTGTTTGGTTCTTATTGTAGCAGTATGTTTTTACAACATAGTCTAATTAAAACTGAACCAGAAAGAAGAAAGTAAATATTGAATTATGTTTGTTCCCTAGTTATATTAATTGTGAATAAAATTTTATGTTTGAATCCAAGTTTCAAGCAAATAAGAATATGACATAGAGGTCAAATACTATTTAACCGCCCTAACACTCTAAAGAAAGCACGGCCGAGCATCTTGTTTTATTCTACATGGGGTTGTAACCGGATTGGGTAATTTCACTCGCTTGCGTTTTTTGCCCGAGTTGTAAAACTTCGGCCGAAGTTTCTTAATTTGGCTTTCAAAATCAAGTTATACTTAGTTGAAGCAATACAAATAGCGTCAAACAACTATCTTATCAACTATCCCCATGAAAACAAGGTGTAGAAGATATTATTTTCTTCAGCATATCAGTCCTTCCATTTACTAATGTGCTCAAGAACACTTCACACCATAAAAGTTTTGAATAAGATACATATATTCTCAAACTGGCTATTCTTCTCTTATAAACGGTTCGATCCGTTAAATGTACACTCACAGAAAAAATATATGAAGAAATAATAAATAATATTTAAGAATTTAATTTTAAAGTGTATTACTTTGTACATTTAGGCAGTATATAAAACTTACTAAAGAACAGTGCGTAGAAAAAGGTGGAATTATTAATGTAGTGATTAAGTTAGAGTTTATCCCATTTTAATTTCAAAGATTCACTGTAGGTTGGGTAATCTAGGTATCCTTCTTTCCCACCTCTATAGAAAGTAGAAACATCCGGAGCATTTAAAGGTAACCCTTGTTCTAATCTTATAACTAAATCTGGATTAGCAATATAATATCTACCATAACCAATTAAAGTTCTGTCATCTTCGATGAATTCTTTTACCAATTCAGGATTTGTACCTAATTCGCCGCTTCTAAGAATAATACCATCCCAAATGGAACGGATACAATCATTATTATGAAGATTTTTGGAATTTGTAGATCCGGGATAGTATTTTCCCTCATCTACACCTTCAACAGCATCAATAAAGGCTAATCTCTTTCCTGCTTTGGCTCTCTTTTCTAATTCTCCAATAAGATAGGCATATTGGGCAATATTGGATGGATCATTATTACCAGACATGCCACCATGTTTATTCCAGGGTGATATTCTCACAGCTAAATGTTCAGCACCAATAGCTTCACTTACAGCATCAATAATTTCTAAAAGGAAACGAGATCTATTTTCAATTGAACCACCATATTTATCAGTTCTATGATTTGTTAATGGGTCTAAGAATTGGTTAACAAGGAAGCCATAACCTGCCGCAATTTCAATACCATCTGCACCAGCACTTCTACCATTTTTAGCAGCAGTGGCATAATCTTGAATAAAATCTTTGATCTCCTCTTCAGTTAACCCATGTTGTGGTAATCCAACTCTTAAAGCTCTTTCTTTAAAATCATCATTCAAGTATAAATCATCAGATGCAGAAACAAATTGTAAACCATCTCTTGCTAGATTTTCTGGGAAGGATTGTCTACCAACAGCCGATAATTCCATAAACACAAAGCATTTGTTATCATGTATTTTCTTAATGATCTTTGTCCATTCTCTAATTTGATCTTTAGACCAAATGCCAGGTGTATCATCATACCCACCTGCACGTTTTGATATAGTTGTACCTTCAGCAATGACAAAACTACCTGGAACTTGAGTACGTTGGTCGTAATATTCTAATGTCCATTCAGTGCGTGGGATATTACCTGGTGGAACAATTCTCTTACGATTGACTGGTAATTGTACAACCCGATGATTCAGGTTTAAACCACCAAGTTTGAATGGTTTGAATAAATTTGTATCACCTAATGAAATTGGTTTATAATCTTTGATGAATGGCATGTATCCTTGTTTTATTCGTTGATATGTTGATTAATGGTTTGAAGTTAATTTATTTTCAATTGGAGATATGTAAACTTTATCGGACAATATATCAATGTAAATAAATTTAAGTTTGCAAAATATCTTCCCTTTTATATATTGCCAAATGTTGACAAAGTACCTCCATCGTAGTTAGTTTACAAGTGGTGATTAAATGCACAGCCACTAATATTAGTTTGTTTTGTTGACTATACCTTGTTGTATTATAACCAAAGATTACCCCATATCAAATATTTCTTTAAAATTTCTTGCCTATCTAAGTAAATCATTAAATCAGTTGATAAGGTGAAAGAATAATGTTATTTCCGTGATACACACAGTGGGGGATTAAGGACAAGATTTCTTTCTTTTTATTTCGGAAAAGAAGTGGGTGTGACCAACATAATTTCCTTTTGAATATATTGTGGTATGGTATTAAATTACATTTGATCTCTTGGCAAATGATTATTAAATAAATTAATTACTGTCATTTTTAAGATCTTGCACCGAAAATTATTTGTTTTTTATCAGATCAAAAAAAATTATTCATTGGTTGAAAGATCATTTTAAACAATGACAGTAATTAAAGTAAGAATTAGTAAAAAAGATAGGGCTGTTAAGGAAACTTCAAAAATATTTATGTGGACTCAGTATAATCCCAACAAGGACAACTGCTTTGTAATTATTTGTGTAAAATATTTCTGTGCTAGAAATGATTTCTTGAACCCTAGTAATAGCAAAAAAGGACCATAGTGAATGGCTTAATATTTGTGAACAGAAAAGTTATATTTATAATATAACAAAAATCAAATTGCTAAATTCATTGAACTCCTTTAAGTTCCTATTTCAACAAATTTTTAATGTAAAATGAGAATTAATTTTTAGGGGAAATAATTAACCATTTATCTAGGTTTTTTTTTTTAAACTAGATATAATTTTATTTTTATTTTAGTAAACTATAACTTAAACATTAAGACCAGGCTACATTCATCCTAACCTAAATTAACATGAGGGCTTCAATGTATGAACTTTTGTTAATGAGATAAAAAAACTCTTCTAAGATTTCTTGAAACCCATTCATAAATATTATCTATGCTCAACTAAAGATTCTCAATCTTAAAAAGGAACCACATCCTCTCTATTCAATCAAGGTTAATTTTTGATTTGATTTTTTAGAAATAATTCTTTTTTTGAAATGATGATTCATGATATCTCGGACTTTATCACCTAGATTAATCCCAACTAATAACCAATTCCTAAGTTTAAAAAAAAAGTTTAGTATTTTTTGAATTAATTCTTATTAAAACCCCACATTCTGTTGTATACTCTGTACAATTTTTTCACCTCCTTCAACCGCTCTCCTCTCATCTTGTCAATGTCTAATAATAGATGTCTCACAGACACTTTGAGTCCGATTTTTTAATTATTTTTTGCTTTCGATTTTTGTGCTAAGAAAAAAAAAATTTAAAGATGTTGCAAATGATTACAGATATATCATCAATGGCCTCTTCATCATCAATAAAGTTGAGAGAGTTTATCAAGAAACTATATTCCTAACTAAATATTAATAATAGATTATAATAATGAATAATTTAAGTTCAACCTCTTTAAAAGGTTACAAAGATAGCGTTTTACCTCCAGATATACTGGAAATTATCTTACCGTACTTATCTCCCCAAGACATCAAGAACTTATCAATCACAAATAAATATTACAACAAATTACTAGATTATAAAGATTCTGCAACATTATGGCATGAATTATTTCACAAGTCATATAGTTCATTTTTAACAAATGAAGAACCATTTAAGAATAAAAATACTGAAAACTATTCAACTTGTGAAGAAAATATTATACTGAATCAATACCCTGGTGAATCATGGCATGCATTATATGATAAAAGGTGTAGAAATACTGCAATGTACACATGGGGTTGTTTAAAGCATGCTAGATTGGGTTATACCATGGCTTCTAATGATAATTTGACAGATGAGGCAATGAATGGGACTGTGTCAAGATTTAAATATGGTGTCAATAAGCCAACAAAAGTACCATGGTTTTCCCTTGAAGAAGGTAAGATTAACGAAAGAGATATCTTACATATTTGTGGTGGTGGGTTTTCATTTCAAATATTGACCCGTTCCGGTAAGATTTTTTCAACTGGTGCTACTTTTACTGGTGGTCATCGTGGTCCTGGTCCAAAAGAAGGAGAAACAGATTATAATCCATTTAGAGATGCCATTCGTATGGTACAAAATTCTTATCCAAGAGTGTTTGTTGGGAACTCTACCTCTTTTGCTAATCCAATAAGTACGACTGGAATTCATCATGGTCCTACTCCTACAGCTAATCAAATTACTACGGGTCCAGGTCAAAATAATGTCATACCTAGACCTCATAGAGATATTTATAAAGAAGTAGAAGAATTAGAAGAAAAGGCTAATCAACAAATCCCGGGAAATAAACATATTTCTAGAATGTTTACAAGAGATTCTTTTCCTATTTATAATGATGTAAATAATGATTTCCGTGTAGACGAGGAGAAATATGGAAAATTAAAGTTTATTGCATTGACATCAGGCAGAAGTCATTTCTTAGGTTTAACATCTGATAATGAACTATATTCTTGGGATAACAATGAATCAAATCATGGTATCAAGATTACATTCGATGGGTTACCATCGAGAGAAGATCATCCAATTTTAAAGATTGCATCAGGTTGGAATTTTAACTGTGTTCACATGTATAGAGTTGGGCTTGTCAGTTGGCAAGATCGTTGTGTATTAAAGAAAGGTGACATGTCTGCTAATGCTCATTATAATGTGGTTCCCGGTACGGATGCAGTAAGTGGTGATAAAAGAATTGTGGATTTCACCTGTGTAGAGAATAGTGTCATTTATTATATTGACAACGAGGGGAAGAAATTATGGAAATATGATAATGGCGCTGTAAGTTACATATTATTACCAACTATCCCTGATAAATTGTTAAAATGTATATCATGCTATTGTGCATTGGTCATTTTCACAAAGGATAAGTGTTATACGATTGATATGCATAATGGTAAATTAAATTTACAATCTTTGAAACAACTAATATTAGATGACCCAAAAGACCATATAATATCATTGTCTGCAGGTGATTATCACATTGTCGCTTTAACTGAATCTGGTCAAATGTATTCATGGGGTGTTGAAAGTCAATTTAGTGGGTGTCTTGGTCTAGGAAAACCTGAATACGTAGTAGAAAATCAATTAGGGCGTTGGGATGGTAATAGAAATGTAAAAGTCGCCAAACCAACAAGGATACCATTACCAGAGGGAACATTTTGCGTCGCCGTTGCTGCTGGTGGGTGGCAAAGTGCTGCATTACTTGTGTCTAAGTAAAATAACAATTAATGTATAAAATTGCATTATTTATTTATACTACTATATACATCTGAAAAGGCATCTTTTAGATTTTGGAATAAAATTTATAATACATTCGTTAAGGTATATATTCTAGATATAAGAGTTTTGATGATTTAAACTATTAAGTTAATCTTATATACTAGAACCTTCTTGGGATCCTTCAGTCTCTTTCTTAGTATCTTCTTCTTTTTCTTTAGTAGATTCTGTTTTAGAGTCGTCTTCTTCTCCATTATCTGGTTCAGTCTCTTGGATGGATTCTGGTTTAGAGTTTTCTTCCTCTTCTTCGTTATCGTCTTCATCTTCATCTACTGGAACGAAATTGATTGGATCGAATTTCATTCTTAATCTATCTCTCACATTAGCTTCCTTTGTAGTTGGATTTCTTAATTTAATATTTAATTGGTCAATATTATGTTCTTTCACTAATGATCTAAACACATCATTAACACGTCTACGTCTTAATTCAATTCTAGAACGTAATGGTTTATAATAAGCGATCTTCTTATCATCATTAAATACAATAGCTACTTCACCGAATGGATTAGAAGTATTAGTGTTAACAGGCATATTTGCTACTTGTTTCATATCAAAATCTCTTAATCTCTTAAATTTGAATGATTTATCATCGTCTTCCACGTTCTTAATATCTTCATCAATAACTTTTTCAATATTTTCTTCTAAGATCTTGGAATCGTTCTTATCAGTGGTATACATCGAAATCCATTCATCTTCTTCTAATTCAACAGGTCTAAAGATGGTAGTGTTCAATGCTAATTTACCTCTTTCACGAGCATCTAAAGCAGCACTACCCACTAATCTTAATGTGAAATAATTTTGATCCATGGATGCAGTATCTGGTAATAAATCCCATGTCTTGACAGCTTTCACATTACGTTTGATTGGATGCTTAAAGGAATCAAGATCATGAGACATAGTGTCAAATGTAGATTCAACTTTAGTAACAATCTCTGGAGCATTAAGCATTCTATCATAATCATCACCTTCATCAGATCTTGAACGTTTCTTTTGATTCATAGTATGTAAATTACTTGAACTGTTACCAGATGTGATGGTAGAGGATAAATATTCTGTTCTTCTTAAGAAACTAACCTTCTGGGTATCAGTCTTGACGTTCTTATCCACACGAGGATCTCTTAATAAGACACGATCTTTACTGTCCAATTTAATGTTTTCAAACCCATATAAATATGTGGTGTCATTTTTGTTTAATAGACCTGGTAATTGCATTAAATCCATTGGCATGGCTAAATCACGGTCAATGTTAATCAGTGGTGTGACATTAGTCTTTGTATACAAAGAAGTAATCAATTGTGGAGATTCGACTTCTTCATCTTTGTTTATAGGATATTTCAATAGTTTTGGTGGAACAGTTGGTGGTGGAAGAGTGTTAGAATATTTGATTCTAGCAATATACTCTTGCTTTCTGTTAGACATCCTAATGGCAACGGTATGGATGGGGATAAAATGGTGGAATGGGTCTATATGTCCTGTCTTTTCTAGGAACTCCTAGGGTTTTAATGTTTAAAGCGTTCTTGAAATGTTGAATATTCACTTTTTTAAGAAATTTTAATGAAAAATTATTGAAATTTGAATTTGAAAACAAAGCTTTATTAAGTGTTCAACTATCGAATAATGACAATGAGAATATCAATCAGTGTGACGAATATAATGTTATAATTGAATAAGGTAATAATATACATTTTGTAAATAGTTTATATATGGGAGATTGCTTTTTTAGAATTGGAGAAATTGACTTATTCTTGGTCAGATCCTACTTCTTCCACGGTTTCTGCTCTCCCAATCAATCGTTGTTTGGCTTTATCTTCTTCATCAACATCACTATCTTTATCTCTATCACTGTCGTTGATATCAATGTCTTCCACATTATGCATACCATCCATTTCTTTTTGTAATTCAGTGTTTTGTTCATCTTCTTGAAGATCTTCATCCTCTTCTTCATCTTCGTCTTCGTCTTCTTCCTCAACCCCCTCAACAACACTTTCACTATGTTCATGACCATCACTATCAACATCCATGGCATCATCATCATCATCATCATCATCATCATTATCATCTAATTCATCTGTAGCAATAGCTTCCAAGGTGTTCTTTCCATTAGATTTACCAAATGGTAAGGTAGATTGATCATTTTGATTAATGACCTCTTTTCCATTTCCTACAGCACTCTTAACCACCGAATCTTTACTAAACATCTTCTTGTTTATCACATCTTCTAAGAAATAATATTGTTCCTTTCTTTGAACAGACTCTATTAGATCATCTAATGTCAATCTAGCTTGTTTTGACGCGTTATTCTTATTCTTACTCTTCTTCCCCTGTTGTAAATGGCCCATGGAAAGACCATCCTCAGTAAGGGATTGAACAAATAACTCAGTAGCAAATGCAGCAGCTACAATGGCAGCGTTGGATGTGACGATATAGTCTTTATCACATTTTGCGATCTTTTTGATCTTGGATAAGGGGAATCGAGGTAGACTCGAGGTTTCTTTTACAGCCTTGGTATTATAATCACTCATTACGCGTAATTGGATTATCTTTAGTGGATAATTGGATCGTTTATGGTTGTTTCTCTTTGAATGTGTTATTTAGTCTTTAACGTCATTAAATTTTTCAATGAATCTTTAGTTTGAAATGAATCTTTAATTAAAACAACAACAATTTGAAAAGTTTCAAAGAAGAACAGTTTGAAAGTTCTAACAGCCAGATAAATCACCAAGCAACAAGACCATCAAATATCCATTCAACTGGATAATATTTTGGTTTATATTGTGGATGTTAGTAGCAGGAATTTTATTAAACCTAGACAAGACTCTTTAAAGTAACATGGAATCTTCAGTGAGACAATTAAATAAGAGACCATTTACGACTATGGATCGAACCAGTTCCAACAATATCAATGAGAGGAATGGTCATGGTGTTACAGCCCAGGAAACTGCTTCATGGCTAAAAATACATCAGTCGATGCAGTTACCTAACCATGAAGTTGTGTTTCCTTGGTTACACAGTTATTCCATGAGTTCACCTCCACCATACCCTGATGCCATTTCCATCATCAGATCTATTCCGATCCAAACTACTCGAAGCTTATCTCAACATGATCCCACTTATTTGGATGATACAGGTGTGTTAAAGAATTCTATGGATCCATGCGATTTCCTCATCACTTGGACTGACCAAATTAAATATGAGTCATTGAAATATAATTATGATCCGACAAGTCATGATATTAAACAAATTTTACATGAAATATTTACTACTGAGATTACTAAGTTTTCTATCCCCATGGAGAATGTTCAAGAAATGGAAAAGTTGATTAAATTGTGTATGCTTCATAAGGTTTTACCTTTTTTAAAGACAGATCCATATGCATGGAATAAATATTGTATGAAAAATAATGTTGGATCAAATATTAATAGTAATAGAATAAGTAATCATCATAGTTCTACCACTACAAAGAATTTTCAATCCAGTAATTTCCGCAGATTTGACTTACAACCTAGTAAGATGATAGAATTATCATCAAAATTAATTTTTTATTGTCTCAATACAAAGGATGGGAAGGCCCATGAATCATACTGTCCATTTTGCCAAGAATTATTGCAGCTATTAAACCTGGCCTTAAAGTTCATTAATTTTAGTTATGCAATTCTAGATGGTAAAGTTAATAATATCAGCAACAAGAATTGCCAGGCCTGTAAACAAGAGACATTTATCCTGGAATTTGAAAGTCTTAATGATTTTCCAATAGAAATTGTGGGGACACCACCATTGCTAACAACATCAAAGGAGGTTAAATTGGTATCAAATGAACCGATACCATTAGCATCCAAATATAATATAGTAAGTTTCAACAATTGGAATACTAACCTACAGTATCATGAAAAACTAGAAATGAATAGAATGTCATCAGCAACTTTAATTGATGATGATAATAAAGTATGGTGCGGTAATATGATTGATTACCAAATTTTAATAAACAAATTTAAACAAGTTAACCTACAACAACAATCCGAAATAAAACATGAACCTTATTATTCTCCTTCAAATTCTACGATTAGAATTCCATTTTTAAAGTATGATCCTGCACATCCCAATACTAATGATAAATATTTATTTAATACAAGCTCCATGAACCCATCTTTAAATACTAAATTGGTTATTAGATGTTCTGATCAATCAAATTTACCAATTATAGATAATTTATGGTCCAAATTTCATAAGTTTTTTGCCCATGAGCTTACATCAAGTGATCCAACCGCGCTAGTTGGTGATTATATGTCATTTAATTTTCCATGCTCGGGATCTATTGGATTAGGTAATCTAAATATAAGCTCCATTGAAACAATCTTAAATGTATGCTTTCTTATGTGGCAAGTAGCCAAGTTTACTCCATATGAAATTCTAACGTATTGTACAGATGGTTATACTGAGACAACATTTCTAATTGTGGCATATTCAATATTTATATGGGATCTGCCTCTACAAGATGTTATTTATAAGTTACATTTAGACAAGGATAGACCATTCTTTCTGTTTCAAGTTGATATGCAAGTGTTAGGCCATTTACAGACTTTATTAAGATCATTTAGCCCCAAGAGAGAATCTAACTGGACTGAGAAATTTATGATAGCAGATACTCATATGATACCCAAATTACCATTAACTCCATTAAAGATTGACCATGAAATGTTTAGTTCAATCTTTTTAATGAAGTTACCAGAATTAAATGATTTCATTAAATTGAACGGTCCATTACCTTCCAGAATATTACCTCATATGTATTTGGGCTCATTGGTTCATGCACACAGTCCTGAACTATTACATAACTTGGGCATATCCCATATCGTGTCTGTAGGTGAAAATTTATCTTGGGTCTCCGCTAGTGTTGATAACATTTCCAATTCTAATAACTCAAGTCAAAATGGAACAACACCCAAGGATCTAAGAATAAACCACATTTTGAGAACAAATAGAACTAGAGGTATATCATCACCTCCAAAGGTTTCTAAGATTTTACAAGATATGAATGAAACTAATAATGTAAGAAACCGCGGGATGACAATCAATGATACAAACTCTATCAACGCTGAAAATCATATGATTAATGGCACTAATAATTTGGTAGATCCAGATTTATTTAGTATTATAGAACAAGATGGGTTTAAGATTTGTAAGATTAATAATTTAGAAGATAACGGTAAAGATCCATTAACTGGACGTGGTCAATTAAATGCTGTATTGGAATTTATTGATCAATGCGAACGTAGTGGCGGGAAAGTATTAGTTCATTGTATGGTTGGTGTTTCCAGATCCGCAACGGTGTGTATTGCTGAATGTATGAAAAGGTTAAAGATTGATTTATTAAGAGCATATTTATATGTCAGAGTAAGAAGATTGAATATTATAATTCAACCAAATTTGATGTTTATGTATGAATTATTAAAGTGGCAAGAATCCCTGGTTGGAGTACCACGTACCATTGATTGGCATATCATGTGTAAAGCAATAGCTGAATTAAACCGTAAATACATTAATTAAGTTACACTTGTAACATGAAATGAATTTATAGAAAGAAATTATTAACAATATTTGTATTCCATTTTAATTTTAATACAATATTTATAAATTATATACATGAAGTAATGAAATAAAATAAAAATGAATGATAAGAATAAGGTTTGGAGAATATATTATTTACTATTTACTGAGCTTGTTCTTGAATTTTAGGCCTTTCTGGTCTTGTTTTCATCATCTTGAACCCAGATTTCGATTTTCTATTACCACTGTATTTATATTTCGCGGTAATGATACTTTGCGTATTCTTAGTAGACTTTAATTCATTAAGTTTAGTGATGATCGAATCAATCTTTGACTTTTCTTCTGCCGCGTCATATTTGAAAGTTCTACCTTTTGCATCATCTTTTAAATCACTGAGATTCATTTGTTCCATAAGAATCCTTCTCATAGATAACATTTCCTCTTTAAATTGTGACAATTGTTTTGAATCATTCTTCTTAGCCCGATACAATTTGTTTAAATTCTTCATTGTCATAGAAGAATAAACCTCATTATTAACTTCGTTGTAAAGTAAAGTCTTCATCAATAACCAAAATTTGATATTCCCCCTTTGCATAATAACTTGTCCATCTTTCAAAGTAGTGTTAGTCAAGATTGGAGCGTCAACAAGTTCCAAAGTAGCTTGTTTACCTTTATCACCCATACGAGGTTCTAATTTAAGTACTCTGGTAAACCCACCTGTTCTGGTCTTATACCTATCAGCTAGTTCGTTAACGATTTTGGTTAAAAGTTGTTTGTTATCCCCAGCAAGAAACAAATGAGATTGAATATTACTAATATGGTGCGGCGAGCCTTTACCATGATTATATTTCTTTGCTGATGTGATTATTCTTTCGGCTAACCTTTGTGTTTCCTTACATTTCTCTTGAGTAGTAATCAGGGATTCATGTTGGAATAGTTGTGTCACTAAATTCTTTAACAGGGCGTCTCTGTGTGGTTTTGTTCTTGACAATTTCCTTGCTAATCCCACAGTCATTTTAAATGAGTTAATATCCTTGATTAGTTTAGTAATCTGAATTTGTTCTCCCTTTCAAAAGTTAATAGTTTTCTTTTCTCTTAGTTTAGATTTAAATTTTAGATAATTTGAAATGTTAAATTTAAAGAAACAACAAACAGGGATTAACCAACTAGTTTTAATCCATTTACAAAGAACCTTCTTTAAGCTCAAAGTAAACACATACCGCTAATAATTAAACAAAGTAGCTATAACCAGGATAATATCGACAAACTACTTTATACAACTATACAAGAATGTTACCTAACAGAGTCTTATTAAGAAGTGCATTAGAACCATCCCGTTATCAGGATCAAAGAACTTGGAAGATGACTCCAGCCATGATTAGAGCCAGAAAACCATTCTTTGTACGTAACATGATTGGGTTAACCTTTTTCGTGGGGTTAACTACTGGTATTTATTATTACACTTATTCCTTCTTACATAAGGATAACGATTTTGCAGATGTTCCAATTCCACCTATTGATGAAGAAGATTTGAAACAATTACAAAAAGAATATGAACTTAGGAAGAAGCAATACAATGAGAAGCAATAAGTGAATTGTACCACATCTAAACTAATGGATATTCTTTTACAACAACAGCTTTTTATATATTCTCTCCCAACCTCTTTATTTAAATTCCAATATATAGTTAATTTGTAAATAAATGTGAAATAAAAATGATTCCTCCCATAACAACATTTTTGTTCTTGACAATATTGAAGAGAAGCAACGAAACATCCAACGCCATATCAATTGTAACATGGTCAGTGGTAAATTTCCATTAGAAGACCAAATCGTGCTTATTACTGGTGGTTCTCAAGGTTTGGGTAAACAATTTGCATACAAATATTTTCATCAAACCAAGAGAACCAAGATCATTGTAGTGAGTAGATCAGATTCAAAATTGAAACCTGTTGTGGAAGACATTGAATCTGGTTGTGGAGATGTTGAGGGAGAAGGTATCTGTTTACGCCATGACACTGTCACTGAGAGTATCGTGGAAAAGAGAAGGATCTTTTATCTATCCACGGATTTATCTGATTTTAGTGCTGTCGAAGATATGTTTAACATTTTAATCAAATTTAAACTATGTCCAAGTGTTCTTCTAAGTTGTGTTGGTGGATCAATTCCAAAATTATTCAAAGATTTAACTCCACATGAGATTGAATTAGGTATAAATCAAAATTATAAGAGTGTTGCTACTCTAACACATACATTTTTAAATAAATATGACCAATTATCCCAATCTACACCAGATTATAAATGCCATATTGTTCTCTTCTCTAGTGAAGTTTCATTCTTCCCATTCATTGGGTATGCACAATATGCACCATTGAAAGTGGCATTAAAGTCTTTAATTAGTATCTTAAGACAAGAATTATATGCTCCAGAATACCAAAATAAAGTCAGTTTATCCTGTGTTTATCCAGGTAATTTCAAGAGTGAAGGTTATGAATTAGAAGAATTGACTAAACCTGCCATCACCAAGATCATTGAAGGTCCATCATTTGCCATTTCTTGTGATGAATGTTGTGATAAGATCATATATTGGTTAGATAAAGGTTACAACGACGTTACTACAGATGCTGTTGGGTGGTTACTTATGGCTGTTGACATGGGGTTGAATAAGAATAACAATAACTCATTCTTGTACTGGTTACAATTATTGATCGGTGTGTTAGCCAATTTGATCATTGTCCCAATTTATATGATCACTTGCAAATGGCAAATCAACAATTACTTCAGTGATTTAAACAAGGATGAAAAGAAGAATGATTGATTGTTACTTGATCTATTTACTATTCTCATTCATTTATTAATATCACTCATTTATACAATCAAACTCTTTTTTATTATGGCAACCTCTTTATGATTTAAAATTTTTCAAAAAAAGCGATGAGCTCAAAAACATTTTCTATTGCAAAACTCTTACTATTAACAACTTTGATTTCAACTTTAGATAGCAGTTTATAAATTACATATATATATCATCCCAAATAGAACAAATAACACAATGATGTACACTTGTAACACCTGTTGTCTGGGATTTGAAACCAGTGAATTGCAAAGAGCTCATATGAAATGTGATTGGCATCGTTATAATTTAAAGAGAAGAGTTGCTCAATTACCACCTGTTAGTGAAGCCACGTTTGATGGTAAGATGCAACAAATGAAAGAATCCACCGAGGATGATGATTCTAAAGTGCTAACCAAAAAGGAACAAAGAAGAAAGGAAAAAGAAGCATTATTAGAAAAGAAGAGACAATTATTAGAAATTGCTAGACAAAATATGTTAAAAGCTATGCAAGATCAACAAAAGAAGGCTGAAAGTGAAGGTGTTATGACTGTGGAAGAACCATTACCAATCCCAGTGATCCAACCAAAGGATATTGCTCAAACTGAAAAGGAAAAGGAAGAAGCTGAAATGACTCCAGATCAATTAGCTGAAAAATTAATGGCTGAAAAAATTGCTAATAAAGTTGATATTCCAACTAATGTTTGTCTTTTCTGTAACCATAATCAAAAGGAGAAGCATCTTTCTACTTTCAAAGATATGGAAGAAAATATTGAACATATGTTCAAATTTCATGGGTTTTATATTCCAGAACAAAAATATTTGGTTGATAAAGAAGGTTTAATCAAATATATGGCCGAAAAGATCGGTTTGGGTAACGTTTGTATAGTGTGTAATTATCAAGGTAGAAACTTACAAGCTGTGAGAAGTCATATGTTATCCAAGAGACATTGTAAGATCCCATACGAATCTACTAATGATAAACTAGAAATCTCAGAATTCTACGATTTCACAAGTACTTATCATGACTATAAAAAACCTGAAACGGTTATTGTCTCTGCTGCTGATGTTGCTGCTGCTGGTGAAGATGATGGTGAATGGGAAGATGTCACAGATGAAGAAGATAACGAAGAAGAAGAAATGCCAGAAGAATATCTATATAATGATGGTATGGCTTTACATTTACCAACTGGTATCAAAGTGGGTCATCGTTCATTACAACGTTACTTCAACCAAGTGGTTAAACCAGAAAAGGAATTGACAGAAGGTCAAGGTACATTAGTTGCTGCGGATACCAGATCATTCGTTACTACTTTTGATAAGAAGACTGTCCAAGTGCAACAAAGAGCTTGGCAATCTGAAGTCAAGGATAAGAAGAGAGATGACAAACGTTCTGCTAAGTTCATCAACCAACAAGCCCATTACAGAGATCAACTGTTACAATAAGCTTTCACCATTGTTCTCTTATTTACAAACACTCCAATGTATATTATATATCCTTTCTTTTAATAGGAACCTTCGCTTTAATTAATTAATTAATTTTTTATTCTAATTTGATTCTAAAATTGAATCGCAACCAACTTTTATAACTTAGAGAGAAGAACGGGACAAGAACAAGCCAACCAAATTTGAAATAAGGTGTAAACTAAAGTAATGTGGAGACCTTGTAGCAGAAGATTATTTACCAATACAACAAGAGTATGGAATGCTCAAGCAACCGAAACGGTGATCAAATCTACCGCAAATGATATTAAAGGGAATTCATCCTGCTCCATGGGTACTAAATTAAATCTAGGGATATGGAAAGACACTAAGAAGGATCCAGTTGCTAAGGCAGATAATGAGTATCCAGAATGGTTATGGAAAATCATCCCATCGGATGGCTCTGTGGAGACAAAGATCGATCCTCTTGTCAAGAGAGCTAAAGATCTAAGGAAGTTACATAGAAATCAGATCAAACAAAACAACTATCTAAGTAAATTGAAGTAGTACCAACGTTATAAGGAATATTTATATTCAAAGTATATATACACATGTAAATAATATTTAATAGAAATTCGATTATTCATATTCTAACCAAGTTACAAATTAGAAATCAGTGACCCTACCGTTGAAGGACCAATCTCCATGTCTAATAGGATCTTGTTTAGGTCCACCAACTTCACCAGTCCTTGGATTAGTGTCACCTTCAAATTCTGGAATAGTCTTGGTGTATTCAGGTGAAATTCTACCAATATCATCTTTATCCTTCAAAGTTTTTCTTAAGGCTTCTAAACTTTCTTTGATGGAAGTAGGTCCATCTTCATTTAATACAGACTTGTTATATTCTTTAATAGTGTCTTCTGCATTTGCTACTTTTTGCAATCTTTCAAATTCTTCTTGTTCTTCACGAGGTAACTTAGGTGGGGATGGCATTTCTTTATTTGTGTTTAAATGTCTCATCCAAACAGGGGTTCTTTTCACCATTTGGGTGGTAAATTTCCCACCCTGTAATAACATTCTAGCACGTAACATATTGGTGTAGTGGTTGATTGGTTTTAATTATTTGTTAATATGGTTTATTATACTTTATATATACTATTTGTTGAGAAGTCCTTTAAGAGACCCAAATTTAAAGAAATGGAGTTTTTGTTCATGAATTTCTTATATAATAACTTTAATCACTATATAAAAAGATTACAAATACAGTCGATATTTAAATACTCATCCGAACACCTTCTAAAAGATCTTCCATGATCTGTTGATGTCTATCACTGCCCTGGATGGTACTCAGGATACCAAAACATTGTAACAACGTTAATTTATCCTCTTCTGTAACACCGCTTTCTTCTTCTTCGTTAAGAATATATGCATAAAAACTTTTGGATACA
Organism: Monosporozyma yasuniensis; assembly: GCA_030558655.1. Lineage (NCBI taxonomy): Eukaryota > Fungi > Ascomycota > Saccharomycetes > Saccharomycetales > Saccharomycetaceae > Monosporozyma > Monosporozyma yasuniensis. The sequence goes on along the minus strand of JAKTQC010000055.1, from coordinate 37,618 downwards.
CCATCATCGCTATGAATAAAGTTTTGGTAATATGGTAACACAATAGAGTCTCTAAAACACTTTAATAATAATTGTTCAATAGAAAATCTTTGTTTTTCACTGTTATGACTTGTTTTACTCGGACTTGGGTTATTACTCCCCATTACACTCAGATTGTTGCTACTATTAACTCTGTTAAAATCAATATTTAAATCTAAGAACACATTGTTTCCTGTTGTAGTGGCAATATTAGTTGAAGATGAATTCGAACTGGCGGTGGCAATTGTGCTCAATGCAGAACTGTTGTAACTACTACCGGTCTTCAAAATGGAATCATCACCATTGGATCCTTTCGAACCAATAATTTCTGAATCCATATTGTTATCAAGACTAGTCACATCGTTAAAATCTTTACCTTTATTGGAAGAAACAATACTAACGTTATCTTTCTTGGTAGAAGATCCTGATCTTTTCTTTGTATGTTTCGAATGATTATGGAAACTTGTTTCTAGTGGCAAGAGTACAGCCACAATATCATAATATATCTCCTGGTAAAATAACTGCCATAAAACACCTAATCTCTTCAATGCAGTATTCATCGTATCTTCATTATTATAATTAAAAACCACTTGATTCTCAAACACATATAGTGATGTAATGATAAACTCTTCCATTTCTTGAAAGATCTTAGTCCATGTAGTAGAAATCTTAGAGTTTGTCTTTAATTGAATATAGAATCTCAATATACGGTTTATATCTTCAATCTTTGCTGGAAGTTGCCATATTCTTTGATTTTTAAACAATTCGACGACGACACTGCAGTATATCCCCCAAACATTACCAGAAAGGATAAATAATTCCTGACTGTTAAAAGTCTTGTAATTAGCCTCTAATGATGCCATATTCTTCAACAAATCATGCAAAATCGCTACATTAGTAGAATCCAAAGCATCGTCCTGTTGTGTGATAGCTAAAGCGGCATCGTTTGTTGCGTTTAATACTGTTGGATTAAATGAGTAGACAGATTTTCCTGAATCAATGATACCACCAGTAGTATTATGTATGAAATGTACCGGAGATCTATGTCTCCCAACAGATGAATGTAAAAATTTACTTAAGGAGTTCGGTATAGCTGGTTCTGCAGTATCTTTTATGTGTTGATTGCTCTTTGAACGAAAGATCTTTCGTGTTATCTTAACAAATGGGTTTGTGCTCTTATTACTACTAGTGGATGCAATTGAAGTGTTAGCATTTGATGTTGTACTTCCAATAGAGTTAACAGTATTTTCTCTTGTAGAACGAACTTTAGAAACTGAGAGATTTTGAGGAGACAGTGGTGTTTTCTCTCCACTCATCATAGATGTATCAATCAATGAAGTTGATAAATTTATAGAAGAACTTTTATTTGAATTATTTTTAAACAATTTATCACTATTATCTTTGATAGTGGAAAGACTAAAGATGGAACCTCTTCTAGTTTTTGAATGACGACTTTCCAAATCTGAATTTGAATGAACAGAATTAAGATCATTAGCAGTATGCCTGTGATTTAAAGAATGCAATGGATTATGCGTTTTTATGGCACGTTCAAAGGAATCTGAACTTTTCCTCATCGGTGTGATGTGACTGGTCTTAATGTGATTCGTAGATTTTGCCTTCGTCAACTTCTTACTACTCTTCTTTCCCATTGAAGTTATGTCTGACGAGGAGGAATGACTTGATCTTAGACTCGTGTTTGATTTCCTTAAGCCGGGTGCTTGGAAGATAGATTGGAAACCAACATTTGACCATTTTGGTGTAGTAGTATTACTAGATGTATTATTCATGGTATTGCTCAATTTTTGTAAATTATCATTATTATTCAAAATAACGTTCTTATCAATAATACTGTTACTTGTTGTATATCCACTCTGATCATTATAACGGGAATTTGTGTGTAATTCAGAAGAAGTAGATGAAAGATTATTATCACCATATGCTTCTGTATTTAACAGCGTCTGAGGAACAATTTCAGAAGAAACACTGTATACTCTTGATTTGTTTCCTCTAACATTTATTCGATTTACCTCAGGTGGATTCTTAGATAAACTTGTTAATGGTTGCAATGTGACACTTCTTCTTCTATTCAGTTGCTGTGATTGCTGTGGTTGTTGTTGATATCTTAAATCTGGAGTCGTACCTGCACTCTTTGTATGAGGAATACTGTTATTAACCATTTCACTACCACCTAGTAGGTATTGGATTGCTTTGTGAGGATGAGTTAGATCTGTTTTGCTATCTTGTGGTGTCTTTAGTCTTAAACCTTTATTTGATTAAAATAATATCGATTTAAAGATATTGAAAATTTATTGAATTTGTGATGAGATCAGATCTTACCAGTTAATATTCAGTTACAAGAAATAACAGTGGATAAAAAGGTTGGACCGTGCCCAAGCCATGTTTGATCCTTTAGATTTATATGATAGCCCTGTTGTGGAAGTTTCGAATAATATCGTGAAGCCATATGTTGCTACAGAAACTTCAAAACTTACAGAAAAAAACCACGATGATCTGGTAGATGAAGATGAAGAAGACATTCCAATTACTGTCTTAGATCTACCAATGATTAAGTACGCCACCCCTAATGTTGTATTGACGGTATTAAGATTATTACGTTCAGATAATCAATTAAATTTTAAAAGTGACAATGATTCAAATCTCAAAATTGAATCTTCAGATGAGATAGCAGCATTCTGTGAAAAAAGAGAAATTACCATAGAATGCCAGGATGAAATAGTGGATTGGTATGCTAACAAATGGCCAAATCCACTTTTAAATACATTATCAAAGATCATAAATAAAATTTCAAATTTGAAGACCACTGAATCCAAAGATAAATTATTAAGCTATTATACATCCATTGTGCGATACTGTGAACAACATAGACAGACTGAAGCAAATGAAGTCACAACATTCGAATTGATTCTTAAAGAAGCCAGTTTAAGAATAAGTGAGTCGTGTGGTAGAACCGCTTTTCCATCCATGCATCGTGATTTCCAATTTAATAACTTACAAAAAGTTATAAAATTATTTGAACCATCTATGACAGCTGATAACTTAGGTTGGAAAACATGGGGTGCTTCCATGGTTCTATCTCAAACATTAGTCGAAGATGATAAAAACTTTGATTTTAATTCCTTCGGTGATGCTAGAACACAAGGGAAATTAAGAGTTTTAGAATTAGGTTCTGGTACTGGATTAGTTGGTATTTCTTGGGCAATGAAATGGAAGGAATTACAAGAAGCTAATTCAAACGCTGACAATAAAATTAATATGGAAATTTATCTTACAGATTTACCCGATATTGTTGACAATTTAAAGAAAAATGTGACAAATAATGATCTTGATGGATGGGCCTTTGCAGATGTTTTAGATTGGACCAACCCATCCAGTTTTATTGAACAATATGGAGATGATCAATTTGATGTAATATTAGCTGCTGATCCAATTTATTCTCCAGATCATCCTCAGTGGGTTGTTAACATGATGGATAAGTTCTTGAAGCCCGAAGGGATCTGTCATTTCCAAATTCCTATTAGAGACAAATACGCTAAAGAAAGACAAGTGTTGATTGATCTTTTGGAAGAAAATACATTTGATGTCATAAAATCCAAATATGAGGAAGGTAATGACGATTGGGGGTTAGTGAAATATCTATATAGAAAGATAGTACGTAAGAAATAAGCGCATTATCGATGCATATCTAATATATAATATAATATATCTATAGAAGTTAGGTGTAATGCTACATTCAATTATTGGACAAATGAACTGGCCACACCTGCTTGTACTGTTTTATTTGGATCAATATTATGACGTATCTTAATCAACTCATTCTTTAATGGTTGGTACCAGACATTTAATTCTTCTGGAGAAAATTTCAAAAGATTATCGATGGTTTCAGTTCTTAATTGAACAGTTTCTGGCTCAATAACATGATTATCCACATTATCAATTAAATTAGACATCACTTTAGGTAACGACAAGATTAAATAGTTCATTGAATGTTTATATTGTGTTATTTTTTGTAATAGTACCATTTGTTCTGTGTAAGGTAGTTCTAAGATAGAGTCTGGGGTTAATTCAGATTTAATTAATTCAAAAGTATATTCATTTGAGACTAGGTTTCTAATTATTGGTAACTTAGATGGAGTTAAGATAACAAAATCTTCGATCAAAGATTTATAATAATCAAACAAATATTCTGGGTTGATAAAAGATAAATATTCATCAATAAAGTCGTTCTCAATTGACACATGCAAATATTTGTCATCTAATTCTTTGAAAATGGTTAAATCAGACAAACACGAAGTCCTTTGAAAGAACTTGAATAAATACATCTTGGCAAAACTTATTATCTCAACATTCTCCTCTCTTTTATCAAATATTTGACCCATATATAGGATCACTGGTTTCAAAAAATCTAATAACCAAAATTGGTTAGGATTTGAGATATAGTTAAACCATTTAGTATAGTATTTTATAACATGTAAAAATAGTAAAATATCATTATTAATTATTTTCCAGATATCTTCATTGGATACTAGAAATAAGTCCTGGTTAAAATCAGTAACTGAATGGATATGTTCTAATAAAATTTCTAGAAGGTTTAATAAACGTACAGTAGGAAGTGAATTTAAATTTAACTTTATTAATTGTAATAATTTTAAATTATTCTTTAAAATGTTATCTCGAACTAATTGATCTGTAGATAGATTGTACCAAATCTTGTCAATTTCATTAATAACAATGATATCCGTGTCATCCTTAAAATATAGATCTAATAATATGTCAAAGATAATTGTAGATGCAAGGATACCCTTAGGGTAAGATAAGGATACAATCAAACATGCAGATTGCACTAATGGCACAACTGGAGATTTTAGTGCCATTTGTAAATCTTCTACTGTGAATGTCTTTAAAATATCATCGAATGTAGTTAAATGGATCAAACCGTTTAAAAACTCTAATAGTATATCATAATCTATATATTCGACTGAGTTCGCAGTGTATAATAATAGTTGTTTAATGGCAAGTAATGTATCACGAGTAGGGAATGGAGTATCTGTTAAAACACTAATTTGCAAAGAACATTCATTCATGGTGGAATTTAATTTTTCAATAAGCTCATCATTAACTTGGGTTTCGTTGTCTTGTAAAATTGACACTTGATCATTAAAATTTTGTAATAGTCCTTCAATTTCAGACATATTCGCTAGGGTTAGTGGACTTAAGTTGTAGTTTATATCTTGTTTATCTCCTTTTTAGATCAAAGCTAATTGAATCAACCCATATTTTTTTTAAATGTCAACATTTCACACATTGAAATTTAGAGATCAAATTATTATTAATATTATTAAATTTAAAGGATAAGTATGAGATATATATATAACAAAAAAAGAAGATGAGAGAGAAGTAGAGCTACATACACTGTTATATAAATATATGGTAGCAGCATTTTGGTTATTAAAAAATGATTATATTTTTTTTGTTATTATGTATATATTTTTATGAGGTCATGACAGAATTTTCACGTATCATTCAATGTATGTATATGTGATTGAAAATTAAGATGTGAATGATGAGATGTATCCACGTTATATATAGTATTATGAGAGGGAATATTAGTATTATTATTATTATTGTGGTGGTGGTGATGGTGGTGGTTGTTATTTGTTATGGATGAATTATCATCATGCGATGTAGGGGGTGTATCTATTGGATCCATTAAGATATAATTAATCTTTTCTCTATCCAAAAATTTAAAATACTCCCATACAAATTTCAAAGTTAATAACAAGTTATTGACAATTGGTACACTCTTGTTTATTGTAATAATTGGTATTGATTTAACTAATTCTTTTTTTTCTTGTTTAGGTTTTTGAATTTCCGTGATAGATAAGGCAACGTTTGGGATAAAATTTAATGATGCTAAAGTCTTTAACTCATCCATTTCAATAAATATACGATATGGATACCTTTGTATAAATTTAAATCGATTGAATGGTAAATCTTTATGCATTAATGTCTCTACCCATTGTCTTACTTGTGTTAAAGTTGTATCTATGGGTTCAAATTTATGAATAAAAATTTGATTAGTGGGCATGAATTTAATCTTCAATTTACAATATGTGTTTGATCTTAAAGTGAGTGAGCTTATGTTATTTATATCTGGGTGCTTCTTACTTGGTATAAATATTAATTTTGACTTTGATAATTGTTTATTATTTGTCTGTATGGATTCAAAAGTGCTTAAAAGATTTAATAATGAATTAATTTGTGGGGAATTATTAGAAGGAGGGGAAACTTTACAAATTAATTTTCTGTTATTGAAATAATAAAATCCATCATTATCTGTATCGTTAATATCACTGCTGAATAGACTTTTAATGTATTTCCATTGTTGAATATCATCAGGTAATATAAATTTCAAATACAGACAAGTTATGGTGATTGACTTGTTTTCAATATCTATTTGTTGAAAGCTTGATACATTACTTTCATTTGGAGTGATCACTTGTATGAGTAAAGGTAGTTCATTAGCTACTGACATATAAATACCTTGATATATATCATCTACTTGTATCATGTTGTAAGTAATATTAATTTAAGTCTTTTTTAAAAATATATCATGTAGTTGATTTATGGTTGGATTTTATAATAAGTTGTTTAGGTATGGATAAAATTTCTGAATATTTTTACACGTTTAAGTTTTTTTTGTCTTCAATGGAACAGTTTGTCAAATGTCTTTATTTTAAATATTTTCTTTTTTCACTTATTCTTAGCAACTGCAAAATGTAATAAAAATAGAGGCGGTATCAACTTATATTTGCTATCTTTAGGAGGAAACTGGGAGTTTGTTTAAAAGAAAAGTTAACTAATTAAAGAGGGGGTTATTCGGAATGATAGAGAGCTTGTAAGGCAATATTCCGGATATGCACAGTAAATAGGGATAAAGTTTTCCTTACCTCTCTTTACGTCAAATGTTAAAAGATATAACTAAATTCTCGTTAAACAAGTATTAGCAACCAGAATAGAAGCTTTGTGTCTTTTTGCATCTCGAGAAAATTAAGAAATCACAACAAGAACAGCAACTCTTACGTCTTTGCCCAAGGCGGGCAAAATGGAACACCGAAGATCCGCCGAGTTTCCAATCAGTCTTTAATCGCTCATAATAGATACAATATGCAGGTGTTATTGTTTTAGAGAGAGTGTTATTATATCAAGGTTTGACCACACAATACATTTTGCACAGGCACAAACAATGCAAGAAGTAAATCTTATTATACATTATAATAGAAGTGTATTGTTTGTTAAAGAATGGGCTGATATTAGGGGTGGGGGTCACAGCAGACGAATACCATACACTTTTCTTACAAAGTGTCACAATTTAAAGAAGAACAACCAACCATCAAAAACAATGGTAACTGTAAGGTTGCCTTAATGTAACTGATGCAAGAGGCAATTTATGAGCCGGTTATCAACATGTAACAATTGGGATATATCGGATATTTCCACTGTTAAAATTTGAGATTAAAGTTATATTGACATTCATACTAAGTAATAACTGAATTTTACACAATCGAGAGAAGTAGTTTTGCTGGCAAAACCAAGTATCTAAAAACCGGACTCGAATGCATTCCCCTTTTTTTTTTGGAAAAAAAGTGGAAATTGGATCAAAAATTGATAGAGACATCTTCTATTAAAAATGTGAGTTGAAGGATTAAACTCGTCACAGTTCAATTGTATTGTTAGTGTCTTGAAATGATTGCATAAACAATGCAGCTCTTTTTACATGAAACTAATAAGTAATTTCAGGGTGATAAGAAAAATGGAAAAAAAAAAACAGGGTTGAATATATTCATCATATTGCAGAATTTAATTGATTCAAAACGTGAATTTTGAATAAAATATCTTTAGTCTCCAATTCAGATAAATCTTGAATTAAGGTTTGTTATAGTTGTTCTAAAGTTTCAAAATTGAATGTTAGACCATCCTTAGCTCTAAAAAAAACTAGACTCTTAAGCTAGTTTGAAAAGTAAACCTATCCTTTTCATTATATCATTACTTCTGGAAGAATAAATTTAAATTTACTATAAATGTTACTGCTTCCCAATACAAATAATCAGTTCCTGTTTATATGTCGCACTACTCACTTTACACTGCTTTATTCTCCCATTTAACCTTGAAGGTAGCGATGAGCTTGATATGAAAATAATAAAAAAATCTGACATCGGAAACAAAAAAAATTTGAAGTTTTGTGAAAACTGTAAACAAATACTAAATACAGTGGAGTACCTTACAGATCTTTCAAAGCAACAACCTTGTAAATCATCAAATATCATATAGGATAGTATGAACAGTGAAAGTGATATTATTCCAACACAAGTATATGAAGTTGAAAATGATATTCCTGAGATAAATGGGTTTAAACTTGGTGATACTTTGGGGCAAGGTTCCTTCGGTATAGTAAAGACTGCATCATTAAATGAAGATCCATCCACTGTTGTGGCAATTAAATTCATTAATTTAGTGAAATGTAAAGAACAGGGCATTACAGAAAAGATAATCTCTAAAGAAGTTGTTATACATTCTGAATGTTCAAAACATCCAAATGTATTAAAATTGATCGATTGTAATATCGATAAAGATTATTTATGGATAATCTTAGAGATGGCAGATGGTGGTGATTTATTTGATAAGATTGAACCTGATGTTGGTGTAGATAATGATGTGGCCCAATTTTATTTTCAACAATTAACTAACGCTATTGCATTTCTGCATGATTCTTGTGGTATCGCCCATAGAGACATTAAACCAGAAAATATCTTACTAGATAGATACGGTAATTTAAAATTAGCAGATTTTGGCCTTGCTACAAAATTTAAAAGAAAAGATGGAACAGTAAGAAAATTCAATGATACAGTGGGCTCTCCCCCATATATGGCACCTGAGATTTTTAATTCATCCAAAACTACAAGATATTATGCCAATTTAACTGATGTCTGGTCTATTGGTATTTTCATATTTGTCTTACTGACAGGGGAAATTCCTTGGCAATTTCCAATTAAAGATGATGCTAGTTTTGCAGATTTTATGTCTAACAATGGTAATATTAATTCAGGTCCTTGGGCTAAGATTGATTTCAAACATTTAAACTTGCTCCGCAAAATATTACAAGATAATCCATCAAAGAGAATTCGAATATCAGAATTACAAAATCATCCATGGTATTTGAAACACAATAAATTTGCTAACTCTAAAGGACTTTGTAAGGATCCACATGCTTTGGCAAGAGCTTTAATGTCAAACTTACAAATTTCATTAACTACAGAAACATATGATACATTCATGAGTCAAGATCCATTTACCATTAAAAATTCTTTGATACAGGGGATTAAAACAGGACCTATGGATAGAGATAACTTTGCCACACAACCTTTACAAAATGATATTGCCAATTTAGAGCATCAAAATATCAATCACAACGACATTGCATTCAAAGACACAAATATTGAGGATAAATTTTTTTTCAATACCCAAAAACCATTCACACAGTATGAAACAGCAATGATCCCTAAGACAACCAATAGACTTGAAAAGAAATGGCTCGATTACATCAGTAATGATGTGGCAATTTTACAATTTGTTACAGATGAAAATGAAATCAATCATACACAAATTAGTGATTCTAAAAACGTAGATTTAAGATTTAAACCATTCAATCTGACCAAATTCTTTTCTTTAGAATCTATGGATAATATCTTATCACTTTTGGAAAAAGCACTAAAATTATCTGGTATTCATGTTAAACCCGATTTATATGACAGTTTTCTTAAATTATCTGAAAAGTATAATGATATTAAGAAGGTATTTCCGTTACAAATTAGTATTAAGACCGTGGATAGAAGACATTCAAGTTTATATGGTTCCATCATTATCAACCTGGTTAGTTCCGAGTTGAAAGTATTAGAATTTCAAAGAAAAAGAGGAGATCCGTTAGAATGGAGACGTCTTTTCAAAAAGATTGCCTTATTTTGTAAACAAATAATATTAATTCCAAATAACTAAAATCAAGTGTAAAAATAGAATTTAATTATAATGTGTTGATATTCCTTTAATGTAATCACTTTTATTGAAGTTTAGTACGTTGATATAATTATTATTCAAAGTTTGTCTATAGAAATATAAAGTTATAATATAAGATAATATCCTTGTTCATTTATGGGAAGTTCCATAAATTAAGTTTCGTCAGTATTATAATATTCCAATTTCATCATGAAATCAAGCAATTCGACACGTAAATTTCTTCTTTCCGCTATTGGGATACCTGCTAACTCAGTTGTAGAAAAATTATGTAATCTATTAACCAACTTTCTGGTCTTTTTAGACGGGAAATGGACTTTTAAAGATGGTGTAGATTCTCTAGAAGTACTCTCCCCTTCTGCATCATTATGCTCTTTATTATCTGTCATATAAGAACTTTCCAAATCACCTTCCTCTTCTTCGTTATCGTTTATTTCGATTATCTCGGCTTCTTGGCCAACTACATTTCCATTTGGATCTAGTAATAAATTATTTTCCTTAGTTGGGACTGCATTTGTTAAGTCTAGTTGAGTTGGAATTGGAACGGATGATTGAGAGCCTGTGGATACTAGTTGTTGCTTTATTGCTTGAGTTTTAGTAGAGACAAGTGTTTCAGGTATGATATTTTGTGAATCATTCTTGTATTGACTAGCAAGCTTTTCGACCAACTTCAAAGAATTGAAAATTGGAATACGGATCTTTTGTTTCATCTCATCATCTTCTGATTTATGTTTGACCTGTGAATTGCTCGAATCCTTCTCGATATGTTCCACTACATTGATTTGACTATTTAACATTGCTTTTGAATTATCGATATTATTTGAAGAAACGCCTTTTTCATTAATTTTATTTTCACTTACTGATGGAGCCTCACTAACAGATCCCTCATCAAGCTTATTGGCAGTATCTATTGGGGCTGAATGATCATCAGCATCAGATTGTTTTCCAGTGTCTGGTTGAACAACTGATAGACTATTTTGTACAGATGGTTCAATATATTCATTGACCTCTTGCTCATTAATCTTTTCGAGATGTTGAACTTCTGTTTCATGGATAGGTTCTTCATGTAGCCGCTCGGACTCTTCCGTTAAATGCATAACTAAATCAGTCTTATTGTGATTTTCATCAATTTTATTTTCAATTTGTTGTTTTGTGTCGGAAGTATCAGCTTCTTCTTGTTCTTCTGTATATATATCTTCTGTTGTATTGTTGGTTTCTATAGTAGGATCATTGCTTTCAACTGGTGTTTGAATTGCTTTTCCGGATGTAACTGCTTTAAAATTAACAACATTTGTTTTTTCTTTACGTATTTGATCGTTTCGATGAGCCAATGTTGTGCGTTTAAGAGGTGATTCAACTTCAATAATATCAGAAGAATTTCTCCTCCTCTTGATGGGAGATGATAACGACAATACCTGTCTTTGAACTTTAGCATAACTATTTCTTGAAACTGGAGAAGATAATGGTTCTTCTCCTACAGTTCTAATTGTTGATATCCTTTTACTAATAGGGTTTACACTTGATTGGAAGATGCCGTGGATATCAATACCAGATTTAGGGTTTGTAGAGGCTTTCTGTTTTTCTATTTGTGATAATCTTTCTATTTCTTCAATACTGGAAGGACTGTCATTAATTTCTGATTGCTTATCTTGAGAAATTTTCGAAAGAGAACCTGAATGTATTTTCTTTTGTTTATAATTTACTTCCAGATCAACAACTTCTGTAATACCTTGCTCAGTGGTCTTGGCTACATCCTGATCATATTCGTTTTGTTCGATGGGCGTCTTTAATTGAAATAAAGTATTGCTTTGGGTACTAGTAGTAAAAGGAAGTTGAGATTGAATTTTTGATTGATCATCTTTATATTCTTCATTTGAAGACATAACATTACTCGAAGTGATAATTTTTCCAGCAAGGGAAGGATCGGTGTCACTTAAATCAACTGGCTGACTGGCTAATTGCTTTTGAGATGGAGTGTCCACTTTTTGGGTAGCTGGAACTTGAACTTCTGACTTGTAATTATTTCCTTGTTCATTTGATTGTGTTTGTTCGTTTGAAGAGGGTTGCGACAAATCTTCATTTTGATTCTCAATATTTTCTTGGATATTTTCAGAATTATTTTGTAGTTCAGCATATATTTTTTCTAAATTATCGTTAACATCAGCTTTCCACTTTCCTTTCCCGAGTAGTTCGACTACGATTCCCATTAGTCTAGTTGAATAGTTGGATTTTGCGACAGGAAAATTGGAAACAAAACATTCTAAAAGATCCACCAAGCAATTTCTTTTGTTCTTTTTAAAACTAACAATCAAATCATTAAATAATTTAAACTTTTTACTCTTTTGGGTCACAGGTGAGTTATCAGTGGAATTTAATAGAAGGACAGTAACCACATTTGAGAATTTTCCCAGATCAACATATTTCTTACTATTTAAGAAAGATCTTGCTAAAGAGATTGCATAGTCTTGATCCTTGGTTTCAAACATTTGAGAAATAGCTTGGTCGATTAGAGCATTCATTCTGCCTCCAGTCGAGCACAAATTAACAATAAGGTTGATGGGGAAATGGCTCATAATATCATATATCTTTGTATTGTGATTAGAGAAGAACATTTCAACATGCGTGAAATCAGTTAACTGTAAAGATTGTTCCATAATATTATTAAATACCTTCCAGTTATTTTCAGCATATGCTATCTCTAATAGATTCAACACTACCTTCTGCTTTGCTTCGAGTGATAATTTGCTTGATGACTGAAATAGAGTAGAAGAAAATAAATCAGAATGATCTGTTATGGCATATAAGCCCTTTTCCTTTAAAAGAATTTCTAAAACGTAAGACAATTTATCTTCTGGTATACTTGCTATATTAGATAACATTAAAGATGAGATGGGAGTAGAATCATCTTTTTTAACCCCAATATATTCAAGGTATTCTATCTTTATTTTTTCCAAAACGATTGGGTTCTCGAAGCAACACTCTCGAATAAATTCAGTCATATTGTTATTATGTAATATAGGTAACAACACGCTGAAAAGTTCATTTTTCCTTGGAAGTATATATTTTATTAGTTGTAATGTAAAAGTTGTTAATCTTTGATCGTTATTTGATAAACACCCTTTAATGAAATATTCCAAAGTTGCAATTGACCAAAATTCACATGAAGGACCCGCGATTGTGTAGTATGGTTCGTCCATACGTGGAAAAATAGTTAAAAAGTTATCTATAATAGCTTCCTTAGGAATCATTTGAATAATCTTCATTAATAAATTGAAATCTCTGTAACTCATTTGAGGAGATAATAGAGTCGAACTTAACCAATTAATTGTATAGGTCTTGCAATTATCGTCATCAGTTTCTAAAAATTTGTAAAATATTAATAATTCTGATAACTGACTTCTGGTTGACTTTATTATGTCTTTCATTAACTGCACAAGGATATCGCCACGATTAAAATTCATTTTATCAAAACATTCAAAGTAGGATTTCAAGTTATCATCTTCTTCCATAAATATCAAAGAAGAGAATTTAGTAAAGAGAGAAAATGTCAACGAATAAAATGAATCTGTGGCATTAATTGGAGGGCGGCAACAATTTTCTAGATAGTATAATAAAAGGTTACGTAATTCAATAAATGTTTCGGAGATGATAAAAGTATCTGGAACTGATTGAATTAAAGCCTTTAATAAAATAAAACAGTCATTATCGAGGCCATGTCGTTTTATCATATCGAACATAAAATTTTCAACCACTGAAAACATTGTTGGATGTGTTTGGAAGGGTAAAGATGGAATTTCGCTTATTGGAATGCCACCACTTGCCAGGACTGCAAATGAAAGTTGCTTGTTGTTAGGAGTATTACCCATTATCTTTTTGTTCTTTTTAGGAGATCTTAATTCTGATGAAGAGTCACCTCCCAATAGCTTGGTTAAAATATCTATAACTAACCTTTTAGACTGAAAATGGGGTAATTGCAAAGAAAATATCAATGAATAAATTGGTGTTAATAAATGTTCCCAAACAGATTTGAACACAGTCATCAAAATTTCTGGATTGTATGTTGTGTTAGTAAAGGAGCATACCATGGTGTATGTAATTGCATTGATACAGTATGGTGTACCTCGTAGAATTGCAGAATCACAGTCAACTACAGTTGCCATTTCAAATGGAATTTTAAGTATCGTGAAGCATCTGGATTGGACATCCTCATGAAACTTGTGAAGGTTCATACAAATATGATAGATTAATATTCTCCATGATTTTAATGCTATAAATTTAGTTTCTGGATTATTTACTTCAAACGCAATCTTGTTTAAATTTAACCATTTATTTTCATTTATATCAGTTTCGATAAATTGCAATGTTGTCTTAAAATTACTGAATAATATTCCCACCAAGGTTACCCAAAGATCTACTCCTTGTTTATGCTTCTGTTGATCTTTTTCTATCTGTAACAAATATTGAATATGATTATGGATTAATGTTTCTAAAGTTTGAACATCTTCATTTAAATCAGATGGTAAAGACTGAGAACTTGATGAAATTTCTTTCATTCTTGTCAAAAACTTTTGAGGTAAAACCTTGCTTATAGGTTCTTGAGTGATCGTGGCATTTAAATTAGTTACTTCCTTATTATTGGTGTCCAGCAATTTCATCATTAGCACAGATAAAAGTGAAGTAGAATTAATAATAATTGCTTCGCTATAAATAGCGTCTTCAACCAATATTCTTGGTAAAATTTCACCGCATAGCCAAATTTCCATATTTTCAATCATTAATTTAGGGAATGAAATCAAAAGAGACTTGATAAATAATATTTTTTCTTTCATATAACTCTTACTTTTAATCTCTTTAATGTCTGGTATCATGTTAATCAACTTTTGAACCTCATTGTTATTAGGACAATAATTATAAAATTTCTCCTTGCTTAAAAATGTAAGGTTATAATTAATGACTTGTTTATTAGAATTTTGGTTAGTTAATGCTTCATTAGCTAATTTGAATAATATTTTAACATCTGATTGTAAACTTGGATTATTTGACAACCAAGTGACTATTTTGAAGTTTGATAATATTATAGTGAAGAATTTAACAATTTGAATATAAAGTCTTGTTTGAAATGGGTCAGTAGTTCCATTTGTAGCTAATAAATTATTTTGGATAGATTCCCAATGTGGAATACATACTTTGGATATTCTAAGAAAATTTTCAATTATAATAATAACTTTCTTTTCATCTAATTCATTATTCATCTTTTCTGTATTAATAAATAAAATATTATTAAAAGTGGCATAAATTTCAAATCTTTTGTTTGAGTAAGGTTCTTCGTCACGTTGTAAGATGAATAACCCACCTACTATGATATTTTTAAACTCTTCAATATCCTTTGGACGAGATAAACTATGAATAAAGCCTTTCATCCAGAATTCGACCTGGAATGGAGTCTTAGATGGATTTAAAGTCTCCATGTTTGGTAGACTGTCAGGAATATTATTATTATTATTATTAGAAGTAGTATTGGTATTGATGCGGCTGTTTTTATTTTGTGAATGTTGTTTGATCATTGTAGGTCTAGTAGGACTGCTTTCACTATAAGTTTTAAATGCTATAAGGTTTGATGGTTTATTATTATTATTACCATTGTAATAATTATTTTTCAAGATAGATTTAGCTGGACGTTTTAAATTATCTGGAGATCCTCTTGGTGATGAAGTAACTACCACTGATCCATTTTTTTGTAAATTTTCTGTTAATCTATCAGGGGAACGTGGAATTCCACGTTGTGTTGGTGAAGATTCAATTTCAATTGTATCTGAGAATGCAACCATTTTCTTAATTGGAGAAGAGGATAATGTGGCAGTTATATGACTTTCATCTTCTGTATCCATTAATTCATTATCATTCTGTATATTCTTCAATGGTGAATTTTTCTTAGCAATCAATTTACGTCTTTTGGGGGTTGGTGATTCATTTAAATTATTGATTACACGATTTGAACTGGGACTCACTACAATATTATTTGAATCTTGAGGCGGTAAATTTGGACGATTCTTTGATAAAGATTTATTGGTATTATTTTTGTTATTATTATTATTTTTGTTGTTGTTATTATTTTTGTTGTTGTTATTATTATAATTACCCATCCATGGCATATTATTTTGTGATTGATCATTTAATCTTGAAGAACGTTTTGAAATTTGTTTATCTAACATTTCCAAGGCACGTAAACTTCTTTTAGAAGTTGAACCAGGAGTCATCCTTAATTGATTGTGCCGATGTGACTTGGGTTGATTATGCAATTGAGTCTTTGGTATAATCTATTGAAGTGTATATTTTATTAACATAACGATGAGATCAAAAGACGCCATAAATAAATAATTAAATAAATCGCGTCAAGTTTCTTACAATTGAAAAAAAAAAATTGAATATATTGAAACCAGCTTTAAAATTGAAATTTAGAAAAAAAAAAGTGACAGTTTAAAGCTTTGCGATGAGGGTATATAGAAGTAGAAACAGACAGACAAATAGAAACAATGAGTTGTATTTGGAAAGTGGTATTTCTTGGAGAATCCTCAGTGGGTAAATCCTCAATAATAACAAGATATACACAAGGAAAATTTATTAAGAATAATGCTACTATTGGAGCAGCATTCAGTTCACGTAAGATTATTATTGATTCCAATCATGAAGTACAATTAGAAATATGGGATACAGCGGGTCAAGAACGGTATAGATCATTAACCCAGATGTATTATCGAAATACAGATGTGGCTATTATTGTTTTTGATCTATCTTTACCAATTGAAGATAGTTTAAAACAAGTTAATTCATGGATTGATGAATTATATAAATTTATCGATGAAGATAGTAGTAATCATTTACAAATTATTGTTGTTGGTAATAAACAAGATTTATTGTCAGAAGATAAAAGTGATAAGGTAGAAAAATATATTGATTCAAAGAGACAACAAGATCAATGCAATTTACAATACGTGGAGGTGAGCGCTAAGACAGGATTGAATATAATAAATTTATTTGAAAAAACAGTGATTGAATTAATACCGAATGATAAGTTTATTGCATCGGTGAATGAAGCAGAAACAATTTCTTTACAAAGGGGAAGTACAAACACAAATAGTTGTAATTGTTAAATTTTATATAAGATACATTATTTAATAGTTATAGTGTAATACTATCATAATTCACCTGGGACAGGGAATTTACCAACCCATTGATAAACTTCATCAGCCAAATCATTAACTTCTTTTGATTCTTTACATAATTCTTTAAATTTAGTTAATCTCTCGACATGAGTCATTGTTGAATCATTACCTTCTTGTGATTTTAATTGTAAAGCTAATTTAGTAGCTTTATCAATATATTCTGCCACTTGTGCAAAATCAGATTCTTGGAAACCTCTAGTAGTCATTGCTGGTGTACCGACTCTCAACCCAGATGGGAACATAGCAGATTTATCCTTTGGAATTGTGTTTTTGTTAGCGGCAATATTAATTTGTTGTAAAATAGTTTCTAATCTAGCACCATCAATGCCAGTATTAGATAAATCAATTAAGATTAAATGATTATCTGTGCCGCCTGAGACTAAATCAAATCCACGATCAATTAATTCTTTGGCGAATACTTTTGAATTTGATACAATTCTTGCTTGATATTGTTTAAATTCAGGAGTCATTGCTTGTTTTAATGCGACAGATAAAGCAGAAATAGTATGATTATGTGGACCACCTTGATGACCTGGAAACACAGAGAAGTTAATCTTTTTGTCGAATGGGTATTGAACCTTTTTACCTGATTTAGTAACCTTTTCTACACCCTTTCTATAAAAGATCATTGCACCTCTTGGACCTCTTAAAGATTTATGAGTTGTTGTAGTAACAATATCACTATATTTAAATGGAGATGGTACTACTTCTGCGGCAACAAGCCCTGAGATATGAGCCATATCAGATAATAAATAAGCGCCACATTCTCTAGCGATCTTTTGGAAGGCTTCATAATCAATTAAACGTGAATAAGCTGAAGTCCCAGCAACAATAATTTTTGGTCTAAATAATTTTGATGTTGTTGATAATTCTTCATAATTAATTAACCCTGTGGATAAATCAAGACGATATGGCATTGATTGAAAATATTTTGATATAAAAGAAATTGGTGAACCTGAACTTAATCTATATCCATGAGATAAATGGCCACCGTGTGGTAAATCTAACCCCATTAATCTATCCCCAACATTCATTACTGCAGAATAAGCGTATAAATTTGCTGGTGCACCTGATAAAGGTTGAACATTAACGCCCCATTCATTTGGATCTAATTTATATAATTCAAGAGCACGTTTTTGACATAAAGATTCCATTTGATCAATAAATTGATTACCACCATAATAACGAGCACCAGGATAACCTTCAGAATATTTATTTTGAAATTCTGAACCTAATAAATCCATAACAGATTTTGATGTGAAATTTTCTGATGGAATTAATGTAATGGAATGTTTTTGTCTTAATTTTTCATTTTGTAAAATTGAATACATTTCTGGATCAATTTCATTAACATGTTTTGAAATTAATATTTGATCATTTGTTGGTTGTTTATTTAATTTAGTTGATGTGAATGATAATTGTCTTGTTAAAGATAAAATCTTCTTTGAAGATACTTTACCTGTATTAATAGATAACATATTTGCTTATTTGCTATGTGTTGCTGGTTAAAGACTTACTCAAGCATCCATCCTATGCTGTATTGGCAATGGATGAGTATATATATATAAGTTTGAATAAAAATTTTCAATACAACACTTTGTAAATGTGACAAATAAAAACAATGCGGAATTATAATTTTGTTAAGATTAAATGAGGAGATATAATTCCCCTGTAATACTGTATTGTATTGTATGTATAGAGAGTATAGAGTATTGAGAATATATCGAGAATATGGGTGTATTGGGAGTGTAGAGTGTAGAGTGTATATAGTGTATAGAGGCAGTAGTGTACATAACGGAAGAGTGGTTTAAGGGTAATATAGTGTAGATCCCTTATTGTGCTCTATTCTACACTATATACGCTATATTATATTTGTATTTTTCTATGATTTTACTGTTTATTATCCAATCACTGAGCAAGTGTTTTGTTTGTTTGTGAGTGATATTACATATTAAATAACACTTTATTATATTATAATCTATTCTGTTGTGATATACTCCGTTGTGATATACTCTATTCTCAATATATTCTATACTCTCAGTACTCTATACTCTCAGTATACCTCAACAGCCCCTCGCGCTATCTTAACAACACAACAACATGGCTTTATCTCATTTATTAGGTAAGACTATACAAAAATTAACTTTACCCACTATTATCACAACAACATATTATATATATTTTATTAAAGATAATGGTTATTATTATAATCAATCTTATTATAAATTTATAACAAATAAAGTGGATTTAATATTATCACATCAACATGATTCACCACATATGAAATATTCAAATCTATTTAATAATAATACATCACAACAATTATTTGTTTTGAATCAAATTGAATTATATAAAGATATTTGGAATCAACAAATTTATAAAATATGGAATTCTATCAATCAATAACTATATATATATATATATATAGTTATATATTTTGTTAAAGTGAAAAAAAAAATTAAATAAAAAAAATTTATAATCAAAAAAGTAATAGCTCATCGATCCATCTCATCAACATAGTAAACACAATAATGACAGAAGAACAAACTGATATTCCTGATAGTCATATTAATTATAAAGATGCAATCGATTATTGGACAGAAACACCAGCTACAGTAGATGGTGTATTAGGTGGTTATGGTGAAGATACTGTTGTACCAACAATGGATGTATTAGGTTCATCATTTTTCTTACGTAAACTAAAATCAAGAATGATTGTTACAACAGGTTATAATAAGATTGGTGTTGATATTGGTGCAGGGATTGGTAGAGTCACTAGAGATATGTTACATAAATTCTGTGACACCATTGACTTGGTGGAACCAGTAGAACCATTTGTTAAACAAATGGATGAAGAATTACATGATTTAAAACAACAAGGTAAAATTGGGACTATTTACCCAATTGGGATGCAAGATTGGACCCCCGATCAAGGGAAATATTGGCTGATTTGGTGTCAATGGTGTGTAGGACATTTACCTGATACAGAATTAATTAAATTCTTGGAAAGATGTAAAATTGGGTTACAACCAAATGGTACAATTATCATTAAAGAAAATAATACACCAAGTGATAATGATGATTTTGATGATACGGATTCAAGTGTCACTAGAGGGGATAAAAAATTTAGAGAAATTTTTAACAAGGCTGGATTGAAATTAATTGCTACTGATAGGCAAAAAGGTTTACCAAGTGAATTATATCCAGTGAGAATGTATGCATTAAAACCTTTGTAAGTATGTTGTTTTGTATAGACTTCATAATTTTTCAATATAGAAAATAAATAAATTAATAAATAAACAAAAAAATAAAATCCATCGATGTATTTTACACGTTACACCTCAATACAATTAATAAGTAAATATACAATAAGACAATACAAGACAAGATGATTAACTCAAGTGATGAATTCCATCCCTTTCATGAGGATTCACAGGATTCTATTGCATTGTCACCACAAATGAGTGATATGGCTACTTCACAATTTTCAAATAATATTGATTCTAATATTGATAATAACATAGCTAGTAATTTCGAATCACCACAAGTAAACAGTCCAATTATAACATATAATAATAATCGTATTCAGGATAAAGAATTATTAAATAAACCTGCAATCTCAAAAGTTTTAGATTCTGATGTAGCAATTAATGCATTATTATTTAAATTTAAACAATCATTATTAACTTGTGAAGAATTTATTAAATTCTTAAGGAAAAAGACAATGTTTGAAGATGAGCATACACAAGAATTATTAAAACATTATAAACATTTTTTCCAATCTTCAAATGGTGTTTCAACATTGAAAAGAACTTTACATGATATTCTTGCATTTGATGGGAAATTAGGACAAGTTAAACAAAGTTATGTGAAAGCTTTACAAAAGATGTATGATGAAATAAGTTCTTTATTATTAGCAATGACTAAAATTAGAAAATCAATAAAAGAAAATTCTAAAAGATTAGAGAAAGATGTAACAGATTCAATTCATAATGCAGAAAAGGCACAATCTCGTTATAATTCTTTATGTCAAGATTATGATAAATTAAGAATGGAAGATCCACAAAAGACAAAATTAACATTAAGAGGTTCCAAAACAACAAGAGAACAAGAAGAAGAACTTTTACGTAAAATTGATAATGCTGATCAAGAATATAGAAATAAAGTTAATCATTCAAATTCTTTAAGAGATAATTTTTTACAAAAGGAAAGACCAAGAATTGTTAATGAATTGAAAAATTTAATCATCGAAATGGATACTGCAATGGCAATTCAATTACAAAAATATACGGTTTATACTGAAAATTTAATCTTAAATAGTGGTGTCACCGTGGCACCATTTAATAAGATGGAAAATTCAATGAAATCAATTTCATCGTCAGTAAGAAATGAAAAGGATCTTTACGCATTTTTAAACAAATATAATAGTTCAAGTAAAAATTCATTAATGGTTAATAAAAATTTAATCCCAATCAATTATAAGAAACATCCATCAATGGAAAGAAGGTTTGGTGGTAGTAATAATAAATCGAAAAATCCACCAAAATTTGCTGTGGATCCCTCAAGAAATTCAATTCCAAAGAGACAAATTTCAACACATAATGAATCACCATTTGTTAATAACTCTTCTTCATCCGCAATGACTTCTACCACACCAACCAGTTCATTTATGAGTCCAACTATGTTAAACTCAAAGCCATCATTGCCAAATTCTGAAGCCTTTTCTACATCGTCCACTTCAAAGACTTTAAATAGTCATCAACAAGTCTCGGGAGCTACAGGTTCTTATATTTCGGCTCCATTGACAACTTCTACATCAAATCCATCATTACCTCTTCAAAATAAACAACAACAACAACAACAACAACAACAACAACAAAATAATTATAATATTGCTAATTCTCAAAGTTTTCAGTCCTTAGATCCAGGTAAGAAAGATTATAGATTACCAAGTATACCTACCACTTTAACTTCAATAGATACTGATGATTCAGAAAGACCATTATCACAAGTTCAAACAAATTCAACACTACCACCAGGTACACAAAAGAATTTCAAAACATTTGGTGTTCCATTAGAAAATTTAATTGAATTTGAACAAGACATGGTTCCTGCAATTGTGCGTCAATGTATCTTTGTTATAGATAAATATGGGTTAGATTTAGAAGGAATATACAGAAAGTCTGCTAATGTGTTAGACGTTAGTAAATTGAAGGAAGATATTGATAGAGATCCCTCTAATGTATCCAAGATTTTACCAGCCAAGAATTATCATGATTCTGATATTTATCTAATTGGTTCATTATTGAAAACATTTTTCGCTGCTTTACCAGATACTTTATTACCACATAGTATATCCGGTGATTTAAACACATGTGCTGCAATTGATGAACCAACTACAAAGAAAAATTTTATGCATGGTTTGTTATATAAATTACCTGATGCACAATATTGGACCTTAAGATCATTATTGTTTCATCTAAAAAGAGTTGTAGAACATGAGGAACACAATAGAATGAATTTGAAAGCTATTTGCATAATATGGGGGCCAACCGTTATCCCACCAAATGAAGAAGATGGTAACGATGTTAATTACCAAATTTCATTAATGGAAGTTTTAATTTCTGTGGCAGACCAAGCATTCGAACCAGAATAATTTAACCATATTTGAAAGTTTTATTTTGAAGATACACCGTTTGAAGAATATTGCAATACTATATATTCTGATAATCAATACATTTCCTTTCCTTTTTTAAGTTGATAAATCAAAATAATCACATTCTATTTATTTACAATTGCATCTATTTGCTTTAGTATTGTTAGAAAAATATAATTTATAAACACTATATACAAAATGTAATATTAGTTTAATTACTGTAATGATTATTTTTATGAATAATAAAATATACTAAATTTAAATACGTAATGGGTTTGAATTTATCGTAGAACAATCGAAATTATAATTAAACGTCATGCCACTCTTACCCTTTAGTAACAATTTCATACCTATTAATTTGTTTAAACAACTGAATAACCTTTTACTTTGAGATTTTGTAATTTTTAGTGTCTTGATAAATTTATCCAATGTCATTACATCTTCGTCATTAAAACAATTTAAAATTGCAGCACTACACATACTTGTTTGGATGCTTAAAGGCGTCCCATCGGAAAAATTTAATGGTGTCTCCATTGTGACATAATGTACAGCATTATTGTTTTCTAAAAACTTTGATGATTCTGTTAACTTTCCTACTACATTTTCCCATTCCTTTTCAAGAATTTTATCTGCCCAAACAGTATCTGCATCCACAACCTCGATATCAACATGTGCTTTGGGAATAAGATAATTGGTGAAGATACAACCATTTTGTAAGGTTTTTGGATGTTCAGAAGCATCTTCTATAATTTTTAAAATTTCATCCTTAGAATTATTTTCATCATTGATCATGTAAAAATACAAAGTACTGTTGAAATGCATAAAGCAATTTGTGCAAGGGTCGTCTTCTGGTGGTCTTGATAGAATTTTAATAAGCCTTGGTAACCAGTATTTCTTGAGGAATAATTCATAATTTGGACAGTAATATCGAACTAGATAACTAAGAAACCTATTTTCCAAAGACTGACTAAGGGGATATTTATTTGTATTTATGAAACACTTCTTGTATTCGTCATACTCCTTCAAAAGAAACTTAATTAGTAAGCTATAATATTGACTTGATGAAGAAACTTCAATTGACTTGAGATAATTGACCCTGACTTGATTTATCAAGTTTGATGAATAATCACTTACTGTATTAAGTTGTTCATCATCCAATTTTTTGAGGCGCTTAAATGTTTCTTCAAAATTGTTTGGATCAAAAATAATTTTATTAATACTTAGGAATTCTCGAGAAAATTCATCATTGAGAGGGGCTGGATATACCAATTCTGATATATCATCATTAATGTCTAGTTGTGCTGGTTTTATTCCATATTTTATTTCGTAAGCTTTTTTCCAGGAATCATGATATCGATTGTAGCCGTCTCTATTTATATCTAAACCATATAACAACTGTACTAATGTAGAAGCATCAGAATAAATCTCTACGAATCCCAACATTCTAAATTTTTCTTTTATTAAGGGACCCATTAATGACCCAAAAGTTGTAAGATTCTTCCACATTCGAATTCTACTATTATATTTACCAGCTAATTCTAAATTAGAGTCAAAATAGGATCTAAACAAGTCAGTAATGGTTTTAAGGATATCCTCCACCGAAGTGTATAATTTAATTTGAAATAGCCTAAATTCAACAACAAATTTACAAAAATCAACGAAACGATGTATTAGTATTTCATCCCCAGTTTTATTTTCTAGTAACATTTTTAAAATTGCATCTTCAATCTGTATGTTATTAAAGAGATCATATCTAAAAAATTCCTTAATGATTCCTGCTCTATCAAATGTTCCTGTACGTATTAGATCTCCCGTCCTATCAGCAATATCTTCAATATAATCGGTTGATCGAGATAAAATATTCAATCTGTACTCGTATTCCTTCATTATATTAAGGAATTCTTCAAAAGTAAAAGCTGCATTTTTCACTATAGCTCCTAACCCTTTTCTGACCCATTCACGTCGTACCAAATCCCACAACGTAACAAAACTTTTTACTAACAGATTATGCTTATCTATCTTTTCTAACAATTGGAGGGATATAAATATTTGATCAGCTAGATTTGGAAGAGCATGAATGTTCTTTTCATTAAAAAACTTAGCGACGTTCATTTCAAAATCTAAGGCAAACCGCCTACCGTAAGTTTTATCAATTTCATCAATAAAAGCATGTTCCATTATCGTAATATTTGTAGCAATTTAATTGTTAATATATTTGAAATCTTTCTGATAACAGAACCGTTTTGTTACCACTATTACATTTCTTTTAGAAGTTACATCAAAGTTAATTTTTTTATCTTAAAATCAAAATAAATTGAAGAATAGCATTATTTGAATTTAAATACGTCAAAATATTCAGAGTAAATGACTCTATTAGATATAGCAGATAGATTGAAAAGCTTACCTAAAAGTAGTAATATCATTTCTTTACAATAATGACTAACCAAGTTGATCAAGCTAGAGAATTAGCTGAACAATTCAAGAAGCAAGGTTACTTCGACAGATTGAAATCTGAAATTCTTTCAAGAGAATCAAATATCATTACCAATGGGAATGTTAGATCATCAGAATCCTTAGAAAAAATACTGAAAGACTTAATTACTTCTACAGTCAAGGATATGGTTACTAAGGATGAAGAACTTATATTTAAAAATAGAGGGCCTACCAGTGCTTTATTAGAAGCACAATTATTAAAGAATGATTATAAAAAGTTTAATGAGGGAGAGAATGGCATTGATTTAAACAGATACTTAGAAGGCTGTATACAGGATCCAGCTTTACGTGATACCATATACAAAGAAATAGAACAATTATCAGTGAAAGAGAACATTACAGTGGACAATAAAACAGAGACTAAATAAGAATCGATTTTTTACTTTTTAATTTATTATTAATACAACTTATATATACTGAAGAGCAGCATATATATATATATATTACATATAGAATTACATATATATATATTCATCAACTAATTTCTTTACATCTAGTGATTTCACTATTTTGGGGTAAGTCATACGCAAAATCTTCCACGTAAAGAACACCTTTTCTGTCTAAAATATACAAGACATGGCCATCTGAACTGAATTTCATAGATGCAGATTCATGAGCTCTGTATGCATCTGCAACCATTTCTACAATCACAGTTCTTCTCTTTTCATTATCAATCATATTTGGAGCACACACCAAATATACAGACCCATTCTTATCCAAGAAGGCAATTGAATCATTTCTTGGAGAAATTTCACATCTGTGAATCTTACTACCCAAATCAGCAAATTTATTTAATAATGAAGGTTGTGCTACACTTCTTAAATTACTAATATCTTCAATTTTAGTGTTTATAATAATTGGTGGGGAATTAAACGCCGTTGAGGTAACACACATTAAATTTGAGTTTCCTGGGAACAATTTTGTATCAGTAATACCTTCAGATTCTAATGAGGTATCGATTGATCTTAAACTCTTCATTATTAATCTAGGCTCGTTGACATTTCTCAAAGATATAATCAAGAAACGCGATTCCATAGTAGTAGAGCAAGATAAATATAACGCATCCATAGATAATTGTATAGTATTGATTGGATCCCGATAAGGCAATGCTATTGTGATTGGGGATAAGAATTCGTGTTGAGAGGTCATTTTATTTCTATCAATTCTATGGAGCGTGATTAAAGCTTGTTCGACGTTTGTCTTTCTATCTTTACCTGCGATACCACATGCTATTATCTTACCTAATGGATCGATGTCAATACATCTAACATAATATTTAGAACAATAATAGTGTATCATTTTACCATCTTGGTTTAGATCAAATATTTGAATAGAGTTCTTGGTATCAGAGATGATAAGAAGCTCATCAGATAATTTACAATAAACATATTCACCAAATTCGATCTTATCATTCTTATTAATTAGAATGGAGGGATCAAAGGGATTAAGAGAATCGAATGTTTTACCATATTCACCAGTGTTTTTCCCACAGAATAATAAAGAAGGTGATGATTTATTCAAATCATTTGGAATTGAATAAACTTCCCATTTATGTTTTGATATTAATGCAAATTTAGAACAATTTGGAGATATAGCAGTGTTAATAAACAATTTTGATTTTGTTTTTAAGAATTTGGAATGAGTCTTGAAAGTGTAACGTTTCCTATAAATTGGGAAACAATTAGCAAAATAATATTCTTTCTTTTCATCAAAATTGGATGATATGAGAGGTTTCATATTATTATTATTATTATTTTTCATTACTTTAAATTGTCCATTATTTGATTCTTGAGATAAACGTTCAGTGGCAATTGTATTTGATTTATTTGTTAAACTGATCAATTCAGAGACAAAATCTGATTTCTTTTCTTGATTAATTGTTAAAGTCTTTTGAAAAGATGTATTCGGTGGAATGTCTGATATAACATCTCTCTTGGTTTCTGTGTCATATTCAGGAATTAAACCTTCTTGTGAATTAACTTTTGTCGCAATCTTGAAGAATAAATTCAACAAATTAGTCTGATTCCTTTGTATATCTTTGGAAGATGTTATATCTCTTTGTTGCGTTGAATTTTTAGATTGAAGAAATTGCAATGGAACTGTTTCAGATCTATCTTTAGCATTTTTATTCTCGTTATCCACCTTTAGTTTGGGTTGTTGTGTTTCTCCACTATGCCTCGAATCTTTCGATACTGGTTTATTTTCGGTAGAGGGTAGAGTATCAAGTGGATCTAAAAACTCATCATCTGAATGATTCTTAAATGATTGGATTTGACAATATAATGATCTAAGTGGTTTCACTGGACCTATAACAGATACATTTTTAGCTTTACAAACAGGGCAATGTATAAGTTCATTTTTAGTAACCTTTATAATATCATAATACAATGATTCAGCAATACAACAACCACACGATAATATAGAACAATCCTCGATAATAGAATAACCTACCCCATACACATAATGACCTAAAGTCGGATTAAATTCGCATGAGAATAGTTGTTTCGGGAGGAACAAATCTTGTTCTATCGTCTTTATAATTTTGGTTATATCTTCCATACCACACTCATACAACTATTTTAAAATTGTTTACAGACGGCTTTGTTTTCTTTATTCCACTGGGGTCAATGACTTCTATATCGAGATGAGTAATATGACTATTTATTTATCAAATATGTCAATCTTTGTGGAGACAAAATTTTAATCACTATCAATTTCCAGAAATTTAATCACCAATCTTTAACATTGTTTCCTAATCAGGAAATATATGATTAAAAGGGAAAGTATAGAATCCATTTCAACTCAGATAGATATATGAGAATTTGGGTAAATAACTTTGGGTAGAGAAATTAATTCAATTTATTGGAGCATAATCTTAGTAAAAATGTTGCAAATTTCCTGGTATTCATGACATTGAAAACGTATCTTGTTCAAAGGAGTTTGAGAAAGTAAAGTTAAAAAGAAATGGATAATTTAAACAAACAATAAAACCTTGTAACAACTGTTTCCTTCTTTTCAATTATTAAATCATTACTAACCCTACTCAAAGCTTTAAGTATGTGTAAGGTTTATCTTACAGCTTTATTCCAAGCTTCATATAAGCGCCGAATTAAAAGGATTCTTTTAAAAATGAATTATTTTAAATTTTGATTTTTTTATGTTCAAAAAATCGAATAAGGATTTAAAACCGAACTTTGTTGTTTTAATAGGAATCATATTGGGATATCAGTCAACTAAACAGCATCTAGACGATTTGTTTGTGACTGAAATATTATTATAATCTTTTATTGAAAAATTTATTACAAGAAAAAATGGGATCCCAACCTTCAAAATCGAGTGAATCTGTCAGTTTCTCCATGGTGGGGAACAATTTAAACCTATCAGATGATATTATTAAAAGATTAGCTAAATCCAATGAAACCGATTTCTCAAGAAACGAAGAATATGAAAGGTTGTTAGAAAAAGAAGTTAACAAGAGATTGATTCAATTAGAGAAAGAAACTTTAAAGAATTTTGAAAATCATTTAGAAACGTCTTTAATCTTAAGTGAAATCGAACCTGAACCATTAAGTTCTGATACCTTAGATAAGAAAATTGAAACTTTAGAAGGAAAATTACAACAATTACAAGCTACTCAAAGAGACGTTCTCGATGATGAAGGGAAAAAAGTTAAAGATCAACTCCTGAAATGTCTTGTTGATAATAAGGGTAAACCATTAATTTGTTATGAATACATTCAACAATTTAATAAAGTTGTGAATCAATAAATAATTTTTGTTCGCATATTTATATATTCCATCCTCCCTGAAACACATAATGATCTTAATTGTTATTAGAGTGTATTTTTTTTATATTCTTAAGAAACACATATATATGAAATTTAGGTTAACAACATGTACATACATATACGATAATTAGTTATTTGATATATGGAAAATATTTATATATATATATTACTTATCATAAAAATTGTTAAATAGTAATAAAACTTTGTTTATAACCCAAACCCTTTATATAAAAGAATTAAAGCACTATCACTTTCACCACCACCAGCTAAAGCTTCAACTTTTTCCTTTTCTACAATACTAACTTTATCATCATTAAATTTATACCAAACATTTTCATCATTTTCATCTCTAACAAATGCTTGATAATGACCAGATTCGGAATTAGCACCTTGATGGGTAATAACACCCATAAGATCATAAACACAAGATGGATTTTCGCCTTGTTGTAAATTAGTTGGGAAATGTTTCTTAAATTCGTCAGACCAATATTGTTTTTCAGATTCTTGAATAGCCTTTTGAGTTTCCATTTCTTCTCTTGGAGTCATTATGGTACCATTATTATTTTCATTTGATAAAGGATCTAATTTACGTTTCTTAGCGTCTCTTTCTTTATCTTCTCTCTCCTTGTCAACTTTTCTTAATTCTTCGCGAACTTTAATCTTTTCTTGTTGATATGTTGTTTCTAATAAATCTGTCACATCTAATTGGAATGGGAATACGACTTTACGTAAAATCTTTGATTTTTTACCACTTGATCTCTTCCAAAAGAATCTAACAAATTGAACAGTTAAAAATTTTGGTAATTTTATAATTTCTTTCTTAACAGCATATTGAGAATTATTACCAGTAATATCAGATCTCTTTTCAATAATTTCATTTAATGATTCAATTAACCCATTTCTTAAGAAATTTGTGGTACCAGAGATATGACATTGTAGTTTAAAATCATCCTCATCTTCTCTCACAGTTACATCATTTTCATTGTTTGTATCTTTAATAGTAGTCTTAAATTTAATTCTAAAATCTTCAGAGAATTTATCACCAAAGACTACAGTTAAAGAATGAAACAATTGAGTAAATAATTCTTCTGCATCTTGTTGTTTATAAAACCCAGATTGTGGATCTCTTTCGGCAAATTGTGGATATGTCTTTCTAAGAATATTTAAAAGTACTAATGGCATAACAGATTTAAATTTCTTATTCTCTAACCCTTCAAACGCACGTTTCAATTCTAAGATTAATTTGTGATGAGTTTCATCTTGTGGATTAATATTAGTAAAACTATGTAGATCATAGCTTAAAATCAATTCCCTTAATTGATTTAAACTGAAAAGACCTTGTAAAGTAGCATTTAAATAACAAGTATTACCCATATTTTTAAACCCAATAGGTAATTCATTAAATTTTTGTAATTGTTGATCTGGAGATAAATCTTCAATAAAATGATTAGCTTCCTTTGGCTTGGAGATTAAATTAGCATCTGGAGTACCTAGTAACATTACGGTTGACCCATTCTTGATTAAACTAGATAAATGTGAAACCGAATTATCAGCTAACCCAGTCTTAACCATGTATTTTTGACGAGCAATAGGAATCAAAGTCAATTGTTCGACTTGTTCCTTCAATTCACCCACAGTGGTTTCATCGGTGATCTTAATAGGATACACTTTCCCAGCATTTTTAATATTGAATTCTAATGACATGTTGTGTTGAGCTTATATATATATATGTTTTTCTCTTCTCAATTTTATAGTTCAACTGACAAATGTTGTATTATATTTCAATTCCAACAAGAATAATATTTCTATATATATATACTTTCCTCTTCGAGAGTGGATCAATTATAAGATTTGTATACATTAAGTTAGTTTCCTTATTGTAATCTTTAAATTTCAAATTGCCACCACTGAAATTTTCTGGAAACTTGATAATTTCCCCCATAAAATTTATAGTGAGATTATTTAATTATTAAGGCGGTTTTCTTTAAAAGAATAGTGTCATTGCATAATTAGATGAGTCTGTAAGGTATTAAATGAGGTACTATGTACAACAGTTGTTTATATCCTTAAGAGGGAGTCGTTAAAAATTTTAAACAGTGTTAATATGATGGTTTTTAAAAGGGTGAAAGATTCAAACGGTAAGGTTGTTTGTTTTAAAATCATTTTAAGCACAGTAAATTTACGAACGTAATCTGATGATATACAATGCTATTTATTATCTGTAGACATAGCAATCTCTTTTCTTTGATAGCTTACTTGCTAGATACTCATCATTTTATCATTATTTATGATAGATTTATATCACTATATTGTGGTTAAAGCCGGGTAAGGATCTTGAAATTTTTCAAATTTGAGATGAGATGAGTTCGAATTTATTTTCATTTAAAGAGTAGGTTAGTTAGTTAGTAATGAACCATTACAAATTGATATTAATTCAAGAGAACAACCAAGTAAACCTCGATATTATCATTCAATTATGTCTAGTTCTGCTGTTGTTGCTGCTCCACGTAGAAAGAGACTTTCTGAAGGGTTAACCGTTACTCAGAAGGTTTTTGTTCGTTCAAGAAACGGTGGTGCTACAAAGATTGTTAGAGAACATTATTTAAGAAATGATATTCCATGTCTTTCCAAAGCTTGTGATAAATGTCAAGATATTGTTGTTCCAGATGTCAACAATGAATTACCTAAGTTTATCTTATCTGAATCTCCACAAGTTTTATCGCAAGGTATTGGTAAACATTATGTGGTATTAGATACAAATATTATCCTTTTAGCCATTGATTTATTAGAAAATCCAGATTGTTTCTTTGACGTTATTGTCCCCCAAATTGTCTTAGATGAAGTCAGAAATAGGTCTTATCCCGTTTACACTAGATTAAGAACTTTATGTAGAGATAGTGATGATAAGAAAAGGTTTATTGTGTTTCATAATGAATTTAGTGAACATACTTTTGTCACTAGAAAGGAAAATGAAACCATTAATGACAGAAATGATAGAGCCATTAGAAAGACTTGTGAATGGTATGCTACACATCTAGCTAAACAAGGTATTAAGATTGTTCTTGTCTCGAATGATAGATTAAATAGAGAAGCTGTTGAAAACACTAATAAAGAAAAACAAAATTATATTACAAAAAGTCTTTTCAATTATTCTGATTTATTACCAAATGGTGATGAAATTAAGGACTTAATTCCAAATGTTGATGCTGCTGATTCTTTAGAAGATAAAGATAAAGAAGATTTAGCAGATTTTACTTTCCCAGAATATTATTCCACTGCAAGAATTATGGGTGGTATTAAAAATGGTGTCTTATATCAAGGTAATATTCAAATTTCAGAATATAATTTCTTAGAAGGTACTGTTTCATTACCAAGGTTTTCTAAGCCTGTCTTAATTGTTGGTCAACAAAATTTAAATAGATCATTTAATGGTGATCAAGTTGTAGTAGAATTATTACCTGAATCAGAATGGAAAGCTCCATCTTCTGTCGCCATAGATTCTGAACATTTCGATGTTAATGATAATCCAGATGGTGATGATAATGAAGAAGCCACTGATAATGCTCATCCCACTTTGATCTCAGATAAACAACGTCGTTTATTGGCTAGAGATGCTATTCAAGCTCAAAAATCTAAGAAAGTTCAACCAACTGCTAGGGTTGTCGCTGTGACAAGAAGATCTTGGAGACAATATGTTGGTCAATTAGCCCCAAGTTCTGTTGATTTGAAAAGTGGTGGTACTCAAAATGTTTTCGTTATCTTAATGGATAAATGTTTACCAAAGATTAGAATTCGTACTAGACGTGCTGCTGATTTATTAGATAAAAGAATTGTTATCTCTGTAGATTCGTGGCCAACCACTCATAAATACCCTCTAGGTCATTTTGTAAGAGACTTGGGTGGTATCGAAACTGCTGAAGCTGAAACTGAAGCTTTACTATTAGAACATGATGTGGAATACAGACCATTTTCAAAGAAGGTATTGGAATGTCTTCCAGAAGAAGGTCATGACTGGAAAGCTCCTGCCGATTTAAGTGATCCAGAAGCTAACACTAAAGATTCTCAATTAAAGAATAGAAGAGATTTAAGAGATAAATTAATTTGTAGTATTGATCCACCGGGATGTGTTGATATTGATGATGCTTTACATGCTAAGAGGTTACCAAATGGTAATTGGGAAGTTGGTGTTCATATTGCTGATGTGACCCATTTTGTTAAACCTGGTACTGCATTAGATGCAGAAGGTGCCTCCAGAGGTACTTCTGTCTATCTTGTTGATAAAAGAATCGATATGTTACCAATGTTATTAGGTACTGATTTATGTTCTTTGAAACCATATGTTGACAGATTTGCATTCTCTGTAATTTGGGAATTAGATGATAATGCTGAAATTGTTAATGTTGATTTCACTAAATCTGTTATTAGATCAAGAGAAGCTTTCTCTTATGAACAAGCTCAAATTAGAATTGATGATGCGGAACAAAAGGATGAGTTAACATTAGGTATGAGAGCTCTTCTTCAACTTTCTATCAAATTAAAAGGTAAGCGTTTAGCTGCTGGTGCATTAAATCTAGCTTCTCCTGAAGTTAAAGTTCATATGGATAGTGAAACTTCTGATCCAGGTGAAGTTGAAATTAAGAAATTATTGGCTACAAACTCTCTAGTTGAAGAATTTATGTTGTTAGCAAATATTTCTGTTGCTAGAAAAATTTATGATGCATTCCCACAAACTGCTATGCTAAGAAGACATGCTGCTCCACCTGCAACAAATTTTGAAGTCTTAAATGAAATGTTACAAAGAAGAAAAGGTATGTCCATTTCACTAGAATCTTCTAAGGCTTTGGCTGACTCTTTAGACCGTTGTGAAGATCCAAAAGATCCATACTTCAATACTTTAGTTCGTATTATGTCTACTCGATGTATGATGGCTGCTCAATATTTCTACTCTGGTGCATATTCATACCCAGATTTCAAGCATTATGGTTTGGCAGTTGATATTTATACTCATTTCACATCTCCAATTAGACGTTATTGTGATGTTGTTGCCCATAGACAATTAGCCGGTGCTATTGGTTATGAACCATTGAGTTTAGCTCACAGAGACAAACAAAAGATGGATATGATTTGCAGAAATATCAATAGAAAACACAGAAATGCTCAATTTGCTGGTAGAGCAAGTATTGAATATTATGTTGGTCAAGTTATGAGAAATAATGAAACTACCGAATCTGGTTACGTTATCAAAGTGTTTAACAATGGTATTGTGGTTCTTGTACCCAAATTCGGTGTTGAAGGTTTAATTAGAATAGAAAACTTGACAGATGATGTCAATGATGCAGAATTTGATGAAGTGGAATTTAAATTAAGATTCAAACCAAAAAATTCTGATAAGATAAGAGAAATTTACGTGTTCGATAGTGTTGAGGTTCAAGTGAAATCTGTCTTAGATCCTGTCACAAGTAAACGTAAAGCTGAATTGTTACTTAAATAAAGAAGCATATGTACAATAAATAGAATTCTAAAATAATAAACTACAATATTCAAAGTTATTTTGTTAGGCTTAGTGACTGTTGATTTTTGATGGAAAGGTGAAAGAGAATAATATCATAAGATAATTAGTCCAAATACATAACTATCACAACATAGTGATCAAATATTATTCTACATAGCATTACATTCACTCAGGGTAAGTATGGAACACCATGGTTCTTTTTATTAGAATAACTTTACAAAATACTCAGATAATAATCATTAACTACTTTCACGTTTTCAATCCGGAATGGGTCTCTTTGAAGTGACATCTGATTATCAGAAAGTGATTAAATAGATTTTACCTAATCAAAATTTATAAGAAATTTTATCCCTAAAAAAATTCATACTACACAAATCACCATTACTGTAGAAAATAATAGATCACAATGTAAGAAGTTAATAATTTTAATGTGAATGGGGGTCAAATTTATCACTTTCCTTTATTTTCTATCTATATTTATTTCTATTACAATTAAACATTCATTACAATATTTACTAATGATAATGTTAATTTCACTGCAAAAATATAAAGTTAAAGTTCTTTTTTAATAAAGTGAAGTTTTGTGACGCAGAAACCAGTAACATCAGTAGTGAAGGTGGATATAATCATTAGGGTATGTACATCAGTGATGATGATGAGGTAATGTTGTTAGGAGGAGGCGTTTGCACAACAATTATCTCTTCTGGAATGAGCTTGTCATCAAAGTCAGTTAAGATAGTGGTTCCAGTTCCAGTGGCAAATAATATTGTTACATTAAGAGAGTGTATTAACAAATAAGCTGAAACCTTTATGATAATGGTTCATCTTAGGCTTGAAAGGCTTCAAATCTAAAAATATATATTATAAATTCTAACCAATATCAAGAAAATCTGATGTTAGTCTACTTTATAGTGTATTTTCAATCTTAAAAGTACATAAATACCACATTAAAATTTAAATAGAAACATTTGACCAAACAGCTAAATACTCTTAGTGCAAAAAACTTTAATTTCCCATGATTAAAACTATCACTCAAAATAAAAAAGTATTTTTCAAAAATTGTTAGACATGTGTCAAAGGTAACCACCTTATTTGATCATATGCATAATTACATTCAAACACAATAGCTAACACTGAGGTTCAATGAACCTTTATTAATTGGTTCCATCATATTAGTTTAGACATGAGAATAGATGGATAAATTTTATTTTACTCACGATTTTTAAATCCAGAATTATCAACAATTTTATCTCTGGTAAATGATGGTCGATTTTATTAAAACAATAGAAACCTTGTTTAAACACCGTCATGGTTACAACACTGCTAATAACAAACATTATCATACACAATCAACACAATCTAATGGATAAAAGGTTCCACACTAATCGGATCGTTGCCATTCAAGTTATTGTCATTTATTTTGGTTTTTTTGGAGTAAAAGTTTCCAGTGTTTTCTTATTCCATAATTGGCAAATAAACACCAACTTATTCCAGTTCCTTTTTACATTTATTGTTCCAGGTGACAGCGTTATCTAGATTGTTTTCCGGTTATGGCAGCGTTTGTTCTAATCTGTTAATTTTTTCGATTTTTTCATATTATTCCAGATGACAGCATTGTCTCAAATTACAACACTCTGATTGTAACACCATTGCTTGATCTCTTTATTGCCATATGGTCATACTCCTTAATTAACTAGTTGACGAGTTAATTAAACAAAAATTTTTATCTATTTTATTAGGAAACTTAATTAGTAGTCAAAAATAATATTTCCTTCGAAATATTCATTCTAGATTATTATAAAAGGAGTATAAACATCAGATTGAAGAATTAATTTTCTTCATTTCATTTATATTTTAATTTGTATATTAAATGTACATTATATTTTATATATTTTAGTTTTAAAAGAACAACCAACTTTAATATTAAGAATTTACCTTTAAGTAAATTTTAATTATTAAACACTCTGATTTACTCTGATATTTATTATCCTCATTTCAAGCAAAAAAATGTCGTAAATGAAAATTGATTTAAAGGTTAAAATCTATCAGGTGTCAGGTTTGATAATTTTCCTTTAAGTGAATATCCACAGTCGAAGAATAAATGAATAAATGAATAAATGAATAAATGAATAAATGAATAAATGAATAAATGAATAAATGAATAAGTGCATGAATGAATAAATGAATAAATGAATAAATGAATAAATGAATAAATGAATAAATGAATAAATGAATAAGTGCATGAATGAATGAACCCAATAAACGCATAAATATTAGATAGATATTTGCATACCATAGTAACATTAGAATTAAGGAAATTATTAGTAAGCTCTATATTCGATTAAAGAAACTAATAGCAAGATATTCATTAGATTCAATTATCCAATTAAGTAGAAATTTAAATAAATAATTTATATATAAAGGACATGTTATTCCAACTGTCTTTAGATATTTAGTTATTGATTTTCTCTATATATTTTATATATTTAGACTTATAGAAAATCAAGCAATTCAAGCAATATAAGTTATAGTTAATTTACAGATACTTCGAAGAACTTTCTAGCGATTCTAGATAGTTAAAGTATATAATAAAGTCTATCCGTAGCCGTTTAAGTTAAGATCAACATACAACAAAATATGAGTTAGAACTCGCATTGGGACATTGATTAGATTGATGACCAGCACGACGACATTTGAAGCATAGATTAAATTCACGACAAAGTCTACGGATGTCATCTCTGTCACGAGACGATTCATTTGAGTGATGCTTGGAGTTACCAGAGTTACCAGAGTAGTTACGACGAGATCTTCCCCCACGGAAAGATCCTCTACCATTTGAATAA